>CM031235.1:683827017-684401673 GCA_018340775.1 Taxus wallichiana var. yunnanensis
TGCAAGGCTTGTGATCACTGTCAGCATCTTGGGAAACTAGGTCAATGAGTTGAAATGCCTCTAAGACCTATTACTAGTATAGAAACATTTGAGAAATGGGTTATAGATTTTGTGGGTCATATTTCCCTAGTTACATGCAAAACTAGATCACGTTGTATCATTACTTACATGAGACCACCTAACAAGGTGGGTAGAAGCAGCACTTTCTACAAAAGATCAGACGGTGGATACGAGAGAAAGGTTTCTATGGGAAAATGTTATTATAAGGTATGGATGTCATTTGAGTTTTATCATTTATAGGGGAACACATTTTCTTAATGAGATAATCATAATTTAATTAGATTAATTCATGATTACACACCATAAGACTACACCCTATCATCCTCAAGCTAATGAATACTGCTTAAGGATTTTAAGAAAATTTTGAGCGGACATTGAAAAAAATCTATGATATTAGATGAAATTATTGGGATGATAAATTATCTCGTAGTACTTTGGGCATATCAAAAACATATAAAAGGTTGAACAAAGCCACACCATTTCGAGTTAGTGTTGAAGTAGTTCTTCCTATAGAATTCATGCTACCTTCTTTGTGTATTACACGTGCTGAAGGTCTAGCTGATGAGCAAGCATTAGAAGAAGGGATTGAAAAGTTAATCAAGTTGAATGAGTGATGAGCCATAGCACATTGGATTTAAAAACAAGAGAATTCCAGGCGAAGACATGGCATGATAGGCACATCAAGGATAAAAATCTTGAGATAGGACAAATGGTGCTCCTTTATTATTCTAAATTTTTGCACCATATAGGAAAACTCAAGGTACATTGGTTGGGGCCGTATGTTATCACTCACATACTTGAAATAGGTACTTATCAATTAGAGGTGCTTAATGGAATATGGTTACTCGGTTATTTCAATGGGAGTAGGCTAAAGTCCTACTATAAATAAGTCTTCTTGATATTTGGAATAAGGAAGTGTTGTCATTTAGATTAGGTTTTTAATTTTGCATTTCCTTAATGTGTTTCCTTCTTTATCGCTATAATGTGTTTCTGCATTTCCTTCTATGTTTCCTTCAATTTAGTTGGTTTGTTTGTGTAATAAGCGTGTTTAAGCGTTAGAAGCTAATTACTATTTGATAATTTTTATGCATCAGAGGACTGCACATACCCTTAGTGTGGGGTAGGTTATTGATATCTAGGTACAAGACTATTGAAAATGAGTCCACATGAAAGAAAGAAACTGTTACGGGTGCTATTCAAAGTTGGAGAATTGAAAAAATGAGATTTATTATGGAAATAAGGACCATATATGGAGATGAATGAAGAAACAAGTATAATGTGAGGTAATCAGAGGCGGTGAAGACTACCATTGGAAGGCGTAGTGATGAGGTACTTAGGCACATGGAAGTGCACTGAAGATAAGTCTGTAGCCAAAAGGTAGGAAGGTGTGCTAGAAGGTTATAGCTTGGGCACGAAGATGTACCACGTGGAAAGAACGAAAATGGTTGATTAATGAGAGGATTTTTAGTAGGTGGAGGAGCAATAAATGCACTAACTTTTGAAATTCTATATAAGGATGGGATACGAGTTCATTTTTACCATTGTAATTAAGATAATTTGAAAAGAGCTAAGTGTAAACAAGCCAAGCAATCATATTGAGGTGTGAAGAGTGTGAAATCAGACATGAAGAGAAGGTTTATGTGTTGGAGAATCTTGCATTCTCATAGGTGAAAGGTTTGAGCAAAGCGGGCATGTTAAAAACAAGCTAGGACACGTGATTTCCACTAGGGCACATAGATTTGAACTAGGGTTTAGACTTTCTTGATTACAGAGGGAAGAAAAAAGATATTTTCCAGATGGCACCAAAGAAAGCACCCATAATAGGAGTGAAAGGGAAGAAGAAGGTCGAAGTGGAAGAAGAAATTGCTCTCGAGAGTAATTTCTCAGAAATGCAATATCTAGAGGACACGATTGTGGGACAAGAATGGGATTCCCATATCCATCAATGTAAAATCATATATTACAACCATCGAACATCAGATAATAAGAAGGAGCTCGATGTGTTGTTGAGAACAAAAATTAACAAGTGCACAACAAAAGATATGCCAGTGTATGATGACATTGGTGAGAAGTTACTAAAGCATAATGGAGTCTACCAGTTGTACAAGCTGCCATACTTTGGGAAGTATGAACCATTGTATCGATGGTTGATGAGTAGATTCCATGAGGACTTCATTTATTTTTTCAGATGGAGGGTTAGAATCATAGCTACCTTTATTTCAATAATGACAGGACTAAGGGCCTCAGGAGTAGATCTGGAGAGCAATTTAACTGATAAGGCTGCAATCCTAGAGATAAGGAAGGAGCTAGGGTATACCAAAGGTCCGCGTGATATGGAAATTGACAAATTGAAGAAGTACCCAGTAGTTCAAGCACCTAAACATCTTGTAACAAAGCTGAATGACCAAGGAAGATGGTCACATGTAAACAAAATGTGGTTGTACGTTGCAAAGAAGATGGCTCAAGGAGTGGTCTACAATATCGCATATCACATAGCAAAGGTAATCATTGAAGAAGCATGACGGTGAAAAATAATTTTTAGCATTGTGTTATTTTCTTTAGTGTTTATAGAGATTGGAGTTTTCGATGGGCCAAAGGAGAAGATTTAGGAGTACCCCATGGAACATATGTCACTTGCGGAAAGATTTGGAAAGTAATGGTGTAATCGATCAATGAGCGATTCATTCAAGAAAAGGGCAGAAATGTGGTATGATAGACTCCAAGTGACATTCAAAGAAGAGTGGCGCATACCCAAGGAGTTGCCTTCGGTGGTGGGTAAGGTAGTATAGTTTGTAGTCTACCAGCATTTTTGCATCGTATGATTTACGATGAAGGACGGCTTGGAGCCCATGGTGTAAATTGTTGTATGCCTTCATAGTAAGATATTTCTAGGCATCAGTTCACGGTTTTGAGATGCATGCCATATAACCTTCAATGTAGACAAGGTAGATTGTAACTACCATACTCTAAGAAAGAAATATGTATATCCAGGGTAGAATTCCCACATTGAGAGGCTTATCTTAGATATTATAAGCATGAAGCCTGTAAGCTTGGTAGTTAGGGATGTCGAGAGCAGCACTTGTATACCTTGAACTCAAGCCTAAGCTAGAGAACAATAAGTATGTGGAGAATAAGTTCGTGCTCTCGGGGCCGCCAAAAGGTCAACATACAATGGAAAATGTTCCGAGTGCCTAAAACCACAAAAACAATTTAGATAGATGATGAAGAAGAAGATCATGAAGATAGTGGTGGTTTGGAGCATAATGGTAAAAGATAGCCTCCAAATAGGGAATAATCGAGTGTACAACTACTCCACCTCAGCCACAAGGAGGAATTATGATAATCTAGATGCAATATAGGGAGAGTGTCACTTTAAAATAGTATTCGGGGAGAACAAGGACCCAAGGTGTTACTCCATAATCTATGTGTAGATCATCTCGACTCTCTCCACACCGAGAAGAGAAGAAGGAAGTTGAATCTGAATGAGGAGGTGGAAGAGACTAAGGAAAGCACACCCAATTCCCTACACCTCTAGAGAACGTGGAAGAACCAAAATATGAAGATATGAAGGATGGAGAGGAAGGAGAAAAGGAGGCAGATGAGACAGTGACTAAGACTGCTCAGGGTACAGTAGAATAAGCTCCAAATATTGAATCCCAAGTTCCTAAGGGGCCAAGATCAAAGAGAACAAGTGGAGAATATGTTCCACTAGTCATGGGCTACGTCGAGGACATAGGTAAAATTATTCGCGCCCATTTTCAAAGCACAATGACACAAAAGGAGTTGTATGGTTGGGAGTTGATGGATGAAGATATGGAAACCGTGTGCATAAGGAAGAAACTGTCATGGTCGATGCACACGCACATGGATGAACCAGATTTTTATGTATGTGAAGAGTCATGTGTATCAAGGAGGTTGAAGAAGACACCTCAAGATAGACACATAATAGTAAAGCCTATTGTTATGTCAGATGAACAAGTGAGAAATTCTTTGGTGAAATTATCGACAGAGGTGGCATGATAAAATATGGATAAGGCTGCAATAATTAGGGTGCTTTGAGGAGGAGATCAAGACTAAGGATGTAGAAATAGCACACCTAAAGCAAGAAAAATACTTGGCATAGAAGAAAAATGTTGTTTTCATCAGCATGGCAGAGGAAGTCGGGGATAATATCATGAAAGCAAAGCCACACTTAGATCTAAATGTTCCCAAGTAGTTTCCTTCAAAGCAATGCATTATGTAAGTACCTTAGTGGACTTAGTGCTTGAAGATGAACCTTTGTGCATGCCAGAACCAAAGGATCCAACACAGGAAGCATAAAAGGAAAAGGCTTCGGTGATGAGAAAGATTGCATCATATGAGGGGTTACTTCAGATCTTGCAGGAGGAACTGAAGAAAGTAGATCAAGTGTTGAATATCTGTACAACCCCATAAGTTGTTATAAGAACTAGGACCATTTTGGAAGATAGTGAAGTCTTAAAGGCCATGAAAGATGAGACATTGGGCCGCACAAAATGATTATCACTTGTCAAGAAGAAGCGTGAGGCCCTTACAACAACTCAAGAACCACACAAGGAAAGGTTGGATGATCTTGGGAAACTCATAGTGCAAAATATGGACTTGTTAGAAGGAAGAATGACTGCAATTTCCAATATTGTGTTGGTCTTGTAGAATGAGAAAGGAGAGATTGCAAAAGATGAGTTAGAGTCAATTGTAGTGGATATCCTAGAAAAGGCAGAACCCACGCTCAATGATTGGCAAACTTTAGAGGTAGAAATAAAAGAAGAATATATAGAATTGATTCTCGCAGGTTGAACCAGAGGATGCTGCAAGGTAAATACATTCTTTTATTCATCAAAATGCGTTCTATTCTTCTATTCATATTCTTTTATTCATTTTGGAGACAACCATTGTCGGAGTAATAATGCAACCGGTGTGGGGTAATGTTGATCAATTAAATTATGGCACTTAACGAAGTACATATAGAATTTTCATGCAAAAGAGCAGAGCACATTCAAAGGGGCGAAGTATCGAGAAAGGAATCACATGTGTAGGATAGAGATAGATTCGGGACTTAGTTGTTTTCACAATGAGGATCTATTTTTGGAGATATCATGTGGAGCACAAAAACTAGTTAGAGACTTGTGTGACATGCATTGGCTATTTTTGGAGTGTTGGCTATGAATCACTTTGCATGAATGTGGGCTAAAGATATAATTTTGAACTGATATTTTACTAAGAGAGATCTATTGTTAGCATTCTTACATGTAAGCCTATTTTTTAATGGCACGTGGCTAATAATAGCATGCTACCTATTTTGGGATTAGATAAGTGGTGAAGGGAAAGTCCCCACCCTTATAAATATGTAGTGAACTATGTAGCATAGTAGAGGGAGTGAGAACTGAGTTATTGTGAGGTTATGCTGCCAAATATGATACGCACATGAGCGTATACTACTGTTATTATAAGGAAGCTTATGTGTATTACTGAATTTAATATAATGGAGATTATGGACTGAATCAAGGTGTTATCATGGTTATAGTTTAGTATTACATGCTTGATTTCATCATGGTTATCTTTTAAGTATGTTATTCTCTAGATCTAGATCTGAACATGCACTGTAGAATAATATATTAATCATAGATCTGAATACTTTAAGTCTTCATCATGCTAACATCCTATAATAGCAACCCTAAAGAGGTGCATGGTACCTTTGTGTGCTTTGGGTGGGCGCTCATTCTAGCCGAGTGATGTGCTTGAGTGTATGCAGGCTTGTATTGGTGAATTCTAGGATGCATCGTGGACAAATAGAATTTGGGAATCTGGACCTAATGATGCATCATTCCTGAAATTGTGACTAGAAACTAACCTTAATTAGGACCGTAATTTTTTTCAAGACCATCCATATATTCTTGACCCTATTATATGGTTTTGGACATATTCATAATATGGTTTGTAACTTTAAGGAGTGTTTCCTTATTGGAAATGTTTGTCACTATCAATTCTTTTTTTTTATCATGTTGCAAAGTCTTATAAATGTTCTAAATAAGATCTCAAACCCTATACATGGGTGGGATAGCCTAAAAAATAAACATTATTTAGGTTGTGGGAACCCTTGTTCACCTCTCGTATTGGCACTACTCTAAATAGGCCTCAAATTGAACTTTTTTCCACATAGCGTGTGATATTTGAATGAATACAAGTATGTTTTAGTAATTTTATCTTCTTTTATAATACTTGAATTGAGTTTGGATCTTGTTAAAATACTTGGAGAAGGTATATTTGAGTTCTTGCAAATGAGATAACTTGACTTCTTAACTGGTACAATGCTTCGAGACCTATAGTGATTTTTTTCCTAATGAGTGTGTGTAATATTTAATGAAATTCAAGTAGACTTGGGTGTCTTTTGTAAGTGTAGGAAGTGAGTGTATCAATGTAGTGTCATATGATTCCTAGGTGTGTAAATAAGAGAGTCTATATACTTGCTTATATAGGTTTCCAAAGGTAAATTATTGAATAAATACCAACTTAGAGACATTAAACAACCCAACGAATAATGTGAAATTGAAATAAAATATATAGGATATGTTGGTACAAAACCATACAATTCGAGTCAAGACCATATAGAAACTCGTGGCCAATATGTACGATTTTTGTAACTATGGATGAGAAACATGAAAATGGGAGTTCACATCTTATCAATTACAATTTGTCTACAGGTTTTATGCATTGGAATCTCAAAATATGTTGACATTTCAATGTGTATGACTAAGTTATGTACTAAATGGGGATAGAAAGAGTGTGTTTATCTTAGCAAGAGTGCATTTTCAAAACTATCGGTGTCAAGGAATAAATTTCCAAATTGAAGTTTCTACATTTTCCACCCTCTTAAGTATGAAATGAAAATTACATACTTAAATTAAAATATACCGAGTGTGTAGACACACTTTTTCTTCACTCGGAATATTTTTGTAGTCATTTTATTATTTTTGTGTTGTCGTGTTCCATAATGAAACCTATAACATAGAGTGTAATCAATTTCTATAATAGAAAACTAAACTTTAACTCAATTATAAAGTGTAATATGTAAAACTTGCATTTGTATAAAGTGAAAATAAAGAGATGGAAAATCGTTGAAGGAATACAACTGATTGTTTTATGTGGGGTAATCTCACATGCTTTGTTTGTACTTGGATGTTTGGATTTTGAACTTTCTAAGGGATTGGGGGTGATCAATAATCAATTATGCCAAGGAAAAACTAGAATATTGGGTACATGTAACCCAACATGGAGTAAAAAAGAAGGAGAGAATAAGAATGAGGTACCAAAGCACCCTGTGAAGGAAGGATATTGTGTATAAAATTCATTTAGTAGTTTTGATATATTCCTTTTTAAATGTAAGAGGTAATGAAATAATACCTATGAAGAAATAAGTTGTTTTGATACTTTCGTGAACCCATAGACCACACCTTTGTATATGGAGCTAGGACCAATTTTGTAATTAAAGACACACAATAAAAAAGAGAATGAGTTCCCCAATGCCCTTCCCATATGCCGCATAATCGAATACAAGATGTAATTACTAAATGTATATGAAAAAATGAGGCCCATGCCCCCAAGATCCCTAAAAATTCAATTAAAACCAAATTTCATGGTGATGAAGGAGTTGACACAAAATCACGCACTTACTACTATTATTATACCATCAAGTATGTTGTTTTTATATATGGATCTTGCATAAGAAAAGTACTCACTAATGACCCATTCCATAGTCCATTTTTTTGTCTTGTTGGTTTTTTTTTATTGTCTTGCACACTTGTCACTCATACACATGCTTTTGATCAGGTCTCGAGAGATCCCTATCTTTCATTTATCACTCATTTTCATCACTTGTCTTTGGACACTAGCGCCTAGGGCTGCATACGGAGTACTAGACGCTCTTGTCCATCCTAGGCACCCATGTCCTCTTTATGTTTGATCTTATTTTTGACATTTTAGGTTGGCATTTTCATTTTCCCTCTCATCTCTTAAGGTACTAGTCAGCATGTCGGGTCATTAGTGTTGAAATTCAAACAAGAGATCCCTATATAAACACAACATACATACCATTATATGGGAAGACTATTCTTATCAAGGGATAGCTATCTACATAGAGAAAGGGACTGCATTTGGGCCATTATTCTACATAGGAAGGTGAGTTCATTCTATTCCATCCGGCCATTTACATTTTTATCTAGTTATTTCTCGCTATATTGGTGTTGTTTGCATGAGGGTGACCTAGAAGAATTATTACACAGAACCACATTGGGGTCTGAGATGTAGTGCAACACTTAGTTGTAAGTCCACCATTGTGGCGATTGAGGATAGTCTGACCCCTCATTTTGTATCTTTATTTTTAGGATTTGATGTTTATTTGAGGGTTTTGTATGTGTTTTCTTCATTGCAGGTTTTCAAATACCTTGGAAATCCAAGTAAAAATACACACGACAAAATATGAACAAGTGAGAAACCCTAGCGACCATATCAAAACCAAGGTTTCAACCTTTTCTGTAGACCAGGGCACCTAGAAACAAGACCAGGTGCCCACGGGTGCCCCCATCCCTCTCCAGGTGACCCATTCCGGATAGTTCAACCTCTTATGATATTTTTGTGGTTCGTTCATGATGGTACGTTATTTTGTTTCATCACACTGCTTAGTCCTAGGTCACTACGAGGTAAGCAAGATCAAGGTTAGTACCTTATCCTTCTCATTTCCTTTTATTAATAAAATCAAATAAATTTTTTATCATTCAATATTTTATTGCATATCATTTATATCATAGCTTTACATTTAGATTTAAATAAAACATTCATATTTTATTGAATCAATCAGAATGAATTACTTCATATCCCCTATTTTTATCTAAAATAAATCAAATGAATTTGAAAGCTGGGATAATAAATTGTGCTTGAAGGTGAAAATTTGATCTTGTTGATAAATTTAGTGTAACTATCCCTAGGGAAAAACTATGTGAAAGGTTCAAAACCATATGTACGGTCCTAACCAAGTTGTATGTTTTTTACGTTGTGCAATATTCTCTTAATTTTGGTATTTGATCATGTTTCGAGTACATGTAACCTATATATCCCTATGTATGAACCCATATCTCTACATATGTATTTTATAGGTGTAGAATATAATCGTATGGATGACCCCTATTTTTAGGCACGTGTGATAAATAATTTGAGTGCAAAACTACAATATGTAACCATTTCTAGTAAGTGTAATAATGAGCGTAGGAACTCATAGATTACATGTAATGGTGTCAAATGATGATGAGACCCCAAACCTACAAAAGGTAATTCCCATAGAGGAAACCATGGAGTGCAATAAGAGAAATGGTATAAATAAGGCATGTATAATAGAATAAGTGTAGAAATAAAGTAATAGTTTAATCATAGATAAAAAGTATGTAATCAATGTCACACAAAAGGCATAAATCCACAAACATGGGACACCCATGGTGTCACAAGATAATTAATTCCCTTATGAGTGCAAAAATGTCACACAAAATAGGCATAGATCCAAAAACATGGGATACGATGGTTTCATAATACAAGAAAGGAACTCATGCCACAAGAAAGGATACAAACAAGTAGTAACACACAAAACTAGCAATAATGTATAAAAATAATAATGCCATAATGTGATGAAATAAAATGATAAAATACATGTGAAACAAGATGTGTCAACACTATATTTTTAGTGTGAAAAATAGAAACTATACAATATATTTAATCAAGCATAATAAGTAAGTAGAAAAGAACTATAATGAAATAATAGCACTTGTACAATGAGGAGGTATTCCCCCAAGTTAATAATACAAGGAACCATGGTAGTTCTTATTATCATGTATCAATTTGTGTATCATGTATCAATTCAACATACAACATGAACACGTGTGTAAAGAATAAAGAGATATGTTATATATCAAACTAATGTGGTGAAAATAAATCAATCTTAAGTATATAGGTCCTGAATTTGTATTTTTGTAAATATATTAATGTTTTTATATTTTGAAATTATGTCATTATTTTTTATTTTTAAATATTTAGCTATGTACAAAGAAATCAGATAACCCAAAATATACCGAGAAGAACCTCGTGAAGATGTGAAGCAACCATCGAAGAGAATAGAGGCATGGGGCTCAATTGTGTCAAATAATGTGGCTCAAGTGCTAATGGTACCACAGTAGTGATGTGTGCCAAATAATTCTTGAGAGAAGAACTAGGTGAAGTAGCTCTATGAGAAGTAGCTCTATGACTAGTACATGGTATGTGTGAAGGAGAATATCTACCAAGAGGACTAGAAGAGTGAGTACTCCTAGACATACCATGTACACTAGAAGATCTATGAGAAACTATAGAGAGAGCATATGCACCGAGAGGACCTAGGAAGTATCCTATGAGAATGTAAGCCACTAAATACAATGTTTGCAACCTAAGTTCTATCAAGATATCTTGGTTGGATAGAACCACTAGATATAATGTGTAGAACCAGTGGACTATAATGAAACCTAGGAGGACTAGAAATATAAGTAATAGTGTGTGTAACCAAAGGCCTATCCATGGATGTACTAGGAATATGAATTAGTTCATTATTAATATTCAGTGGGTTTATCCAATTTAATTACATTTGTATCAATAAGATCTTATATAATATTTTGAAGCTTGACATATTGATAAGTGAGGTGACCAATGCAGCTATGATAGTCATAATAAGAAGTAACATCAAATCTCTTACTATGAGGCTTTCTTGTATTAGTCTCTAGTAGTGGAGAGAGAGAGAGAGAGAGAGAGAGACAAGATTTCACAAAAGTAATTATTGAATCATAGTGTTTGGAGCATAAGGTATCCATGTAAATTACCAATGTGTAAGTTGTGGAGAAGTAGATATATTCATAGAAGGATCACTCAAGATATCAATTTGTTCATCATCATAACATCAAAATCATATTAAAATCCCCCAATGGGATTGAAATTCAATGTGAACAAATTTTCATATGGCATATCAAATGGTTCATCATAATCGGATCCATTGATATCATCATTCGAATCGAGAATCTATCTTTTTGTTGTGGAAGAATATAGATGTCTATAAAATCTATTGTTGTGTTGAACCTTAGTTGCATTTGTGGTGGCTCTAAGTTCTTTGAGGTGGTGTGCAATTGTTTGTGCTCAACTAGTATTGTAGACATTGTTATTTGTATAATAGGATGATGTAATTTATGCACCGAGGGTGTCTCTACCAAATGAGGTATTGCATTCTTATCCTTTTTGTGATTAGATGACTCATGTTGTATGTATAAAGGTGTATCATTTAGTAGTGTAGTATGCTCATCGAGATATAGGTGTTATAAATTTTGGTACACTGCACGACAAAAAAGTGACGTGTGAGGATGATAATCGGTAAGTGACCTTCCTCGTACCCAACCTCCCAAGGTCATGCCAAGACAGCCGGTGGTTTGAAATGTGGGTGACTTAGATGAAGCCACAGCCGGGATTATGGCTAGTTTTCTATGATAGAAAAGCTATAGGTGAGGATGAGAATCGACAAGTAACTTTCCTATGGCTAACCATGGGAGGATCAGTGACTAAGATCTAGTAGTGTGATCTCCTGGTAGCTGAAATGAAAAAGGGAGATTTAGAGGCTATGAGTGGGTAGCGTAAATTCCCTAGTGGTTTGATCTCCTAACTAGGATCTAAGTGTTAATCTAGTTTTGAAGTCTCTGAATTAACTTAAACTGAAAATAACAATTTATGCTACTACTGTTGAAAGGGAAACTAATCTAAACAAAATACATGATTAAAACATTATAATTACAAACAACTATTTAAAATACTTATATACTAAAAATAAACAAATGAGATAACCTAGTGTGGTTATTCACTGTGCAAATGTGTGAATCTAGATGAAAGACAACTAATTAACTTAATTGAAAACCTTGATATTACCTCGAAGTGAGGAACAAATCATATCTTTTCGAAACTATCATTCCCTACAACTTCACTAGCAATATTGAAAGTGAGATTTAAGCTGAAATAAAATGATTCACTACTCTATTTGATATATTGTAACTACAACTTTGATAATTCAAACCTGGAGAATTTTCTGAGAATAGTGTAAAATCCAGTTGTGTTGTGCCTTGTCCCCTTAGTGTGATCTCTTCATTCCCTCATGTTCTTGTGAATCCAGAAAAGTGGGAATGTGATAGCGGAAGTAGAAATAGATACTCGAACAACAGTGGCATCTTGGATGTAAACCGAATAGAATGCAAGTAAGAGAGGGATAGTGCAAGTGAATAGAGATTGACTATGTGATTCCTATCAAGATTTATTTCAGGGATACAACACAAATATCGAGAATTCTAGGATCTATTTCTTGTGACAAAACGACAACCTACAACTCTAAGATTATCAAATGAACTTTAATCTAGAACTGAAACTATCTTATGCTAAGCTGACTATGTTGAGGATAACAATGGAGAAAAGTGAAAGTGTGAAGATAAAGTGATCTCTAAATCAGAAAGGAAGAAAGAAGCCTTGAACTGAGAGGTTGAGAATTCATGCAAAATATAAACCTATTGAAACTTATGGAAGAACTTTAAAACATTGAATAATAATTCATAGAGGGAGAGGGGCCATTTGCTTGTAAACAAGCTTGGTATTTATAGCATTTGGATTTACCAGAGGGTAAGTTTGAATTGAACTCTTTTATTATAAACAAAGAGAAATTACTATTTACCAGGCGGCTAAAACATAAATGCAAGTAAGAGTGGTTAAAGAATGTGAGCGCCACTTGATTTTTTACGTTGACGAAAGTGTTGGAAAGTTCTAGAAAACATGCACAAGACCACCACCCTCGTAGGGCGGTGTTTACGGGACCGCTTCCCCTGTCATGGGAAGCGATCACGGGACCGCCGCCCAAGTAGGGTGGCGGTCCTGAAACTAAAGACCAAAATGCAAGAAAAGAGTAGAACGGGGTCAGAACAAAGCATGTGGAGGCTGGATAAGGCATTTTGGGATGTAAATGTATACTCGAGAAAGATTTTCTAGATTCCGAACACCTTGTGAAGAGATCTAAATCATCATTGGGGTTTCTGTAACCTCTTTCCGGCAGTACAGTACATACATTTTGGGTACATACATATTGCCCCCTCGGAGAAGCGTTTTAGCCATGAAGGGGCATAAAATGGTGGGTCGAGTATGGAAGTCCTAAAATGGGGAGTTAGAAGCTATACCTAACATACCTGTGTGTCGCAATGTCACCATCCGATTCCCACTATCTGTAAAATGAAAAGAGGACTCAAGTGCTAGATAGATAAAGAAATCAAAAAATAAACACTAAATTAAAATGAAATGAGGACTTACCATTTGTGCGGGGATAAGAAATTACCTCCATCGAGTGCTCCAACTCTGTGAAAGAACATTCAAAAAGGTTAGAATATTATTATATATATATATATATATATATAATATTCTAACCTTTTTTGAATATTTAGAGTACATCGAATATATATATATATATATATATATATATATATATATATATATATAACGAGCTCATTTTCCTATTCATTTACACGTGTTGATTTGGAAATTTTTGAGCTCTGGGACCCACGGTTTTTTTTTTTATGAGAGTATAGTCAAAATGTTTGTTGCGAGATCGTTATCATGCCTCCGAGAGCAGGACATTAACTGCCAAGTCTTAGGTTAGTTTTCTCAATCATGTTTTTAAACCTAAAATATAGAAATGTTTAAATCTTTGTCTTGGGGGGGATATTTTCAAAAATATTAGTGTTAAATGAGTCTCTAGGGGGGACACCCATATGGTAGGCTTTTATTTCAATCGAAATGGTGTATTTTGCTTGTTTTTAGGCATTTTTAGGGCTTAATGGGTGCACACTGAATCGACACGGGGCTGCCTTACACAAAGCAGTGGAGTCACGGACCATCTCCTTGTAGGACGATGGCGATTACAGGATGCCGCCCTTAGATGGCGGTAGTCATAGAATCGCCTGCTCTTCACTGAGGTGGTGGTTTAGGATAGAAAGTGAAAACATATGCCTTAGTTAAATATTTTTACATTTTTTTCATTTTCCTATGTTTTTGATGAGCTTATCTATTGGACTATGTTGCTAACTTACTCTTTTTCTATGTTTTGGGTGGATGCAAAAGGAGGAGTACATTAGATGGAGCAGAGAGAGGGAGTGTGATTGGCTCCCAGGAAATGTACGACATACGTTGACCCGGGAAAGAGAGATGCTTTCTGAGAGGGTTGGTATTTTGAGGATCTCACAGGTTCCTCATGTTGCTCCTACTAGTCACATATTGTGTGACTTATTCTCGTATTGGGATGTGGACCGGAACACTTTCTAGTTTCCAGGTGTTAGGGGTGAGTGGAATATCACCCTGGAGGATGTCTATCGCATATTGGGGATTTTGATTCTTGGGAGGTGGATGTCTCTTAAGACAAGCGGGATCTAGGTCTCATATGGTTAGTGGGCCACCTATATGGGAGATGTTGTTGTCTCCTTTGGCTCAAAGAAGGGGGTGAAGGTCGATCCATTGCTGCTTCTCCTATCCCTGTCATTATGCAAGGCTATTATGGGTATCTTGGCCTCACGGTTGATTGGGGATAAGGGAGGGGATACTCTCTTATACTGTTGGGCTCCCATTATTACACAGATTGAGGCCCATGGTTATACTTATACCTTGAGGATCAAACATTCTTGGGACCACATACCATGACTTATATAGGGTGGTTAGGTTACAGGGGCAATCCTTGAGTCACCCCACTCTAGTTATGAGTTGGGTGTATGAGCGCATCATCCCCTATGGAAGGGGTGTACTAGTAGAGGATCCAGGGGGCTATTAGAGTAGTGAGGTGGATGAGGATGATAGTACTCAGGATGCCACATCAGCCAGTGGCTTCATTGACTACTACAGATATGGAGGCCACTCCTTATCAGGCCATGGTGGGAGTATGGGGAGAGGAGACACATTGATTGCCTACTCTACTACAAGTTAGTTAGTAGACATGATAGAGAGGGTGGAGGTCCACCCATTTGACCGAGTCCCTCAATAGTTTGGCCTCCCCTACGTTGATATGCTTCCTCAAGTAGGGCGGTACACATAGGACTATTCATGAGGCCTGGGAAGGCCCTAGAGGAGATCGGGGTTGGACCACGGTTACTCCTAGAGTTCCTATCGTGGTTAGGTAGGAAGTTTGGAGTCGAGGGATATCTAGTGCTCCTCAAGCATCTTTAATTTAGATCAAATCCCTATTTTCGGTGGGGGAGGATAAGCTGTTGATGTGGACTCAGACTCTGAGGAGTTCACAGGAGGGGAGACAGAGGAGGAGATGATGGGAGGTGAGACCGGTGGGACGACTAAGGAGGATGAGAGTGATTCTAAGTGGCATGATACTCAAGATATCTTGAGGGTCGAGAGGGAGGAGGTGAGTGTAGAGAAGGTGACCCTAATCTCAGAGGATTTTCCTTCTTAGGACTTAGGGGGAGATGATGAGTCTATGGCAGGACATCATTTCTTTCCAGATTTAGGGGTGGCTCCGTAGTCGCAGTAGCAACGTCGGTAGCAGGTGCAAATCATAGAGACCCTACCTAGATGCCTGGAGATCGAGTGAGTTACTACTCTTTTCTCGACCTTGTTAGCTAGAAATTTTAGTTGATATTTCCTTTTCGTTACTTCACTTGCTTTTGATTTTATTTTTGGTAATTTTGAACTTGTTTTTTCTCTTTTTATTTGCAAAGGATTTGTTGAGGGATGGAAAGACTTGATTCACCAAGTGTGTGTGGACACCCTGTTGCTCCCCTCGGAGAGTACTCAAGCCAAGATTAATGAGGATGTTGGAGAGCCTTCAGATCCGGCATACATACATCGATTTGTTTTCCCCTTTACGGAAGGCAGAAAAGTTAGTGACCTCCCTTCATGTTGAGGTAGCTAGATATAGGACTATTGAGCATCTGATGAGGTAGAGTCATTCTCATAGTGAGACCACAACCAGTGGCCATGATCATGAGCACTTAATTCATTCAAATCGTCATCGTAGTAGGAGTCCTAGATGCGATCATGCACCCTCTGAGGGATCCCACAGGGATTGAGAGGCCATTTGGTCTTTTTGTAGTGATTTTGCTAGATGTTTATATGAGTTGTTTTTGTATTTTTGGGCTCATTGAGCATTTTGACCATGCCTAGTGCATGATGGCATTGTATGTAAAACACGATTCCTATATATATATATCTCTTTTGGATCTAGATCTTCTTTGTATCTAGAGTTTTGTGATTTTTTCTCATGTGTACACTAGATGTTTTTAGAATATTTGTTTTTATATGCTTTTCAGAATGTATGCAATGGATGACAAGTGATAACAAGTGTTTGAACATAATGTTTTTCTTTTATTTGTTTTTTAATTTTGATACATGATGATATGCAAACATATTGTAGTACTAAACTTTTGGCTTCTTTGGGAAATGTTTGTTACTTCTTCTTGTTTTGGAAAACGTGATGAATATGTAGTGATAATGAGATGAGCTTTCACCATTCCTAACTACACGCAACTAGTAAGATGTGAGGGTTCAACACCAAGAGTTGGGAAGGTAAAAAATTGTATGAGTTTGGTGAATGAAATGATGAGAGAAAGACAAGGTTTTGATAGAAATCAAATTTAGACCTGCGTACTTACTCTTACTCAAAACTACTACATAGTTCAGAATGTAACTTACTTTCCAGTTTATCAAGACTTAGATCCATGGATGGAAATTTGGTTGAAAAATTTTGGTTTTAAGGATTTGATCTCTTTGGAATCTGGATACTTAATTTCACTTAGTGCACTTTGCTTTAAAATACTAATATTCATTAATTTGTGTGAATGGACCCCTAATGTGCCTTGCCCCATCTCATGCTACTAGTAAGAAGTATGGGCTTACCACCGAAGGTAGGACATAGGTGAGTAAGGGAACTTCTTTCCTTTCTAACCTCACACCACTAGTAAGAGATGCGGGCTCATCATTGAAGGTTGGTGGGGCAAATAAGTGTTAAAAATGAAATATTCTATTTTTTTAGTATTTTGATTTAATTTGATATTTTTGATTTGTGATTTTGGAGTATCCTTGTTTCAAAGAGATGTAAGAAGGATAGATGTGACACCAAGAAGCTTCTATAATAGACCATAGGCAAGAACAACTTAACCTAGTAGAAAAGAATGAGTATGACCAAGTATGTAGGCCTTGGTATGGTTTTGTCAAGACTTTGTCTGTCGAATTGATGAGATGATTTTGGAATCATTTGATGATATTATGAAAATTGAAGAGATATGATTTGAATGCTTTTGCCAATATTTTCATAAGCTTGTAATAAATTGCTTAAGAATAAGTTCCTTGACCACAAAATTTATGAAATGAGTGAACAAAATGAAACAACTAAGTGACTAATGCAATGTAGGTAGATATAATATACAAATGGTGATGTTGATGACTTATGCATAAAATTGTTTAAGATGCAAGGAATTGACAGTTTCATTGAATTCCTCACCTTCTAGTGTACACAAGAGATACACACCATTTCCGTAGTATTTCATGACTTGGTATGGGCCCAACCACTTGGGCGGAATTTCCTTCCTTCGCTAGTTTTCTTATCAATCCAGTTATCTAGTCTTAGAACTAGATCTCCCTCATATATTTCTCATTCGTAGATTTTTTTATTATATTACCGGCACACATCCGATCAAGCATAGGCTCTCTTCGTTGTTCGGCATTTAACTTGGCCTCATCAAGGCTTTCTAGTTGAGAGAGGTGTGCCTCTCTATAGGCTTCTTCTCCCAAGATCCCTTGTAATGAGATGCGAAGACTAGGTATTTTGACCTCAAGTGGGAGAACTACTTCTGCCCCAAATACCAATGAGAAAGGGGTTGTCCCTGTCGGTGTTCTTATTGACGTTCGATAGGCCCACAAGGTGGGTATAATTTTAAATGCCAATCTCATTTGTTCTCCTTAACTATTTTGAGGAGAATAGATTTTAATGTTTTGTTTATGGCTTCAGCTTATCCATTGGCTTGGGGTAATAAAGAGAGGTCGTATGATGGTTTATCCTAAATTTGCTACATAACTCACACACCTCATCGTTCCTAAAGGATGTGCCATTATCTGAGATAATGACTTGTAGGACACCGTACCTACAAATTATTTGATTCAAAATGAACTTAGCGATTACAAACCTAGTACGGTGGTAAGAGGTATGGCCTCTACCCATTTGGTAAAATATTTTGTGGCCGTAATTATAAAGTTATGGCCATCTATTGATGAGGGAGAGAATTTCCCTATCAAATCTAGGCCCCACATGGAAAAGGGCCATGGGGTTGCGATTAGTTGCAGAGCTTGTGCTAGCATGTGAATCTCATGGGAGAATTCTTGGCATTTATGACACTTGCACACAAATTCTACTGCGTCATGTTCCAAAGTGGGCCAGAAATAGCCCATCTAATGTATTTTTTAGAGTAGTGGTGGCCACCAAAGTGGCCTCCACATATCCCACTTTGGGATTTGTAAATAATCTTTTGGATTCTTCCGTGTCAACACATCTTAAAATCATTCCATCAAAGGCTTTACGATAGAGCACTTGTTCTAAAATAACATATTTAGCAGCGATAATGCATAACCTCGCTTCTTCTTTGTTTTTATGTGGCACCTTGCAGGTATGTATGGTCCATGATAAAATTGACGATGTTAGTGTACCAAGGACATATAGATATAGGGGGCTGGTTTCGACAAAATATATGCATTCATCGGGAAATTCTAGGTCTACCAGATCACCTCCATCTAATGGATTGTCAGCTAACCAGTCTGTAATGATTTGTCCCTTAACGGATTTCTAGTTTACAAATGTTAGTTCAAACTCACCCATTAAGGTTATGAAACGTCCATCCTTTTTAGATAAATACCCTTGCATGAGAAATGTCCATAAGTGATTTGTCTTTATAATGACCCTTGTTTCTTGATTCAACATGTAATGTCTTAAACGTTTCATTGCGAAGACTATGGAAAGGCCTTCTCTTTATGCTGTGTATAACATGTTTCATAATCAATAAACGTCTAGCTAATAAAATATACCGCACGTTCCCATTTATCATTATCTTCCTAAGCCAACATGCAAGCTAGTGAGACATCGGTAGCCCATGAATACGAGGATCAAAGCATGATTTGGTCTAGGATGCATTAGTGTGGGAGGAGACAACAAGAAGCGTTTAATCGCTTGAAGGCCTTGTTGCATTCTTCTCTTTTGTCAATCAATATTATAATATTTTTTTAGTAAATTGTTGATTAGATGAACCAACAAAACTTAAGTCGGGATGAACCTTCAAATTACACCGAGTTTCCCAAGAAATTATCTGATACCAGACTCATTTGATGGTGGAATCATTTCAAGAACAACCCAAATTTTGGTTGGATCAACATCAATCCCTTATAAGGATATAATGTAGCCCAGAAGCTTGCCTCCCATCATGCCAAATATGCATTTCTTTGGATTCAATGTGACACCATATTCGATCAATCATGAGAGAATGATACGAAGTACTTCTAGGTGATCACAGTGCTTCTTGGCCTTGGCCAACAAGTCATCTACGTAGGACTCCACAATCTTATGAATAAGGTCATGAAATATGTATGTCATTGCCCGCTGGTATGTAGCACCAGCATTCTTAAGACCGAATGGCATGACAAGTGTAACAATAAGTTCCCTAAGGAGTTATAAATGTGGTCTTGGCTTGATCTTGTTCAGATATTTTGATTTGATTATATCCCAAGAATCCATCCATGAGAGACAAAAGCTCAAATCTAGTTGTTGTGTCAATAATGACGTCAATGGATGGCAATGGGAAGTCATCTTTGGGGAAAGCTTTATTAATGTCCCGAAGTCTATGCAAATGCATATCTTCCCATTCTTTTTAGAACAAGGATGATATTAGATACCCATTGTGAATAGTCAACTAGTTTGATGAATCCCACTGGAGAAGTTTCATTACTTCTTCTTTCACCATGAGAGCCACTTTTGGTTTCATTGGTCTCGAATTTTTCTTAATTGGCTTTGCATCTGGTTTGGTGACAAGATTGTGTACCATGATATGTGGTGCAATTCCCGTCATTTCTTTGTAATTAAATGTGAAAGCCTTTTGATGTTCCTTGAGGATCTGGGTGTGTATTTCTACCTCCTCTGGAGTTAACGAGGATCCCAACTTCAAAATCTTTGGTTCTTCCTTCATTCCAATATTTATGTCAATCATTTCTTCGATTAAGGAAGCGTTGCATTCTTCAAATTTAGGTGGGGCTAGATGTAGTTCCAAACTTTCTCCATTCTCTACCTTGTAGATATCGATATTCTTTTCCGGGGAGATTCTATCATGGGATTTCCAAAATAGGAAGAGGAATGTGGGATTAGGGAAAAATCTACTATGTGATGAGCAAGATGTAGTTACGCATAGGCATTTAGATATCCAAGAGTGATTCTATTGTTGTCAAAGTGATCCAGGATAGAAAACTCATTCTCAACATCTATACGTGCCATGATCGGGTTTGTTGGTATTTTATGCACCAATGGTTCAGTATGAAGTGATACCATGAAACTTGTATTTTCCAACTCACTGCTTGTAGTGAAACGGGAAGTTGAGGTTGCTATTAAATCCACAAGAAGGTTTTGTTCTCATGGTATTGATTTGATTTATATGAATTTGAATCCTTTGGTTAGATCTAATATCATCATTTTATAGAGTTGTAAGTGTTCAACTCTAGTCTCATATACCTCGAAACTTGGTTTGAAACTAATTGTGAGTCTCCTAGCACTCTAATGTTATCAACACCCATCCTTTTGGCTATGATGAGGCCAAGGAGGAGGGCTTCATACTCAGCCCCATTGTTTGTACATTCAAAGTTTAACTTAAAGGTAAAAGGTAGGATCTTTCCCTTGGGAGAAGTAAAGATCACACCTGCCCCAACTCTGAAATGACATCTAGCTCGATCGAAGTGGAGAGTCCAATATTTTATTGGAAAAATGGATGTTGGAACATTCTTCACATCTGTTTCTTCTGCCTCGGTTACTTCTACCATAAAAATTGGAAGGGTACATCCTATATCCATACCCATGGAATCAAATGGTAGGAGAATAGGTAAATCTTTTCTAGTAACTTGACAATTTTTTTTTGGTAGTCCCTAATGATACCATCTCTATGACGTTAGTCTCATTTTGAGTGTCATAATTCCTTCGAATAGATTCGTAATTTCTAATTTTGTTATAGGTATCATCTTTTCTTCTAGTTTTGGATTGATTGGTTTGATTATTTGATTAGTTAGGAGTTCAAAATCAAAGTGAATGCTTGGTCTCTTCTTCAAATCGCTAGGTTTATATCGAACGGTTTTGGGTCACCTTGTGCCACAAATATTTTTCCTAGGTGTAAAAATATTATTTCCTGGAATAACATGGAAGGGATTGCCTTCATGTGATGTATCCATGGTTGACCGAGAATCATATTATAGTTGGTTTCCCAATCTATAATATAAAATTTGGTGAGGAATGTCTTGGGTCCTAAGGTGACTAGTAATACTATAGCCCCAATTGAAGTGGCCTTGAGGCTATCATAACCTCTTAGCGTATTTTGTGTTGTGGAACAATTTGTTTCTCCATATCCTAGATTTTAAAGAAAATTTAAGGGGACTATGTTAATTGTTTCCCCATCATCAATCATTGTGTGTTTAACATTATTATTATAAACCCATACCTATAAATGCAAGGCTGGGTCACCTCTACGCACAATTTTAGCGTCTGTTGGCATTTTCTTATATCAAATATAAACTCAATATCTCTATCTCGGCTCCCTAGAGGGTAGACGACATCAAAATCTACATGGTTTACGTGTTTTAGGAGGAGGAGTGATGTTAATTATATGACCAAGACCTAATGCTTCTAAGAGAGCAGCCCTATGGGCGAGAGAGTTCTTAAAAAAATCCAAGAAGGAAATGTGAGTAGGTCTTTGTTAGGTCATTAATTAGATCGTAAGCACCTATGGGTTTTACCAATGTTTGTTGAATGTTTTTGATTCTAATGGGTAGATTGGAACTAGTTAAGAAGAATAATCTCGTGTTCTTGTTATGGTTTCTATGTGTAGTTTGGTATCTAACTCTACCAGACCAACTATCTTGGTTTGTGGTTGAGTTCCTAATTGGGGTATGACCTATGGATTTAATGAAGTTGAAGCTTCATGATCATTATTTCCTATCATAAAACCCTTATTCGTCCCATTTGGATCTAACCTTTTATTGTTAGAGTGATTTGGGAGTGGATCGTTAAAAATATTGAGAGGTACATTTTGAGGGGAAACTACTCCCATATAAGTGTTTGGCATGGGCACTATAGAATTTGCTAAAAATATATCTATAAAGAGTTTTCTTTGGTCTTCTGGAAAACATTGCATGAATTTATTGTAGTCGTGGAAATTCCTAGTATCATGGCCTTAAATCTTTGGAAACCATAATACAAGTTGGGATTATAATTTCAAGGTTGTTGGTTTGAAACCTATTGTGGTCCAAAACTCGATTAGGTTTGGTTGTTAGAGTTAAAATTTTGAGGTGTTGCCTTTGGTTTTGATTCGATATCGATTGGGTTTCATTTGGACCTTTGTCTAGATTTTCCATTATTGTTGTTGTTGTTGTTTTTGTTGTTTTGTCATCGTGATGGACGATTAAAATCCACCGCGTTGATTGTTAGATAAAAGTTATTATTTTGCTGATTGTTAACGTGGGGTGAAATGTTCACGATGTTTTCCCTTTTAACCTGGTATGTGACTCCATCTGTTGTAACCTCATGGTTTTTTTAAGGATCTTGGGTCCTTGATTGGTATTCTCGGCATTAGGATAGGTCGTAGTGTTTTGATTGGGAGCAATTAATTTCCCATTTGTTCCATATGTCTTATGACCGTTGTTTATTGCTTCTTGATCTATTCAGAGAGCACTCTCAAGTACTTCATCATAAGTCCTTAGTGGGAACTTTTGGACTTCTTCCTTTATCTCTCTATTGAGAGAATACATGAATAAGTCACATAGTTCCATTTGATCCATGTTTGGAGCACTTGCTGATGAGTAGAGGATGTATGCCATCTTTGAATAAAATGAGCAACGGATTCATTGTGCTCTTGTTTAATATGTAAGAATTCCCTTATCCCTATTCTTAACAATTTTTTCATATCAAAATATTTGATAAATTCTGACACGAGTTGTTTGAACGAGTGTATCTAAGCTTCAGGTATTCTATAATACCAATCAAGGGAAATACCCTAAGGTTTTAGGGAATATCTTAGCAACAACTCGCATCCTAAGGGAGAAATTCTTGAATGGTCGTGGCATAGGCCTTGATATGTGCATTTGGATCTCCCTCCCCTTTGTATTTAGGAAAATCGGGAAGAGGTCTTGGAAGCATGACACTTCATATGGTGAAATCTAGAGGCTCTTTTAAATATTCTGAGTAAGTCCCTACCGCATAGGTTTTGACCATCGATGGTGCCTATTGAGGGGGTGGAGGTGGAATGGGTTGTTGATATGGCATAGCATATGTATTTGCAGGAACATAAGGAAATCCCTGTGGTTGAGAAAACATCTTGGGAGAGGAGAACATGTCTCCCTATGGTGATTTTGAATAAATGTTTAAGTAGGGAGGAGCATTGCTCTGATATGGGTTGTTTGGTACTAAATCGGGAGGTATCATACTTTCAACTAGAGCGGTGTTTGAAAATGTAGTTCTAGTTGGTGTTTGTTGTGGATAGTTATACGAATGTTGAGGAGGAATTCCTAATGTGCCCGTTCCTGTGAGGAGGTCAACTTGGTTGGGATGATGCAGAGGGTTGGAAGTTTCCGCTTGCCCAAAATGTGAATTTTGATTTTCTTGAGCAAGTTCTAGTCCTCTAACCTTCTCAACTAAGGCGAGATGACATCAATTTGTGAAGACACAAGTGTTTTTCCTTAAATGGTGATTTTTGTATACCTTGAGGTTGTAAAGGGTATGGTACCTGCTATGAATTGATCATTACTGCCCAAGCTTCACCGAGAGTATTTTCCATAGGTGGAGGAATGGGGGTGTTTTCTTGGAGTAGGGTATCGGGTTGTGTTTACAAACTTCCTATAGGTGGGTACATGTTTTGGAAGCATTGTTTGCTTCTATCATAGCGTGCTAAATATTCCTCATCCAAAAATGGGAGTGGATCTGATGCTCTACTAATTTATGGTCTGAACAAAACCCGAGGAGATGAAATGGATTCTCCAATAAACATCATATTGTTAGATCCTAAGGGCTCTAGTTGTTGTGTTTGTGTGAGCTGATCTAGCTCCTCAATTCGGAACAAAGAACTAGAGATAGTTCTTTGAGGAGGATTTTGTGATGACAAGTAGTTGTTTGAATAGTTATCATCCCATGCAGAAAGTGAGGGTGACGTTTGTCTATTTGTTTGACCATAATATGCTTTGAGACCTGAGAGAGCTCTGCCATATGCATTGTATCTTGAAATATTCAGAGGGTATATAAATACCCGTAGAATAATGGAAAATAACAAAGATGGATGAAAGAAATGAAAATAAAAGGGGAACAATTGTTTGGTTCACGTCGGGTTCACTAATTTTATATGACAGAAAATTGACATGCGAGGATGATAATCAGAAAGTGACCTTCCCCATACCTGACCTCCCGAGGTCGTGCCGAGACAGCTGGTGGTTTGAAATGCATGTGACTTAGATGAAGCCATAACTGGGATTATGGCAAGTTGTCTATGATAGAAAAGCTACAGATGAGGATGAGAATCGGCAAAAGTAACTTTCCTATGGCTAACCATGGGAGGATCAGTGACTAAGATCTGGTAGTTTGATATCCTGGTAGCTGAAATGACAAAGGGGAGATTTAGAGGCTATGAGCGGGTAGCGTAAATTCCCTAGTGGTTTGATCTCCTAACTAGGATCTAAGTGTTAATCTAGTTTTGAAGTACTTGAATTAACTTAAACCTGAAAATAACAATTTTACTCTTCTTTGAAAGGGAAACTAATCTAAACAAAATACACGATTGAAACATTATAATTACAAACAACTATTTAAAATACTTTTATACTAAAACTAAACAAGTGAGATAACCCGGTGTGGTTATTCACTTATGTAAATGTGTGAATCTAGATGAAAGACAACTAATTAACTTAATTGAAAACCTTCAATCTTACCTCAAAAGTGAGGAACAAATCATAGCTTCTCAGAAACTATCATTCCCCATAGCTTCCCTGGCAATATTGAAAGTGAGCTTTAACTGAAATAAAATGATTCACTACTCTATTTGATATATTGTAACTACAACTTTGATAATTCAAACCTGGAATTTTATAGAATAGTGGCAAATCCAGTTGTGTCATGACTTGTCCCCTCAGTGTGATCTCTTCATTCCTTCGTGTTCTCATGAATCCAGAAAAGTGGGAATGTGATAGCTACAACAGAAATAGATACTCAAACAATGGAAGCTTGGATGTAAACCAAATAGAATGCAAGTAAGAGAGGGATAGTGCAAGTGAATAGAGCTTGACTATGTGATTCCTACCAGGATTTATTACAAGGATACAACGCAAATATACTGAGAATTCTAGGATCTATTTCTTGTGACAAAACGACAACCTACAACTCTAAGATTATCAAATGAACTTTAATCTAGAACTGAAACTATCTTATGCTAAGCTGACTGTGTTGAGGATAACAATGGAGCAAAGTGAAAGTGTGAAGATCAAGTGATATCTAAATCAGAAAGGAAGAAAGAAGCCTTGAATTGAGAGGCTGAGAATTCATGCAGAAATCTAATCCTATTGAAACTTATGGAAGACCTTTAAAACACACTTTGAATAATAATTCATAGAGGAGAGGGGGCCATTTGCTGCTTGTAAACAAGCTTAGTATTTATAGCATTTAGATTTACCGGAGGGTAAGTTTGAATTAAACTCTTTTATTATAAACAAAGAGAAATTACTATTTATCAGGTGGCTAAAACATAAATTCAAGTAAGAGTGGTTGAATAATGCGAGCGCCAGTTGATTTTTTACGTTTATGAAAGCATCGAAATTTTTTAAAAAATTACAGACCACTACCTATCCGGGCGGTGGTCACGGGACCACCGTCCATGTAGGGTAGCGGTTTTGAAACTAAAGACCAAAATGCAAAAAAAAGAGCGGAATGGGGTCGGAAAAAAGCATGTGGAGGCTAGATGAGGCATTTTGGGATGTAAATGTGTACTCAGTGAGCTTTTCTAGATTCTCGAACACCTTGCGAAGAGATCCGAATCATCATCGGGGTTTACGTAACCTCTTTCCTAGCAAAGATATAGTACATACATTTTTGGTACAAGTACCCATTGATATTTTAGAACTTGATATAATTACATAGTATAATTTCGTGTATCAAATGAAATAAATCCCTTACTTTCAATTTGTTAGATTCATTTTGTAGATAATATAAATGATTTTCGTGATGTATATTAATTCCATGATAATTGCCAAATGGTTGACCTTAGATTTTTATAAGTCAATAGTGGTGGTACTAACAAGTAGGTAAAAAGGTTATTAATTGATTATCGAGTAGCTCATCATGTTGTCTAGTAGTATTTTTAAACCAAAGAGGTGTTTATATTTGTGGTTTCCTTAGTATTCAAGATAGATCTCTTTATAACATATACATTAGTGCTTCTATATAGGAATTTCACTTCACTAGTATAGAACATGTATCATGCATAATTTTTATATCACATGGATTTTCAAAATTCTTAGAACTATATTGATCATGATGTGTAGAGATGTGATGGACACATGCTTTGGAATAATATTGTAGATGTGTAATTTCATGTTTGAGAGATGTGATCTCGGTCTTCATAGTTTGAAATTGAACCTGAAAAACATGGTGTAAAGCTTGAATAGAATCTATCATAGCCTTATGAAAGGTTTAATTATTACTAATAGAAGGATATGAAATACATCTCAAAATTGAATCCACATGGAATGGTGTCATATGATCGAGCATTGTTTCTTGTACTAGTTTTGTGAGACTATCTTTGCATGTGCAATGATGTTGAAGTAAATCATATAATGAGACTTAGGAATTTGTAGCATGGGCCATGATGATAGAAAAAATATATAAGAATCTCCAATTAATAATTAAATAATAAGAATCATCACATGGAGGACCGAAAGTGGAAATATCATAGGAAATAAGACCCAAAAGTGATGTTGAGAAAAAATGACCATCTTAATAAAAAAACCATATATTAAAATATAAATTTAATTTGACAAAAAAGAGAGGTATTTTTGAATCTTATAATGTGGAAGAAAAAACTCTAAGGAATATTCCCAAAGATGTACATTATTTGAATCATTCCCTGATTAGTAAAAAATAGTAATTTTGAATTTATGAAAATTGTGCTAAAAAGTAGGGCAAACAAAAAGATGTTTTCATTAAATGTGTATCTATTAATGATAACCACAAAGGAATTTTAATATAGATCCATTATTCTTGATATATGTAACAAAATTTGATTCCACAACTAGGATCCATAGAAAGTGGCATGAAGGATAGAACTAATATGAGACCCTAGGGAAAATTGTGGAAACCAGGATTAGGGTATTTAATAGATGAAAATTAGGTTTGAATCTGAATATACAATATAGATATATAACCCTAGGATGACTAGGGTTTGAAATAATGTACAAGATACAATGTCGGGTTCACCTAAATGTTTTACACCCTTTTGCTAGATTAAGAATTTCTCAAAATTTCAATTCATTTGAAATACATTACACTTAATTAGACATTTTTCTCTCCACTATCAGTAGGAAATGGTTTTAACAATCCAAAAATATGCTATCAATTATTTTTATTCACATGAGTTGTTATAAAAACTCAAAAAATCTTCAATCCACTAATTATCTAACATTTTCATATTCACGCACACATAATTATTTATGTGAGCACTAACATAATATATTCATAACATTTCCCCGGTGCGAACATGGTAGAAAAAAATTCACACACTCGATCTATAGAATGATCACCCTGTGAATCATGTCTTACTATGTGACTCATGATCTTGATCCAAAAGAAATGCTCTCTCCTTCCATGGTTTTATTCAGGTTTACCACAAACCTTGACGTGAACATGCCCCATCAACTATCCACCTCATGTGGTTTTCTAGATCTCCAAAAACCTTTTCAAGATCCATGAACTTAATTAATTGGGTTCTTACTCATTAAAAATCAAAACAAGAAAACTCACATTGGAAATATTTCACATTACATCCCATAAGAATCACAATGTTCTTAATTGTAGCCATTGTTGTTGATCACTTCTACTCGATCTCGAACAACATAGGAAAGCGCCACTACCAATAGAATTTTCCCTTGAATTTAGCCAAGATGGCACATAATGGAAATGGAAAATTGGTGTCATGTTCCCCCAAAACTGTGAAATTTCCACTTATTCATCAAATAGGAACACTGAAAAGTGAATCATATCATATTTCATACGATTATCTCGAATCTTACAATATGGATCTTACTACATATGATAATCATTTCCAATGAATGTATTCATTAACCGATCATCTTCGAATGAAGTATGGAAGTCAAAGGATTGTCACATGATGAGGATATTTACATTCATCTTCTCTCCTATATAATAGTTTTCCAACATCCACATAGCATACTTGATAAGCTAAAAACTGAAATCCACACTACACAACTGAAAAACAAGTCACCATACCATAAGTGCAACCCTATCATTGGAAAATGACGAGAAGTCATTGATTGACCTCCAACCTCGAATGCCTCCCTCCTCTAGTGTCATGTTGCTAGTTCAGTCGGATGTGATCATGAAGCTCAAAAAACACCCTCCACAAATTATATGTCACGTATAAATAATAGTGCATCCTTTACAATTTTTATTTTGGCTTTGATGACTCAATGAGGCTCAAAGGGTGTAAAAATCTCCAAACAAGGCTAATACAAGGAGATGCCCATAGGATGGCCAAAAAAGACGGTATTTTTCAACCTAATTAGAACCAATGCGACGTGGATGAAAAAAATAATAACTTTTGTAAAAAAATGGCACTCAATTTTGATTTATCGTGAAAAAGTTATTAAGGTTTCAATTTCTCATAAAAAGGTCCAATTTAATTAAAATTTTCTCAACGATTAAAAACTTTCTCAATATGGAGAGAAAATTTATTGTGTGACCACTTGTTGGAACCATGAGGAAATGAAGATTCTAAAAATTTTAATGGCCTGAAGAACTGACACCAAAAAAGTATTAATTTGGCCAAAAATGCATTAATCGCCCTCAAAATGTAATTATTTAAGAAAAACTATAGAAAACTTAAATTTTAGAAAACTATAGTCTTGCAAAAAAATTAAAATAATCAGCCAATCATAAACGGTTGTGTCGAAGATAATTTTTATGGAAAACAAGAAAATTAGATGCATGCAAATCTAAATGAAAGTGAGAAAACCAAACACCTTGAAGTATATGAAATTGGATCTGCATATCTGTTTATCAAATACATAAAAACGTAGTCGAAATGGAGATTTTTTTTTAGGCGCATACATGGATCTAGAAGATAAGAGAGGCCTTTAATTTGTAGGCATGATGCAAGAAATCTAATGTCGTTGTTACATATATTCTATGTATACACATTCCTCAACATGATTATTAGACATGCATATTTAGAATATGGTTAATAACATCCATAGAAACACAAACCTAAACCAGCTCTTAAATATTTGATAAATCTTGCAAATTCTAAAACATGCTTCCACAGGTGGCATTGATGGTAAAATTATAAGTTGTGCACTTGATTCAAATTAAAAGATATATCAGCATGATGTAATTCATGCTCAAGACGAATTGCATACAAACTTCAAATAATGTCAAATTTGCATATAAATTTCATCGGTAGGGGCATTTACAAGAGATATATGCCCCATATAATTCCTTATAACATATAAGCACACAACTTATTCATTCTCTCTTATATAAAATAATAACTTTGGAGGAGATTTACATAGAATTTCTCACTATTCAATTCATTCGAAATACATTACACTTAATTAGACATTTTTCTCCACACTATTATAGGATATGGTTTTAACAAGCCAACAATATGCTATAAATTGTTTGTATTCACGTGAGTTGTTCTAACAACTCAACAAATCTTCAACCCACTAACTAACTAACATTTTCATTTTCACGCATAAATAATTATTTAAATGAGAACTAACATAATATATTCCTAACATCTAGATTAGTGAGTTAATTACATTAAGGATGTAAAGCATAGATACAAGGGGTTATTATGATTGATTAACTTATAACATTAATCATACAATATCATAATAATACATTCATGCTTAAATGAATACGATAAGGTTTCAAAACACAAGAGGATAAGTGCACTTAGCTTATTGGATATGGATTTGGGAAGTTCTAGATGTGTATACAACTAGAACTTGGGAAGCTAGACCTAATGATGCTTTGTTCCTAAAAAGATGACTAAAAACTAACCTAGAGCATGACCTTACGACTTTGGCATAACCATTCACGGTATTGACCTTACTTGTATAATTTTGGACCTATTCATAATTTGGTTCTAGAACATGCGGGAGTGTCACCTTCCTAAAAATTTATGTTACTATCAAACCCTAGTTATCAATCATGTTGTGAATCCTTTTGAACATTATGAATAATATATAAAACTCTAACCATGGGGGAGATACCATAGAATTTAAAAATTACTTGGATTGTGGGCAACTCGTGCCCCACCCACATTAGCACTACTATGTTGTTTTCACCTAACATGTGATATCCAAATGAATGAAACTATGATCGGAAATTTGAACTTATTTGACAATACTTGAGTTCAGCTTGACTCTTTCTAAAACACTTGTAGAAGGGATGTTTAAGTGCTTAAAAAAATATAACTTGACTTCTTGACCTAGTATGATGCTTCAAACCTATAGTGTTTTTTTCCCTAATGAGTGTGCATAAGCTTTGGTGATATTTAGGGAGCCTTGGGTGCCTTTTTCAAGTGTAGAAAGTGATTGTATTAATGTAGTTCCATATGATTCCCAGGTGTGTAAATGAGAGAGTCTATACTTGTTTATATAGGGTTCTAAAGGTAAATTATTGAAGAAAGGCTGACCCAGAGGGAGTAAGGTACCCAACAAAGAATTTGAAATTAAAATTAAAGATGGAGGATATGTCATGTAAACATCATATAATTCATTCATGACCAAATAACAACTCCTAACTAATTTATATGGTTTTTCCTAAGGATAAGAAACATGAAAAGTGGAATTTACATCTTGTCAATTGGAGTTTTTCTCTAGATTTTGTGCATTAGACTCTTATAATTTATCAACATATCAGTGTGCATGACTAATAACTATAGACAAGATACCTCGAGACGTACTAAGAGGAGATAGAAAGAGTGTGTTTATATTACCAAGAGTTCATTACCAAAACCAGTTTTCAAAACTAGTAATGTCAAAGAGTAAATTTCTAAATTTGAGTGTCTACAGTGGTTTCTCTAAAATATTGATGTTGCTTTAGGAATATTTAGGAGATACCTAATATTTTTAGGAAAGTAATTTTTAGTGTATGTTTTTGAGATTTCCAAGTGAGTTTGTAAGTGTATTATACTTGCTTATATATGATTTTGTAGGCTAGATGTCAACATTAAGTTTGAACTATAGGTTAATGAATGACCCATAAAATATATTTATGTAAAATAAAAATTCATTAGATAATTGGAGATAAACCATACAAGCCATCCTAGATCATAATATGGCCTTGTTCCATACTATATAGTTTCGTAAAAGAAATTTTATGATGTTCAAACAATATTTTGGGTGAGATGTCTGTAAACTATATACTATTTTGGGTAAATGAAACTAAGTGAGTGAATGATAGAGTATCATGTATAGTGTAAGTCAGAAAAGAGAGATAAGTATGTGTCAATCAATCTTAGGATGTAATTTCAATTCATAATATAGAAATAAATCCAAACTTGTCAATTATAAAGGATAAGTTGCCAAATTAAGGTGTCTACACACACCTAGAACTTTCAAGCACTCCTCAAGAAAATATCTCTAAAAATGCCTTCAAAGATATCCTAAATTTCACTAAAGTAGTAGTCAAATTCATTAACAATTTATAATTTTTTGAAGAAATCCAAACTAGATTCTAGATGCAAGATTCCCGAACCAGATACCCTCAAAGCCAAGTTAAGTACTAAGTCAAAAATTCATTGCAAAAATTATCAAGTGTCAAAATTATCAAATTTGTTACATCCATACATATATAACATCTCTATGTGGAGAAATATGTGTGGTTTGATGTATTTTTGAGTAGTTTCAATTTAGGTAGTATATGTATTGCACTTCAACTCAAACATTAACCTTTTGGTAGGATTTTCACCCATGGTTGGTATTTTTTGTTTTTTTGGTTAATTCATAGAGAAACATATCATAATTATTTTCTAGTCCCAGTACACTTCATACTCTCACAAATAGAGATGAAGCATCAACAGTGGAATTTCCAATATGATCATCACTCTATCACACCTAGATCATCCAAATAGCTAAGTATGTTCACTTTCTCATGATTTCTTTTATTGAGTGTGTCCTAATTGATTTTTCTTACAAGTTAGTATGTATTTATATTATTATTTAAATGCTTAATTAAAAATTTAAATATACATCATGTTTCTAACCCTAATTTGGAATTTAATTAAGGGAATTATATTCCCTTAAGAAAAGTTATTTCTTTTTTGGGTGTAATCATTTACTTTGTGTACATGAATTAGCTTAGCAATGCAAAGAGAATTAGAACTAACACCTAGTAGTCCTAAAACAAGGCTAACAAAAATCTATGGACCATGATGCTTAGAGCTTGAACAAGACTAATCTACTAACATAGTTGCATTATAACATGAATAAATATTCAAAATAAAATGTTAATCCAGTACTATCTATCTCTATTGAATGCTAATCAAATGAAATGAACCTATTTAGATACTTAGCAATCAAAAGGGCTGATTGTATGTTTGAATCCCAAGGTTTCAAGAATGGTGTCTTGTCAATCCATGGCTACAATAGCATTTGACATATCTCCATATGACTTCAAACTTGGATGGATGAATGTAAAAAATAAAGATAACTAACTCCTCTAATGGAAGAATGCTCTAAGATGAGAAAATGGTTATAGCTTAGGATCTATGCTCATTTAGGTGTAAGAATGGTAAGAGGATGGATCCTTATATATCCTAATGGATAAAAGAATCTCTACATCCCTTTACATGTGGGATAATAGCTAGGTTGAGTTGATTGAGGGTGACTATGGTTGAAAAGGGGGTTGAATCAACCTTAAGGGAGTTTAATTTGTCCTGTAGTGACTCATGGGGTTTTAGAGGATTTATTAATTAACCCAAGTGATTAATTAATAGGTGAGCAAGATTTATAGAAGATTTTTATAAGAACAATTAGTATGATTTAGGGAATAGAAAAGGTTTAGGCTAAATAAATGATGATTTATTTCTCTAATAGAAGAGGAAACTTAATTAATTACGAATAATTAATTAAATTCAAGTAGAAAGGGGTTTAATTAATGGAAGGTCGTTAATTGTCATCTTTGTTGGATATAAGGGTCAATTAATTAGTGTAATGTAATTAATTAACAACAATAAAAGAGAAAGTGTGCTATATTGATGATATGTCATCAATTTGCGAAAAGTAGTATAATTAGAGCAATTTAAGTATTTAAATTGCTAGATCTAAATTATAGGTGTCTAAATTTACCCCTCTTAGGGGTGGCGTAAGTGATGTCACTTCAAAGATAGTAGACCAAGTAAAATATTGAAGGGTAGAAGAAAAATTATTAGAAGTGAGAAATTCCCCTCGAGTGTCGATGGGGTGATGAAAGAAGGCGATCGACGATAAAAATATGAGAGAAATAGATAGAAGAATGGGTAGGGGAAGGATACCCCAAGTGAATTAGAAGAATAATTTTGATCGGAGAATGATCGAGAAGAAAGAGAGGAAGAAATCCAGGGAAGAACTAGTCTTACATCCAGTGTAGAACAACATTCTTTTCATCATTTTGCCAAGGATCTATGTCATCGGTCCTTATTAAAGATATAAGCATACGATAGAAATAGAATGACATGAAAATACATACTACGAACAATTTTCTATTGCTAAAAACACCAACTGAATACAACATATAGATATTAATGAAATACGAGAAGGAAACAAGCTCATTTAACAGGGAAACAAGTACAAACCCACATACTCAAACCAACAACGGTTAAGACAGTTGCACAAATGTTTTTTTATCAAGCTGAAGATCCCCAAATGTTTTTGATTGAAGAAAAGGGTTAAAAATGGATTTCCCTGGCAAGGATACATGCAAGGAAAAATGGTGAAGGATGTAAGGTCTAGTGATAAAGTGTTGTGCATAATGAAATAGAATTAGGCAACAATATGTGCCCCAGAATACTGACAAAGCAAGCATGTTAGCTTTGTAGATGGTTGTAGATCTGATGATCTGCGAGTCGTTAAATTTGTGAACATGTGAAATTATTAGCAAGTTATGGAATGAATACCATGCACAAGATACGATTTTCAGCTGCTATGGGCCTATCACTAATTTTTGCAAATTTTTGATTTTTTTATGATTTTAGGATTTTTGAGAAATGTTTAATTTTTTAGGATTTTCCATTTTCTTGATTTTTTTGGAAAATTTTGATTTTTGTAATTTTTATATGGATTTTTAATTTTTATGGAAGAAATAAGAAGGTATGAGATCACTTGAAAGTGAGAAAATTGTTCCAGGAGAAGAAACGGGTGTCAGGTAATAAAAATATGCCCAAGATGGTGAAAATTAGTTTAAAATGATTATTTAATAAAAATAATCATCGCGGCGGATAGAAGAAGTGTTAAAAGAATCAAAACAGTCAAAACATGCCCCTAGGGCATTGCGGTGGTGTAAAACAATGAGATATATACCTCTCCCGAGGGGGTAAATCATCACGATCAGTTTTATTTATTACCGAGCTCTGCCAAATTTTTACCATGAGATACTACGAGCAATTAGCGAGATGGCCAAGGTTCAAAGACACCATAGATGAGCCGACACCATCTGGGAGTATGCCTAATATGATGAAGATAGACCATTTGTGAGTGCCCTAACCTTGCTTCATCTATTTAGCATTAAATTTTTATTGTAGCTAGGTTAAAATTGTGTACACACGTCATGGGGCACGTATGCATCCAAAGGTGAGCGTACACAACCAAAACCATGTACGTGCATGTGTATATGCCAAAGGACATATACGTGTGTGTGCATGTATGCATTTAATGAGGAGTGTATGAAGTGTAAGGTAGAATCTATGTGCATCTAGGCGTACAAATAGGAAAAGGTGTGCATGTAGCAAAAGGGTCACGTATGCGATAGGGTTAGTGGGAAGACTAGGGTACACGCACACACATGCACAAATGCACATATGAACCATGAAAGGTGCATATACAACCACATGTGTATCACAAAAAGAGGTGCGTACATGCCCAAAGGGGCATGTATTCACCATGGGAGGGAAAATCCCAACTTTGCCAAATTTTTAAAGGAATTGTTAGTAAATGAAAAGAGGAGATTTAGATGAAAAATTAGTTAGATAGAAGAAAATAGAAAGAATTAGAATTGAATAAAGTCATAACATGTGTATCATATTTTATAGTTATGTTTACCATCACTTCAAATGAGGGAGTGACACAATTTGATCGGCTACCATAGAGGCTAGCTTTTGTCCATGTCACCGGTGGATGATTGTAATCTTGCTAGATGTGACTGGACTGTCTTATGCAGCGTAGATGCCTACGATCACCTTAGACCACGGTCTCCTTATAGCTTTGGCTAAGAGATGGAACTTAGAGAGTCAGTGTTTCGAATCCGACATGGGAGATGATAGTTACACTCGAGGATGTCTAGCGTATATTTTGTGTTCCTATAGTTGGCCAGTTAGTGGAGTACACTATTGATGATGAGGATATTATAGGGTGTCTCATTGAGGTGTTTGGTTTCTTGGATATACCTCACCGAGGGATGATGGTTTATCTACATTGTTGTATTACTGAGCCACCATTTTATCGCATTTTATATACATGATGGCACTTTTCAATGGTATTCTTGTCCCTGACAAGACAGGTGCTACCTTTCCGCTTGGCCTCATTAGAGTTATATCAGGGTTATTAAAAGGCAAGAGATATTGTTGGGGCCAGTGTATCTTGGCACACTTGTATTGGGACTTGCATCTGATTACATACCATGGTCAGAAGACCGTGGGTCCAACAATTTTGTTACAGATTTGGTCATGGGACCATATAGCTATTGCTGCCCCGTAGGTGAGTTACGGGCTCGAGATTTAGAGCAACCATATGTTATGGGATGGGTCTCAATAAGGGGAAACATTTGAGGACATACAAGTATTACCCCTTTGTTATAGGTGGGAGTTCGATGAGCTTACACAACAGATGATAGTGTGGAGGCCCTACTACTATTATCAGTGGGTGAGGATGTTGATGAGCTAGTATAGCGATGGTAGAGAAATTTTTGATAGGTAACAAGGGCTACATTATGGATTACTATCGCATGGACTGATGTTCCCAGTAGTTTGGGTGTGATCAGGATGTTCCCGGTGCTGAGACATGTGGTATGCCTACAAGGCTTCCAAGATATTTGACATGATCCAAACAACTAGGGCCCGGGAAAATTTTGATCGAGATGGTTCCTAGTATTGGCTTCCATTGAGGCATGTCAGAGATGCAAGGACCACTATCTAGTATACTCCTTGGTATGTGATAGTGTTACCACGCCGTCTTACTATTCCATAGGTAGCATGGGCCGCAGGGGTTAGGGCACCTGCAGAGGGTGAGTGGGAGGATGTTGATGGTGGGGGTGAGGAGGAGGAGGATGAGGATGAGGGAGGGAGATAGGTTGGGGGATAGGTTCCTCCACCCATATAGCATTAGGGACAAAGATAGCGTGTCCGGATATGGAAGATTGAGATGCCCTAAGTGGGCATGGTTGTAGGACTAGATGTCCCACTGTAGTAGGTGTCAGTACAGAGAGTGCCATAGGGTCCTCCTGCAGGAGGATTTCCACATCATGGGATACTTCCTAACCCACCAAGGGATGGTGGAGAGAAGATGATGGAGGAGATTGGAGAGGTGGGTAGAGATGGGGGATAGATAGTTGTGCTTTAGTAACAACTTCAGCATGTCATAGTTGTCAGGTCCAGGCTACACGAGAGAGGGACCATGCCATGGTCTAAGTATGAGACACTCACGGTAAGCGGGAACAGGCCGGGGCACGAGGCTTAGACATTAAAAATTGAGTGATAAGAGGTTATGGCATAGGTTAGATAGGGAGGTGATAGTGTCACATGGTTCCAGCAGATATGGTAGATGGCATCCCAGATGTCACAAATTATGAGCACCCTATAGCAGCACAGGATCAGTTCCTCATTTTCTGTAGATAGGGATAGATAGGTTGCCTTATTGACACAATCATAGGCTGATGTAGGCAAGGTTACATGAGAGTGAGATGGTGCTATAGAGGAAGCCACAGCAGTTGGACAGACATATATGTTATCCAGTATTATGAGAGCCAGTGAGGAAGCTGCCTATTACAAGGTAGCTTACCTCAAGGTAGTTCCAGAGGGTAAGAGGATCATGACATTTGAGCATCTTTTTTTTAGTAGGTCGGGTACTAGATCCCATAGGACATCTAGATCTATTCACTCAAGTATAGAAGTTATTTGTACAACAAATTATAGAGGCGGGGGCCTTCTCATCAAAGAACAAATGTTACCTCTATTCTCCATATCAGGTAGCCCACGCGAGGTAGAGATTCATGGATGAATCTTCCATGTTAATCATGTATTTTGTATGATGTATCTAATGTATGCCTCTTATGAAGGATTATTTTTTATCGATGTACATGTATTATTTTTGTCATGCCTCGTGATGAAGGCTTATTTTGATCTACGCCCATGATGGTCGGTTTTGTATCTAGATGATGTACATTTTGAGACATACATGTATATTTGGACATTTGACACTGATATTTATGATGATTATGATGATTATGGACCTTTTGTTATTTATTATGTATCACATGTTTCATGATATATCTGTAGATGTTATCATTTTTTATTGCATATGATGTTGTTTTGATTTATTGCACATGATGATATGATGATATCGGTATGGGGGGATAGATTTTGATATTTGCGATCCCTCTTGCCCCCATTTGATGATATGATATGTGATTATTAGCTTAGTGTACATGTATGATGTAAACTTAGAATTTTATTTATATATGATGTATAGATGATGTTAGATGTGATGATATAGATGGAGACATGATGATGTGATAAAAAAACTATGTATAAGCAACAAACAAACACAAACAAATGTTAACAAATCTACCAAATATACACATTAAATCAACGCTAAGCAAAGAAACTATGTGCAACTACTTACAAACATATAAAAACACACTCCATAGGCACACGTATAAATCTATTCTAAGTAAGAAAAATCAATTGCAAGTGGTAAGTATGTTTAAAGCAAGATAATAAGAACGTACAAGCAAGTAAACATTATACAAACAATGTACATGCAACCAAACAAGAAAAGTAAGAAACCAAACAGAGAAACAAAGCAAGTAAACTAAAACTATTGTTTTTATGGTAATATTATTTTGTGTTTTGTGTTGTTTTTGGGAGGTTTGTGAAACAATTTTCTATTCTTTTGGGTTTTCCAATTTTTCTATTCTTTTGGGGTTTTCGATTTTTCTATTGTTTAATGTTTTTCAAATGTTATGTGAATGTTTTTAGAGATTTTGAACATATTTGAATGTTTTTGGACTTTTTGGAAATTTTTTAATGTTTTTGGATTTTTTGAACATTTTTGAATGTTTATGGATTTCCTGAACATATTTGAATGTTTTTGTGTTTTCTGAACATTTTTTTAAATTTTTTTGGATTTTCCCAAGATTTTACGAAGCTATGTACAGGAAACTGAGAAACGTGGATGCCCCTAGCATTATATGGGAATATAACATGGTAGGTACCACATGATATACATAGGAAATTAAAAGCATGAAGGTGCCCCCAACATTAGATGAGGAATATACAAAGACAATCCTTTCACAGACAAGCAATAGGAGAATTAGCGAGATCAAGGCCTGACGGGATAGAGAATCTCGGAATTACCCCCTAGATGTAGGATGCTTGTGAACAAAAATCTTCCCAAGGTGCCAAAACCGGTTTTCACCAAGGGACTTATCCAAAGCACCACAATTGCATGGTTTTCACATTTGGATGACCTTTTTCTCTTTTTGTACTTTTGAATAATTTTTCTACTTTTTATGTTATTTTCATGATTTTTGTGCCATGCTCAAGCATATAAATGTTTGAGGTGCATGGCATTCATGGGTTCATGGAGCTCAAATCCATCAGGATGAGCAAGCTTGTATACTCTTGACCCATATTTGGCCACAATGACATAAGGTCCTAACCAATGAGGTTCAAACTTTCCTTTCTTCTCTCTTTCTACCCTTGTGTTGAACTTGGTTCTCTTTCATCACCAAATCTCCAACCTCAAACTGACGAGGTATGATCCTTTTTTGTAATTCCATGAGACTCTGTTTTGATACACCTTGAGATGGTTTAGGGTATGGATGCATATTTCATCTAGGAGCTCTAATTCTGTGAGTCTAGCCACTCTGTAATCCTCATCCTTATCTAGGTAATCCCTAAGATATATTCTTAGAGAAGGGAGCTCAATCTCTAATGGGATGATAGATTCAGTTCCAAATACTAGGGAGTAGGGTGTTACACCAGTAGGAGTGCGAATGGAGGTCCTATAAGCCCAGAGGGTTGGGTGGATTTGTAAATTCCAATTGCGACCTGTCTTACTCACCATCTTCTCCATGATTCGAACCAATGTTTTATTAGTGGCTTCTACTTTCCCATTACCTTATGGGTAATATGGCATGGACCACTTTAATCTTATCTGAAAGCGATGATAGAGATCCTTAACTGTCTTGTTCTTAAATGACTTGTTGTTATCAGGAATAATGGCAGTCAGGATGCCATAATGGAAAATAAGGTGATTCATGATGAACTTTGATATCTGAGCACCTATAACATATGTCAACGGGATGACCTCTAACCACTTAGTGAATTATTTTGTGGCTGTGATGATGTGGGTATGACCATCGGAATTTACTAATAATAACCTAGGTGTCCTGGCACATTACTCATCCTAGACTTAGTGCTCACTAAGCGCACAAAGGTTACTGGCCCCTCCTTAGAGTTTTTTGTGTAGGATGTGAACATGATGAAGAGTTAATGCATTCATATCCATAAACAATATAAACTTTCCACATAGCATATTCTAGATCTAGATCTTAAATAATCATGAATCAAATGATAAACATAATGAAATTATCCATGTAATAACTAATTACAGTTATGGTTGACACCATTATTCACCCAATACGCTCCATTATGTTAAATACAAGTAAATGCACAAAATCTTCTTACAATAATTGGTATCATAAGTTCATGTGCGCATCATATATGGCAGCATAACTCCACAATAGCTCATACACATTACTCTCTAGTCTACACATATTAGTACATATTTATAAGGGTGGGGACTTTCCTTCACCTCTTACATAATTCCCAAAATAGGTTGCATGCTGAAAATAGCCATGCGCATTTACAATAATAAACACACATGCAAGTGTGATAATAATAGATCTCTTCTGGTTAATTGGAAGTGGTAATCCTATTATTAACTCAAACTCATGCAAAGTGCTTAGTAGACACTCTTCCAAAATAACATTTATGTGTTGTGCAAGTTTCCATCTGGTTGTGTGCCCCACACACTATCTCCAAAAATAGCTCGTAACCATGAAAATGGATATTTCCATATTCATTATGTCTTTTACACGCACTTTTTCCCTATCCTTTCGTGCCTTCAAATCTACCATGCTACCGAGCGTGAATCTTCATGTGCCTTCTTCTTAGTGTCATACTTCATATTCTCAACATTACCCCACACTAAATTACATTATTGCCCCGAAATGGTTGCCTTTTGATATCTAAAAGAATAAAGAATGAGAATGGAAGGAAATTAAATAATTAATGTACAAAGAATGAAATTTTACCTTGCAATATCCTATGTTTCAACTGGAAGAATTAACTCGAATATTCTTCTTTGATTTCAGCCTCTAAGGTTTGCCAATCATTTAGTGCGGCTTTTGTCTTTTCTGGAATATCCAATGTAATAGAATCTAACTCATCTTGTGAAATCTCTTCCTTCTTGTTTTGTAATACTAGAACAATGTTGGACATTATAGTCACCCTTCCTTCCAAAAGATCCATCTTCTCGCGCTTATAAGCTTCCCAATTTCATCCAACCTTTCTTTATGGGGTCTTGGGTTGTTGTAAGGGCCTCGCGCTTTTTCTTGACTAGTGCCAATCTCTCTACACACCCCAAAGTCTCATCCTTCATCACCTTCAGGACTTCATTATCTTCTACCATAGTCCTGATTCGATTACTACTTCTAGAGCTACACAAATATTCAAATTTTGGTCTGCTTTCTTCAGCTCTTCTTACAAAGTTTGGATCAAGGCTTCGTAAGATGAAATATTTCTAACTACTGAGGTCATTTCTCTATCTTCTTCCTTTTCGTGGTCCTTTAGCACTGGCATCCGAAATGGTCCATCCTCAAGCACCAAATTAACTAATGTGCACACATAATGCATAGCCGAAGGAAACTTCTCAGGTACCTTTGACTCTAGGTGTGGTCTTGCTTTCAAGACATAGTCTCCAATTTCTTCTGCCATACTTTTGAAGGCCTCATTCTTTTTCTACTCTAGGTCCTTCTCTCCTTTTAGATGCACTATTTCAGCATCTTTGGCCTTGTTTTCTTCTCGTAGCGCTCTAATAGTGGCATCCTTATCTATGTTCCTCCATGCCACCTTTGTAGATACTTTCACCAAGGCATTACTCACCGATCATCAGACATAACAGTGGGTTTGATAGTTATGTGCCTATTCTGTGGCACCTTTTTCATCCTTCTTGACACACAAGACTCTTCACATACATCAAAATTGGGCTCGTCCATGTGATTTTTCATGGACTAAGACAATTGTTTCCTTGTGTGTGTGGTTTCCATGTCTGGGTCCATCAACTCCCATCCATATAACTCCTTGAGGCCCATTGTATTATGGAATTAGGCATAGAAAATTTTACCTGTGTCCTCTTCATAGCTCATATGTGGAACATTATATTCTCCACTTGTTCACTTCATTCTTGGCCCCTTAGGTACCTAAGTGCCAAGGTTCAAGCTAGATCTTCGATGTTATGAGTGGTATCATGTTTTTGTTCTCTTTCCTCTTTCCCTCCTTCCTCTTTATCCTTTATATCTTCATCCTTGGGTTCTTCCACTTCTTCTGGTTGTATAGGGGATCTAGGTGCGCTCTCTACAGATTCCTTTACCTCCTCATTCAGCTTCAGCTTCCTCCTTTTCCTCTCAGTTATCTCTTTTTGAGGAGAGAGTCATGGCAACCTCCTAACAGACTGAGGAGTTCCCATGCCTTGTGCCCTTGTTCTTCTGAACACCCTCTTGAAAACGGCACTCTCCTTGGACTGCTTCCAAGTCGTCATCTTCTTCTTGTACACGAGGTGGTGTACCTATACGCTCGTCTCCATTCTATCTTTGGGCTACCTCCGCCTCTATGTTCTAAGCCACCACTATCTTTTCACTCTTCTTCCTCCTCATCAACCACTATAGTTTATGTAGGCTATGGGACTAGCACGTTCTCCATTGTATGCTTACCTTTAGGTGGCATAGGAGCATGAACTCATTCTCCACATATTTTTATTCTCCAAACTTAGGATTAAGCTAAAGATATCTGAGCGTATCTCCAATGTCTCCAATTGCCAAGCTTACAGATTCATACTTATAATGTCCGAAATGAGCCTCTCAACATAGGCAAATCCCGTATGGATATACATATGTCTTCCTCTCGAGTGTGGTAGTCACATTCTACCTTGTCTCGCAATAAAAATTAGGTGGATCGCATCATTAAAATGGTGAATGGATGCCTAGAAGTATCGCGTTGTGAAGGCATATGGTAGTTCGCACCATGGGCTTCATGTTCCATCCTCATGAAAAGCGAACCGCATGATGTAGAAGTGTTGGTACACTACAAACTATACTTCATTGCTAAATACTAAAGGTAGCTCCTTGGGGATGTGCCACTCCTCTTCAAATTCCATAAGGAGTCAATCGTACCACATCTCCTCCCTTTGTTTAAACAGCCCACTCATTGACCCTTCACATAAATTCTTGTCAAACCTTTTTTCCAGTGGACTTTTTTCCATGGGATATTGGGTAAGTGCATGAAGTTGGTGGACAATTCCATGGACATAAAAACCTGAAATAAAGGAACCACGATTGTGGTTCCTAAATTCTAGGTTCAGTAATTACCGAACCTAAAACTGTGATCGTGGTTTAGAAACGTGAGCGCGGTTATAAACTGTGATCACGGAACTCTGAGACAAAATTTAGCAGTCCCGCGACTCCTTATTTTTCTCATTTTTCATTTCAAACCGCGATTTTTCCTAAACGTTTTTCACTCACGATTTCAATACCACCTCAAAATTGCTCATCAGACTTTTGGATAGTGATAGATTCAACCATGCCGCTAAGACAAGGAGGTAAGTCCCCGATTGTAATCTTTTTTTTACATTTTAGGTTTTTTTTTTTTTTTTTGCATTTTCATGGGTTTTTTGAAATGTTTGTTTATGTATACAATTTTCTTGTTTTATCAGTTGGTCAGCAAGCTTGAAATCATGTAAACCATCAAAACATTCCTCAAAACCCACCGAACATTCCTCAAAACCCTCCGAACATTCCTCAAAACCCTCCTCCAAACATAGATCCACCTCCTGTGGCTCCTTCTATCCCCACTGAGCCAGCAGGAATGCAAGATAATATCATTGGAAGAATTTGAGAAAATAAAATTGTCATTGAGAACCTAATTTAAACTATAAGAAAAAATCATGCTAAAAATCCATCCCACATGACTTTAGCCAATACATTGCAAACACTGATTGGTGAAGTCGAGTCTGCAACCAACCAAATACATAGATGGAACACCTTTAGAAGTGACTGTAGGTGGTGGTATGCAGATAAACTATCCCATGTGTCTGTCAAAGACAAAAAAATTTGGAAAAGACCTCATTTGTACATTATTTATCGACCCTAGAACCAATGGCCCCCCTGCAATTACTTTTAAACGGTTCCCAATCCATTGGCGCCATGATGACAGAATCAAAAACAATTTTTGGGACCGATGGTGGATGGTTTTTGATTATCCAACATGCAACAACAATAAGGTTCCTCTTTATTTTTTGAAGAAATTATATTGCGAGTTTGTGCTCAATGAGGTCCCAAATTATTTTGACTTTTTTGACTTTTTGGTCGAGGAGGTGGCTCTGCATAGAGTAGACCTGGTGCACACGTAGGTCAACCTAGGATCCCCATGCCCCAAAAACCCCACTCGCCTTGATTATCCCTCCTACGGTGAAGGAGGTTATGGAGATTGATACATTGCATGCATTGAGGGAGCTCACTAACACTCTCACCTAACATAGTGACCAGATTGCATCTGGTGATGTTGGTGGAGGTGCCAGTTCTAGTGCACCACACCACTGTGGATCATGTGGTGCCATATGCACTGCAGGCGAGACATCATTTGCTGGTTCATAGGATTTATTTTCTATAGATGAGATGTTGGGGAATGTTTTTGGAACTAGTGCCACTGATATTGGTCTTTCACAGGTAAATTTCAAATAAATTTAAATATATATATATATACAATAGTTTAATTCACATGTTTGAGATATTAATATATATATATATATATATATATATTTGATTGTACGTCATGTACATACATGTAAAAAAATAATTTTTTATTTTATTTTAAATAGCAAGAGCCGGTGAAGGAAACATCCAGCGTCGACATGCTAGCATTTACTAGCATCTGCAAGGTGGCGTGTTTCAAACGTAAGTTTCAAGTTGTACAAACTTACATTTTTAATTTCATTTGATTGCACTAGATTATTATTATAATGTTTCACATGTATGTTGTACATGTATTAATATTTTCTCTTTTATACATGGGACAGGCGGGTCAACATCTCGCTTCTTGGGAACTCGAGGCTACCGGCATGCCTCACATGAGTTTTACGTAGGTTAGTAAATATCTTTACACTTTGTTTCTAATTCTTTGGAAGTTCGCGTGGATTACATAATTTAGACCTCTGTCATGTAGATTTTAATATTGATTTGTACATGTTTTTGTATAGCTTATGACTGCTAGAGATACTCCTCCATATATTTAGACTGTGGAGGCTAGGCTACTGTAGATATCTTTGCATACAAGCATCTCGCAGATCCACTAAGCGAGGTACAATTTTTAAATTTGTTAAATTTTGGAGGTTCATTATTTCTTATTAAACTTAAATCTACAATATCAAATTTTGTATGTATATGTGAAATATTTAATTTGAAAATTAATTATTTGTATGTAGCTTACCCCTCGTGAGTCTATTGTTGTCCCTACGACGTGTCAACAACAAATTGATAGGGATCATGACATTGCGGTAATATTTCACATGCATTTTAACTAAATTGTACAAGTTTCTAAATTTTGAATGTATTTTAAAATTTTGGGTGTTAAAAACTTATTGTTTATGAATGTGCGGAGGTTAGGTTACAGGCATGCTTAGAGACACGTAGGACCACATGGATGAAATCCATAGTGGCATCTCCTCCACTACATCCCGGAGGTCGTGGACGTGCTACTTCTAACAGGGCGAAGAGAGGGAAGATGTTTCATGAGTAGATTTATAGTCCACCTGGATGTACATATGTGGTCATGAGTAGATTCATAGTCCATTGTATATATATAGCCTTTTACAACCACATGTGGTCCCATATGTACATTATGACATGTGTTTAGTTTGATATGTAGACATACATATATATTTTATGAACTTATACATATATATTTTATATATATATATATATATATATATATATATATATATATATATATATATATATCCATGTGTGTTGGTTTTCATAACGATAAATCTGAACTATATATGTTTGATTTGATTTCATTGCATGTATGATATCCTTCTATTTATATCATTATAAAGAACAATTGATAAATAAAGAACATGATTCTAGAATAAATTGTGTTTTTGAGTACACATTAGTAACCAGATCAGAGGGAAGGAGCAAGGGCCACTCCTCTCCGATGTGAATGGAAGTTTTATTTATTTCTTGTTCAGCTATTCTAATGTTTTTTACTTCTAGTATTAATGTGCTTGAATTATCTAGACAATATTTTCATTCATGTATGTTTATGTTTTCATGATCATAGAATTAGAAGTATTGTCCCTGGCAGTTCTTACTATCTTAAATAAATTCAGAATAGATCCTTTAATCATGGAAGTTGTGTTATTTCCAGTTTGATTAAGTTTACATTCTTAATATGTTCCAAATCATCTCTTCATTGCAAATAGGCTTGGACACAACATTGATATTGACAAAGTATTAAATTATTAAAGCGTGAGTATGATCCAAAAAATAGATCTAGAAGTACCAAATTATATGTATTTAAACTTTTTGAAACTTGAAAAATATACCCTCAACATGTTCATCATTATGGAAAATGGCAAAGTAGGCACCAGCAGTTACGTAATACCTGTGGTGATTATGCAAACACCTCCTGTAGAAAGTAGTGATTTTGTCCTTGACGATGCCAAAATGGGAATCTAAATAGTTGAAAATGTTTGGACTTCCCAAACCAGTTCGTTTCTCATCTCCTTTCATCCTTGGATATAACAACTATAAATGCAAGCACATAAATAATCATCTAAGTAAGTCATTTGGAGTGAATTCAAGTGTGAGAAAAGGGGGAAAGTTCTCAAATTGTTCTAGTTTTGTTCATAGACAACTAAGTTCTTTCTCGTTGAGGGTTATAAACAAGTGATGCAAGTAGAGAGATCTTAAATCCTTGTTAAAGGACATCTTTTGGTAGTGATCTTGTATTGTATTGTATTGGAGATTTATATAGTGAAGTGAATAAATTTCTTACCTAGCTAGAGTTTTTCCCACATTGGGTTTCTCTAGGATAAAATTCTTGTCTCCTTGTCTTGCATATCTAAATTTCAGTATTGTATGAATGATTATTTCATAACATACTGTCCATAATAATAACTTTGGTAATTGTTCATTTATCATCACTAAGATAAGATCCATTTATTGTTTAAAAGATGTAGTTTATGGATCAGAGATTTTAAGATCAAGTGTTTTTGTGTGGTTTAACTTGTGTTGACATTTTTAGTTAGATACCCCTCACCCAGAAGGGTAGTGAAAGTGATGAAGGTATCCTCATTCCTTTTGAAGAAGATATTTCCACCAAGAAGTGGAAGCAAGGAATACGAAACATGGCTCGTAGTGAGATGCACATGAGACTGAAGAAGAACGTTTCTACAAGATGGAGGCAGATGTGGCAAGTCTATCCAAATATGTGGGAAATATTTCCTTGTCTATGGGAAATATTTAGTCCATCATGGGAAGAACAACCCCATACCAAACTTACTCCTCCTCCATTCAAAGAGAAGGTGAAGATATAAATTTAGCCTTATGATGGGGACATGAATGCCGATAAGTTAGACCATTGGCTAACTCAAATTGAGGTATATTTCAATTTGCATCAAATCAATGAGAGTCAATAAATTTCATTTTCAAGGTTAAAATTAACCATTCATGCTTTAACCTAGTTTGAAAGCTATGTTCATTCCTTGGTTGTTAAGAATCTTCCACCTATTTCTAAGTGGGATGAATTTAAGAGGCCAATCAAAAATAAATTCTATCGTATTTGTTACGATGAAGAGAGGTCCATGTATTGAAAATATCTCAGGCAAAAACAAGGCCAAGATGTGCAAGAGTACACCGACGAGTTTTGGAAGAAAGTTGTCTAAATGGGAAAATATCTCCAAGTACATTGGTGGAATCCATAACCACTTGAGGAAACCCATTCTCTTGGCCAAGTCGGTGAATGTAGATGAGACTCAAGTTCTCAAGCCCACTATCTAGAGAACGCTAGTTGAACGCTAGAGGAGGCAGTGTTTCGGTGCGTCAAAAGGGTCATTGCTTCCGGGCTACTTCGTTCGAGCGTAGTCCCTTAAGAGCCCTGAGACCAAAATATCATTCAACTGCGACGAGTGACTACTCGGACTACGTGGCACTAGAGAGGCCTCATCTAATCTAACACCTTAGCATAGGGACCCTCTATAATAGCCTCTCTCATTTTTTTCCTTCTCATTTCAATGCTCTCGTTGTCCTATTGTTTGCAAACACGTAAAATAGTGCAGTTGGAGCCAGTGTAAGGTTGTCAAACACTATCTTTTGGAAACGGTGGGTTATGGCACCAAACTAACTACGCCGGCATGTCCGAGTGGCCAGGTTAACACTAGAGGAGGTAGTGTTTCGGTGCGCGAAAGGGTCGTTGCTTCCGGGCTACTTTGTTCGGGCGTAGTCCCTTAAGAGCCCTAAGACCAAAATATCATTCAACTTCGACGGGTGACTACTCGGACTCTGTCACACCTAGAGAGGCCTCATCTGATCCAAAACCTCAGTGTAGGGACCCTCTATAATAGCCTCTCTCGGTATTTTCCTTCTCATTTTTGTCTCTCGCTGTCCTATTGTTTACAAACGCGTGAAATAGTGCAGTTGGAGCCAGTATAAGGTTGTCAAATGCTATATTTTGCAAATGGTGGGTCATGGCACCAAACCGACTGCGTCGGCACATCTTGGTGGCTAGGTGAACACTAGAGGAGGTGGTGTTTTGGTGCACGAAAGGGTCGTTTCTTCCAGGCTACTTCATTCGGGCGTAGTCCCTTAAGATCCCTAAGACCAAAATATCGTTCAACTTCGATAGGTGACTACTCAGACTCCATGGCACCTAGAGAGGCCTTGTTAGATCTAGCACCTTGGCGTAGAGACCCTCTAAAATAGCCTCTCTCATTTTTTCCCTTCTCATTTTGGTGCTCTCGTTGTCCCTCACATTTCTTACAAACGCGTGAAATAGTGTAGTTGGAGCCAGTGTAAGGTTGTCAAACGCTATATTTTGCAAATGGTGGGTCATGGCACCAAACCGACTATGTCGGCATGTTCGGGTGGCTAGGTGAATGCTAGAGGAGGTGGTGTTTCGGTGTGCGAAAGGGTCGTTGCTTTCAGGCTACTTCATTTAGGCGTAGTCCCTTAAGATCCCTAAGACCAAAATATCGTTCAACTTTAACAGGTGACTACTTGGACTCCGTGGCACCTAAAGAGGCTCTGGTCTCGATCTAGAACCTTAGCATAGAGACCCTCTACAATAGCCTCTCTCAATTTTTTCCTTCTCATTTCGGTGCACACGCGTAGGTATGGTCTTGTAAACACTTGGGGAGGAGTCATTTTCAAAATTTACAACATTTTCAAAATTTACAACAACTTTTTCAAAATTTACAACATTTTCAAAATTTACAACTTTTTCAAACAATGAAAGCTTCTCTTAGCTTCGAGAATTTAAAATTCTCTACTAACAGTGCCAACCACGTGAAGGTGGAAGCTTTTCTAGCACCACTAACCTAAACATAAAAGTGTTAGTCAAAGAAATTTAAGTTTCAAATCAAAACCATATACTATCTATATATGTACAAAATACACAAATTTAAAATAAAATATATTCAAACTTAAATCTAGATCTTTAAACTAAAAATTTATTATATATATATTCAAAAGAAATTATATATACCAGACATGAGCATTGTAAATTCATTCCAATGAACCATCAAGATTGGATCTACTCTGAATAGCGAGATAAGATTGCTTCATGATCTGACTCTCGAACCTTCCAAAGAATCTTGTTATTAGGCCTTCCTCGATATCTATATAGTTGAATATTTGTCGCTAGAACTAGATGTGAATATAAGAGTATTTTCTTGTGTGTCTCAAAGTCTTCAAACACCCAAACAGAGGAGTTTTTAATGGATACCGTCGAAGCCAAGTTCCAGTAACTACCACTGACCCTGTAGGATACTCAATATCTTTGCCATCTATAATAGGAGAAGTCAACTTCTTTCTTTCCTCGATGCAACGACATAAGAAATAGTCTGTTCCTTCTTCATTGTCTTTTGTCGCAATTACTCTAAACACATGTCCTACAAAAAAAAACCAAGGTTGAACAACTCAAATTTAAATTACATATTAAAATTTCAATGGACATAACTCAATACAAAAATTAAATAAATAACCATAAATACCTTTTCGCACCAAAATCGAAATTTCATCAAATTCCTTGGATGTTGTAACTTCATACGAAGAAACAAGTTGTAATGCTTGTGGAGGTTGATAACTAGGAAGCGGAGTTAGAGGCCTACAAATCCATTCTTCCACCCATTCTTGTGAATCACACTCAGCAGTGACAAATTCGATACAAGATGCACAAAAACATGTCAACTTTCTTGTCCATACGGCCCATGAAGTAGCGTCTAAGCTACAAAATGAGTGCATATCACTAGACCCAGTGAGTGTCATACAATCCTCGTAGTTAGCAATATGTTGTTCCTCTATCAATCTGCAGTGAACCTGTGGAATTTTCTTGAGAACCTCGGGCCATGTTGTCAGTACACCATTCCACTATGCTCTTTACATCTTTTAATTTAGCACCATCTTTGTACTTCAACTCTTCTCTTGCAAGAGCTCTTTTCACACATGCCCTTGCACCATCATGCTCTCCTTTTCCATGTCCAACCTTAGTGAAACTCCAAATATGTTGCACACTCATCTTGATGTGCATTCTACTCATCCAATAAAATATTCGTGCATTCTTAAACTGAGACGTGCAATTATCTAACCATATATAATGTTGTTTGAAGTGGATGTCCCTATCAAACAAGTTTCCATAAAATAACTGGAAACACCCTTGCACAAATTTAGTAGAATGAGTACAATCATCACTGATATAAAAGTGGTACTCTCTTAAACAAATTTGATCATTCTTTGTACTTGTAGGGGAGAATGTAGAAATGCTATATGCACAAAAATGGTAACTTGTCTTTGAGTTGTAATATTGCGATTGAACCTCCATTTGTGGTTGCAATATGTAATTCTCTATAAAATTGACCACTGAAACAATAGTACCAATAAGAAATGTGTCTTTTCATAGCTTGAATTTTTCATCCAACCATCGAGCTCTATGTGTATGCCTTGCATACTCATAAACAATTTCATCCTTAAATTTTCTCATAAATTGAAAATGGGCATTTGTTACGTAACTAGCTCACATTGTTTCAAATCTTTTCCATCTTTCAATTTGGTATGCAACTGATTTATATTTATCAAACTCAACTAAATTATGTCTTATTGTACCTTCAATTTACTCATGGATGCAACTTTCCAATTTAGGTAATCCGCCGCATGTACTACAACTTCCATCTAAACAATCCTGACTATAAAAAAATTGTCTAACTTCTTTTTCACAAAATATAGTAGGAATGAAATCCCTGGAAGATATTGGTGGAACTTGAACACCACATTTAGATAACATAGTTTCAGAATGAAAATTAGAATGAATATGTAAAAATTTAGCATAATGCATCGCAAATTCAACATGTTGCCTACAACAAGTGGTGCGAGCATGGTTGATTTTCACATAGAATGGTTTCAACATTTCAAAAAAATGTTGACTAATTTTAATTTCCAAATTCTCTTGTTCAAACTTACGAAAAAATTGAGTTTGAGTCATATCTAAGAAATGCTTTGGATGTGGTTCACGATTAGTAGAACCAACTCTCCGTTTTATAACATCTCTTGTATTAGGTGAAACTCTAGTGTTATCATGCCAAAATTTAATAACTTCTCTTATAGCATCAAAATTATTTTTGTCCTTACGCGGTGCTCTAGTAGAAAATACCCAAAAATCGGCATTATTGAGTGATTGAAGGATATTACGTCTTTCAATTGCTTTCATTAGAGTTTTTTGATTAACTTGCAACATTCGACTTTTTTGCATAATCAAACGTTGTTTTTTTATTGATTCATTTACAACACTAGTAGCAAGTATACGATGCACAATATTACTATCCCTAGTGTCGTCTCTTGACACCAATAGTGTGATATGCATCATGAAGGTTTTCAACAATTGTAAGGTTTGACCACGTATATTAGATGTTGTCAATCCTAAGGTGTTTAATGTAGGCCTCATTTTAATCAATTTCATCAAACTAACAAACAATGACATATTTGGGAATCATTTAAAATTTCAAAATGATTATCATAAATTTCAGTGGCTTTTCTTCTGATTTTTCGTTCAAAAAGTTTGTCAAACATCGGTTTCAAAATGTTTTCATCAATTTCAATAAAAAAATTAGGTTTCTTACGTAAAATCCTAGGAGGTGTTTTTGTCAAATTTTGCTTGTCTACAGTTTCAACATGAATTTCCTTATTCACATTTTCATTGTCTCCTTCAATTTCAACATTTGCTACATCATGAGTATTTAATTCTTCTTCAACATTGACAGTAAAAACTTCTTCATCACGAGTATTTAATTCAACTTCAACATTGACAATAGAAACATTACCTAGTTCTGCATTGCTTACAATAGTTGGGATTGAAGATGAACCTCTTCTAGATTCACGAAGTTTCGCATTCACTCATCATTTTGAATTTTGTTGGCCTTTAATTCGTTTGGTGTTTTTTACTTAATGACTTCGACTTTTTTTTGTCTCCCATGATGTTTTGCTTCGGTGATAAGAAAAGCGTGTAGAAAAAGACAAAATTTCGATAATTAAATGCGATAAGGTCGAGAGTAAAAATCACATGGTAATTCAGACATTGGGATGTGTGTAAATATGATTTATGAACCGCGAGTGCACTTTATAAACTCGCGATCGCGGTTTATAAAGTGCGCTCGTGGTTTATGTTAAAAAACCACGATCGCGCTTTATAAACTGCGATCGTGGATCTATCTGCCGAACCTAAGCCTCGGAAAATCTTTGTTTTTCCCCAACCAAAGCTATGGAAGGTCATTATGAAGTGTAAAAGGTCAAAAAACCTCAAATCTACTCTTCCAAAGACTTGAACCATGCTAAAAAACTAAAAACATTTCACAAAAATGGTGTCATTGCGTAGGGGAGACTCTTAGCTTCATAGAAATATTGTTTTTAAAGTGAATAGAATAAGATAAATATCATTTTATAATTTTTTACTAACAATAGGTATTTAAGACATTTTTCCGTGAATGTTCATGTCTACGTTTAAGACTGTAACTTTTGTTTGTCTTAACAAAATATGATAAAACTTATACCATCCCAAGCGTGGACAAATTCTATACACATTAAAAAAATATTTGATTTCGATATTTTTTTATATAGTTATGGCGGAAAACGGAAAGCGCTCCATTTTCTAAATATTTTCAGACCACTTTCACGGAAAAAATCATAAAAAAAAATATTGCTAAAAAAATACAAAATAAAATCCATCCCAAGATAGACAACTACATCTAACATTTCACCAAAGGAAAAAAAAAAAAAAAACAAGATTTGGTCATCCAAAATGCGGGCAAACGGACTACAATCTTATAAGTTTAAAAAAAAAAAAACTAAGTCATATAATTTTAAGTGTTTAATATAGCTAAACTTGTCTGTTTTTTTTTTAAAATTAGTATTTTAGAAACTAGATTCCAAATGCTACGATTCATATTTATATAATTTTTCTAATTTAGAGTGCGTGTATAGCTAATAATCCCTACAAGTTGAGATTTTGCTATTTTTTGCAATATGATGTCCACGAATGACCCTATATTTGTCCATCAACTTCCTGCACTTACCCTATTCCCAAATATTGTTATTTGGCCCATCAAGCACACCAATTTCCATAAACACTAAAGAAAGTAAGATAGTGCCAAAATTGATCTTATCACCTATGCGCACTTCTTCGATGATGGTTTATGCAATGTAGCTTGCTATGTTATAGACTACTCCCTGAGACATATTCCTCATGACATGGAGCCACATTGTATTCACTTGTGACCATCTCTCCTGATCATTCAACTTGGTCACTAGATGCGCAGACTACTTATACCACTAGGTAATTCAATTTATCAATGTCCATTCCATATGGACCCTTTGTGTACCCCAACTCATTTTATGTCTCCATGATTGTTACTTTATCAGTCAGGTCACTATCCAGGTCTACCCTTGTGCCTTTTAATCCTATCAATGTCAAAATCAGGGTTGTAATCCTCACCCTTCATCACGGAAAAATAGAAAAATTCCTCATGGACTCTTCTCATAAGCCACTGGTATAGAGGTTCATACTTTCCAAAATATGGGAGCTCATACAACTGATAGACTCCCACCTATTTTAATAGTTTCTCCCTAGCGTCATCATATACTCGACATATCTTTCATCGTGCGCTTGTTGGTCTTTGTACTCAACAACGCATCCAATTCTTTCTTGTTATCAGAAGTGTGATGGTTTTATTCACTTGCCTTGTAACCACCGATGTGGGAATCCCACTCTTTCCCAATTATCACACCCTTTGGATACATCTCTAAGAAATTACTCTCAAGAGAAATTTCAACTTCTGTTTCTACTTTCTTCTTTCCTTTGGCTCCTGTGGCAGGTGCTTTCTTTGGTGCCATCGAAAATCTCAACTTTCTATCCTTTGTAGTGAGTAATTCAAAACCCTATCTTGAATCTGCATGCCCTAGTTTGAAACCATGTTCCCTAGCTCTTTCTCAATGTGTCTACTTCACTCAAACCCTTCACCAATGGGGACGCAAGCTTCTTCTATGCACAAATCCACTCTCCACGTCTAGTTTCACACTCTTCGCACCTCAATACTCTTCGCTCGGCTTGGTCGCACTTAGCTTGTTCAAATTCTTACAATCACAATGGTAAAAATGAACTTGCATCATGTCCTTATATATATTTTCAAATATTTAGTGCATTTATTACTCCTCTACCTACCAAAAATCCTCTCACTAATTAACCATTTTCACCCTTTCCGCACAGACATATTTTCACCCAAGCTATAACCTTATAGCGTGCCTTCCTACCTTTTGACCGTGGACTTCTCTTCAACATGCTTCTATGCACCCAATTACCTCACCACTATGCCTTCCCTTGGTAGTCTACATGGCTTATGCTTACCTCATGTTATATTTGTTCCTTCATTTATCTCCATCTATGGTCCTTGTTTGGAAGCAATCTCCTTGCTAACAACTCTCCAAACTTGAATAGCACTGTAATAATTTGTTCCTTTATCTAAACCCATTTTTCAATAGCCACCCCACATAAGCTGGTATGTGTAGTCCTCTACGCATAAAAATTCTTGAAATGGTAATTAGCTTCTAGCGCAAATGCTTATTACAGCAAAACACCAACTAAAACAAAGCATATGACAAAGAAGGAAATACATTAAGGGAATACATAAATGAAAACCTAATCTAAATGGAAACACTGCCTTATTACAAACACCAAGAAGACTTATTTATAGTAGGGGTTCACCTACTCTGTTAAACTAATCGGATAACCGTATTCCATCAAGTGTATCTAAATGGAAAATACTTGTTTCAAGTATGTGAGTGATAACATACAGTCCCAACCAATGTACTTTAAGTTTTCTGGATGGTGTAGAAATTTAGAGTCATAAAGAAGCACCATTTGTCCAATCTCAAACCATTTGTTCTCAATGTTCTGTCATGCCATGATTTCTACGGCCTTTTCTTGCTTCTAACTCCATCGTGCTATTGCTCATCGCTCATCTAGCTTGATCAAATTTTCAATTCATTCTTCTAATGCTTTCTCATTAGCTAGACCTCTAGTGCATGTAATATGTAAAGAAGGTAACATGAATTCCATAAGAAGAATTGCTTCTGCACCAAACATGAATTGAAAGGGTGTGGCCTTGTTCAACTACTTGTATGTTGTTCTATATGCCCAAATAATGGAATAAAATTTATCATCTCAATCTTTCCTTCCAACATCACAAAATTTTGTCAATATCTGGCTCAAAATCTTGTTGAAATATTCAATAGTCCCATTTTCCTGAGGATGATATGGTGTAGTATTATGGTGTGCAATCATGAACTCATCCAATAGAATTATGATTGTATCATTTAGAAATTGTGTGCGCCTATCACTGGTCAAACTCAATGGGCATCCATACCTTGTAAGATCATTTTCCCATAAGAACCTAGTTGTTGTAGCTATTGTACAATCCTGGGTAGGTGTTACTTCTTCCCACCTTGTGAGATAACCTATATAAGTGATGATGTAGCATGATCTAGTCCTATACACAAACTGGTGAAATAGGACCCAAAAAGTCTATAGCCCATTTCTCAAATAGCTATGCACTAGGAATAGGTCTTAAAGGCATTTCATCTCTTTGCCCAAGTTTACCAATGTGTTGATAGTGATCACATGCCTTACAATAGGATTTACAATCCTTGTAGAGGGTCTCCCACCACAATCCACTCGGGGATAATTTTAGTGGCGAATATTCGTAATATGGCGAAAATTTCATTTTAGGAAAATTTAAAAAGGTGAATTATTTGGAGCGGGTCGGTGTCCTGTTCACCTAAAATATATAGTATATTTTTTTGGGGGTTCGCCGCCTTCATTTGAAAACATCTCCTATAAAAACCTAAGTGATTCACCGGGTAGTATACCTCAAGTAGCTTACCAAATTACCAATACTATGAAGTTTGAACTCACATACTCTTAAGCACCAGAGATTACTATTAGTCTGTGAGGGTTCATTGTTGACATGTGACAGGGACATTTTTGACGCGTTGTAAAGAGTTATTGCAGACGCGTGACAAAGAGATATTGCAGATGCATGACAAGGGAAGTGTTGACGTGCAACAAGGGCAAGTGTTGACGTGTGACATGGGCATAGCAAGTTGACATGCAACAAGGGTAGTGTTGATGTGTGACAGTAACTTCAGACAGTGGACACGTGACAGGGAATAGGCTATTGACACACCACAATAGGGGACACTCGATAGAGACCTCGGAGCAGGTGGATAGAGTCGCTACTTGGTTCTTTTGTTGATGCAGGACTCTCTTCAGAATAATGGAAGGTGCTAGCTCAAAGAATGCGAATAACCTAAAAGTAAGTAAGAAATCTTAGAAATCACTCTTCAAGTATTTTGGAAACTCTACGGATACAAATATTGAAAATACCAACCATATAGATGCCACCACAAAGAATCAGAATACTGACTGTGTGGAAGGTATTATTGAGGTGGACATGCATTCTGCATAGTATCAAAGTCAAACAAATGAAACCTATGATAATATGCTAGATCTTGAAGATATTGTTCCTATTGGGGTGCAACCAGAAGTGCATCAAGATATCACACATACAAATACTTAGCAAAATGGAACACAAAAATCAAATTCAAACTCCGGTCCAAGAAAGAGGAAACCAGGTGATTGTGATATTGCTCAAAATTCTACTAAAAAAATTAAAGCATTGAAAACAAACAAGAATATGTGGACCATTGGCAGGACATACAAGTTTGATTGGGTAGCTAAATTTCTGTTTATTGAACCTGTACAATCATCTAATTTTGAAGAGATCCCATTACATGTACAATATGTACGTGGAAATTGGGAAAGCAACAAAAAATGCAACTAAATCTGGACACTATAGAAAAACATTGTGGAAAAAAATATTTGACTGTAACGGGGGTGGATGGCCAGAAAATCAAAACACACAAGTGGAAAACTAAAAAAGAATGCATGCATGTTAGAAACCGCAGTGGAATATGAGGTAGAGCAGAAAAAACACAGACATCTCTTGGAAAAGGGAGGAACGATCACATCGCATATTGGTAAGATGAAAGAAACAAATCTACATGCAAAATTCATACAATTCTGTACTCTATTTCACATACTAAAAAAAGGAAGAGTAATTTTGGATTTCCTTGATTTCAAAGTTTTGTATCAATTTAATGGAATGTTGAATGTACCTCAGTCTCATTAGTCTAAAAATAGTGGATGGGAAATGGCAAAATGCCTCTCGATGATAGAGAAGGAAGATTTGAAATAGAATGCAAAAAAAGTAAAGTTTATCTCTCTTTCAATTGATGAAGTGACAGCAATCGACAACACTGCATGGGTATGTATCCACATCTATACTTTAGAAAATCATATAAGGACACCTCATCTATTGGGTGTTATGAAAATGGTTGAAAACTACAATGCCGAAAACCTACATAAAATAGTTGTTTCTCATTTGAAAGATATTGTTGGAATGATTGATTATGAAATTGCTACGAAGTTGGTATGCATTGGAGTAGATGGTGCATCTATCATGCAAGGTCACAGAACAGGGCTGTGTGTTAGATTACAAACAACAACGGCCCCATATATGCTACTAATTCATTGTATGGCTCACAGAATGAATTTAGCATTTAAAATGGTAAGTAACCACGAAAATGTTGCTAAATTAGAAGACATTATAAGATAACTTCATTCCTATATGTCAAGCAGCCCAAAGTGATTTCTCAAGTTCCAAAAATTTGCAATTGGAATTACAGATGGCAAAAAACTTCTGAAGGATGTGGAGACTAGATGGATCTCTTTGTATGAACCTGCATGCTAAGTTCATGAGGAGTATCCTTCATTGGTTGGTTTCATGCACAAATACCGTCATGAAGTTGATAGGGCGACGGACTTGTTGTTCCGTTTAACTAATTTGGATACATTACTTACATTCGTTGGTATTCTTCCAATGTTAAAGGAGATCAATACACTGATGAAGCATGCACATGGTAGATTAATCTATATTGTGGATTTTATACGGATGAGAAAAATGGTATGTCAAAGTCTTGATATATTGTACTGTTCCCAAGATAGTTTTGATGCACCTGTTTTTGAGAATTGGAAAGCTTTATTAGATCTTAAAAATCCTAACACATTTTTGAGATTTAATATCCATGATCACCTCTACATCATTGTTAATGGGAGGGAAATACCACTACACATTTTGTAAAAACATCAAGATATTACAGGATCGAAAGCGAGAAGATGTTCCGTGACACGTAATCTCTTTGAGTTTGTTATAGTTGAAACAAGAATAAAGCTTAAAAAAATTAGAAACCTTATCATCGAGAAATTGGGAACGTTTTCAGCAAAGATAAAATTGGAAGCCATGGGTGTGATGAATCCTAATTTTTGGAATACTGAAGGTGGCCGTGCAGACTTTGTCAGAAAGCATTTCCATAAATCCATGGGTACAATAATGGAACAATTTACAAAGACTTCAGAGCTCAAGGGTATGGAAATCAAAGGTATACTAAATGTTGATTTATTAAAGTTTCAATCAACAAATTTTGTAACAACAATGAGGAACCAATATAAAAATTTAGATGAACCTTCTGAAAGTGGTGCTATTACAAGGTTGTGGCGAGGAATCTATCAAATTTCTATCTTACAAGAAGATATCAGTGAATATTTCAGATTATATGAGTTATGCCAAACAATGATTTTGGGGTCTGTGGAGGACGAAAGGGTTTTCAGTGCATTATCATTTATAAAATCAAAACTAAGAAACAGGTTGGATAAAAATCTAGAAAGTTGCATGAGGTGTTATGTTTCTCGATACTCCATCAAAACCTTTCCGTTTGACAGAGTAATTGCGCATTGGAATTCCCTTTGCGAAAGAAGAGGTGTGAATAATATAGCTACAAGTACAAATATTCCCAACCTTGAGAGTGTAATTGGCTCATCGTCACATTCTACAAAAGACAACATTGAGTTTGATGAAGCTATTGATAATGGATTGTTTCAACTTTAAATAGGTATCTTCTTTATCTTTATCTTTATCTTATTGTTTGTCACTTTACATTTTTTTCATCTCTTTTTATCATTAAAGATGTTACAGGTCTATATATTTAAATTTATTTAACTACAATATTTTTATTGGTACTTCTCGGGACTGAAAAATGTCAGGTAATTCACCCATCTATCTACTAATCCATTTCTCATGTTGGGTTTTCTTAAAACACAGATCTAGCACATTACCAGTGGCAGTGATGATTTCAACTTTAAAGAGGTATCTTCTTCACCTTAATCTTATTGTTTGTTACTATTCATTTTTTTCAGCTCTTGTTATCATTAAAGATGTTATAGGTCTATATATTTACATTTATTTAAATACAATCTTTTTATTTTTTGAAAACATGGGTTGACATCCATCCGAGGAAGTTATTACTTCTCGGGACTGACAATGTCAGGAAACTCACCCATCTATCTACTAATCCATTTCTTGTGTTGAATTTTTTAAAACAAAGATCTAGCACATTACCAGTGATGATTTCAATTTTGAATAGGTATCTTCTTCAACTTAATCTTATTGTTTGTTACTTTACATTTTTTCAGCTCTGCCTCTTGTTATCATTAAAGATTATGCAGTCTATATATTTACATTTATTCAAATACAATATTTTATTTTTTTAGAAAATGTGGGTTGACATCCATCCGAGGAAGTTGGTACTTCTTCAGACTGACAATGTCAGGCAACTCACCCCTCTATCTACTAATCCATTTCTCTTGTTGAGTTTTTTTAAAACAAAGATCTAGCACATTACCATTGATGATTTCACAAGCAATCTAATACATAAGAGGTAAGTTAAACCCTATCATATTTGAAATTATGTTTAATTGTTTACCAATGATGATTCTTTCTTGATTTCTTACAATTATGTTTAATTTATTTTTTATATGTGCAAAATGCTTTGATATATTTTTTAACTGTGGGATGAAATGACAATTGAATTTTCTGAGAGGAAGATATTTCTATACTATACAATTCATAATCCATGATACATTATACAATTTTAAATATACGTCCACATAAAATTCATCATCATCCATATATATCATATCATCACCATATCATTATCATAATCTTAAGTCCTGACACTACAATTATTATTAAAACAATTATTTATCTAATTTAAATTTATTAAAACAATTCCATGTTTTTAAAACAATTCATAATCATATAATTAAAGTATATTCGTTTCTAATTTCATCTATATCCATTCTAATCATTAATGTCATCTATATCCATTATAACACATTCCATTTATTTATCATCTATATCCATTCTAATGACATTATGATCATATCATTACAAGTATAGAGAAGAATTATCTTAAAACAAGTTTAAATGTCTAGAGAAGAAGAATTATTGTGCTTGAAGATAAATCTACGTCCACATTAAATTGATCATCGTCCATATATATCATATCATTATCGTCATTCATCATCTATCATCATTCCATGTTTGTAAAACAATTATCCATTATCATCATTCATCATCTACATCATCATGATAATCCAAGTAAACAAGAAACATACATATAATTCATGATAATCCCCATCTAATGCAATCAAAATTAAAGATTATATATTATTTCAAATTTTAAAAGGCTATCAAATCCATATAATTAAATTCAAATACCATACTCAATATTAAAAGTTTCCAAACTCAATATTTAAAGTTTCCACAATAATAAAAGTTTCAAGTTCTCAACCCTCTTTTTCTTTATCCATTTCTACTCATGTGCTCATTTCCCCAATGGCTTCTTCCACTATGGTTGTACCCCTTTCCCCAGCAGCAGAAATAACCCTAGAACTTATAAGATATTCCGCAACACTGTCCAAATTTTTTAAAATTCTTTCTTATTGATTTATCACATCTCCATGCGACAGCAAATTTGGATCAGCTGCCTTAGCTTTGAATAATATGTCAAGGTCGAAGCCGTGCTCTTTAATTATCCACTTTAGTGTATTGTTTTGTTTGTTAACCAAAACAATATTTTTCTTCAAATTCTTTGTTGTGGATAAACTATTCTTCGTTGTTTCCAAGTGAACTTGCAATACCTTTGCTTGACTCTTCAAATTTTCATATTTCAACTGCACAAAAAGAGTAATGTCAATTCAAAATATTATTAAAAATGAAAAATTCAAATTAACAAGAATGATTGTTTGAAAGTGATAGTACTTACAACCGCTCTATCTCTTTCAGCATTTGCAATTGCTACCAAATCCTTGTCCTTAGACCATTTGTTAAAATATGCCTGGGCCTCGGCACTAATATTTTCCAATTTGTTTAATGACTTATCTAAAATGTCATCTTTATAGTTGTTGTTATATGTGACAGTCCCACTTCTTACTTGGGTAAGTAAGGAATCCATCTTCGCAGGTTGATTCTGGACTGCAGCGTATAAACTATCCCTTTGCCAATAATTTTCATAACGACTAATAATCTCATTGATAAGAACTTTATCCCTTCTCTCCCATTCTATAAGCTGATTGATATGAGGTAGAATAAACTCACTGACATGGGATTGACAATCATAACCAATTAAGTTATCCAAAGGAAAAGGTAAGCAATTGCTCACTATCGAATCGATGAAGATGATCTTCTTTGGAGAAGTATGTGGGCTTTCAAAGCAAGATCAACTGCTACTTGTTTACGCCTTTGGGTGGCCTGATCCTGTTTGTGATAAAATTAATCAAGATTTAGATAAATAAATTTAAATCAAAATGTAATTCAAAATTGTAAAGCATATTTAAATTGAAGTATACCTGTTGGCCTTGAATCATCTCGCGGGTATTGAAAAAACCAGTTGGGTCATTGCTATCAATGCCCAAATAATCTTCATCTAAATTTATATTGTTCAAAACTGATATGCCCATTGCACTGGGCAAGCCACCAAGTGAGAGAGTTGGAATTCAAAAGGAGGAGGCAATGTTTAGTGTCCCGCTAGGGGCCGGAGCAAGTGGCATGCGTTTACCAATGTTCTTTTTCACTGTTCCTCTAGTTGGCATTTTAAAAATTATTGGTTGAGTGGGTGTCGGTGCCGTGGTTTGATCAGGATTGACATGTGCTGAAAAGTACAAGAAAAACATGAAAAATAGGAAAACAATTCAAAAAGGCAAAAACTACGAAATTAAACGTACTATCGAAAAGTTGTACCTTGTTGTCGAGGGGTAGTTTTTCTCGGTGCTAAGGGTGGCCTTGTAGGAGTTGTATTCAGTGTTTTTTCAGAAGATACGAATGCATGCGACTGTATGGAGTGAGTTGGGGAAGAAGGTTGAGTTTCCGAAACACGTGTATGGTCCAAAGTCCCTGCAATGTCATCAACATTAAATGTTATGTCAATTCATTTGGTTAAAATTTAAATTGAAAAATAAATATACAAATTTGGAATTTGTAAATAATATATGAGAAGGTATTACTTCTCTGGCATTTAACGAGTTCAAACTATTGAGGGTTTGGAGAGGAGTGAGCTTCCATTTCAGATTGGGAGTCTCCCAAAGCCTCAGCGTGTTGTTGGCCTCTTCCTCTCGATAACGCCTTTTTTTGGGGAAGGGCTTCAATAAATCTTCTCTGCAAAACATTAAAATTTAAGTGTTAATAACTGTGCAGTGCAATGTCAAAAATTGAAATACAAACTAAATAGTTTATACCTGTTGTTCTTCAAATGGAATTGACAACTTCATCAACTCCTCATCAGTGCAAGTAGGAATTTTTTTATCTTTTAAATTTAAAAGTGCCTCGTAATAAAGGCCGAGGAGATAGTTTGTGGAATAAATGATAGGTTTTTCTGAAAGTTTTGAATTTGTTATGTCAGTTCTTATTTTTTTATAGATAGGTGCACCAATCAAATTTTTGTTTTGAGATAGTGGCAACTATGTATGCAATGGCCCAATTTGGTATATCTGTTTGGCGACCCTGCAAAACAATTCTGGATTGAAAAAATGAAATAACTATAGCAAGAAAGTGGTGTGTAATTGATTGCATATCCACACCACGCCTAGATTTATTGACATGGGCTACAAATGCCAAACAGTGAAAATTACAAGTAGGAATTTTTAACACCAAATTGTATCAGAATAAAAATATGAATTAAAATGAATTATACTTACAATCAACATGGAAACCAAACGTTGATTCGAGAAATTTCTTGTCTTCTTCCAAGAGTGTTGCCTTCGTTGTAACAATTGGTAAATTTCTGAACGGAAGGCCCGTAAACCGATGGATGTCATTTGCTTCAATACTGAATTGGAACATTTGGCCGTCATTCAAAGTCACATAAAAAAGGCCATCCTCTGAATTATAGGATGATAGAAGGTAATTCAAAATATCCGGATCTATTTCGAAATGGGGCATATTAACGAGCCCTATAAACTCACACGCATCCATCAAATCTTTATATTCAGAAGACATCTTTAAAACAGTATGGATGTGAGGGCACAAGGGATTCCTGTAGATGATCTTGGCCATGGATTGGATTGGATTCTCTTCTTGATTTTTTTCTTGAGCTTGCAGTTGGGAAGCATGTGAAGTTGACATTATAGTTGTGCTTGCATCTTTGACAATGAGGGACATCTACAAAAAATCAAGAGCCGGAAAGTGTAAACAAGAAAATGACCGGGTAGGAGGGTATTTATAGGCCAAATCACACGTCAATGACCTTTGTTGACGCGTGTCAATGGCCTCTGTTGACATGCATCAATGGCCTCTGTTGACATGCATCAATGGTGAAAATGTTGACGCGCACATCAATGGCTAGCTCTGTTGCGTCAATCGCTTTCGTTGACATGCATCAATGGCATCTGTTGATGCGTGTCAATAGAGACCATTGACGCGCGTCAACAGAGGTCATTGACGCGCGTCAACAGAGGCCATTGACATTGTCTTGATGCACGTCAAGATTGGTTATTGACGTGGTATTGTCGCATGTCGATGATTCAACCATGTCTGGAACTCTTATTTCTCTGGCTCGAAAAACCAAGCGAAAATTTGGTTTTGGAATACTGTCAAATTCACCTTTCACTGAAACTAGTTCCAAGGATATTCATAGGTATTTTCCACCTACAATTTTATAGAGGTGTCTTACAAAATTCACCAGGTATTTTCCTAGTATTGGTATAAGAGTAAGATTATACTCGGTATACCAAGGTTTGAAGTTGTTACCTATTCTTCGACATAATGAGGTTGATTTCCACACAAAAGTGCTCCTTACTTGCACTCCAACCATATCATAAGTACCATGAGTCCAATTATCACAAGTAATACTTGTAGTATCACTAATAGATTGTACATCTTTCCACTAAATGATTCCTTCTTTAGATGGCTCGAGCACTTCTGGGTCTCGGATGGTGCGTACATAAATCCTATTCATATCTTCCTCACTCAAAGGCTCAACATAGGGTGCATATTTTCCATCTGTTAAAGGGATAAAAACTCTTTCCTCCCCTGGTCTCAAAATTGATATATCCCTTGTTAAACTAAAGATCAACATTATTTACATAACACCAAGGGCATCCAAGCAGAGCTAGGAAACTGTCTACTTCTGCAAGCGCTAAAACCTCAAAATCCCCAGTGAACTTGGCCCCTTGTATAGTAATGGATGCATATTTTAAAACTCCAATAGGAGTGGCCTTAGTTTGATTAGCCATAAATAATACATTAGAAGATGGCTGCAATGTAGGTCTCCCCATCTGTACCCATGTATCTAAAGTAATCATATTTACATCCACATTTGTGTCAATCAATATGTTGCTCAAGAGCCATCTCATCGACAATAGCATTGAGTGATTTCCTTGTCATAGTCTAAGCTATGGGGGATACATGCAATATCTAATGCCTATTCTCAATATTAGCATGCATAGTGTTTCCTTTTAGCCAACTCCCTAGTAATGGAATAATATTTTCCTAGTGCATCATTCTCGCATACCTCCTTCAAGTCATCAAAATTGGACTAGACCGTCTCTGCCTCCCTCTTTAGTTCCATCTTATGTGATTGATCCTTTAAACATTGTATTTCACCCTTGTTTTCCACTCAAAATTCCCCTACTTTTAAGAAGTTGAAAATTAAAAATTTTGAGGTTAAGTGTCTTTTCTATTATCCTGGTAATGTGATAAGTCAAGAAATTGGGAAAATCTACGTTTTTGGGTCATTTTGTGTGTTTTTGGGCTTGTCGGACATTTTTGTCCCGCGTGTCCCAGGTTCATTCGGGCTCTCTGTTCCCGATCGGCGGTTTACCCAAAGTCCGTTCTTTTCGGGCCCGTCGGAACTTTTTGTCCCAAATGTCCCAAGTTCACCCGGACCCATTGTTCCCTTTTCATCCGATTTGGCGAATCACGTATTCCACGTACTTTCATCCCGCATGTCCCAAGAACATTTGTGCGTCTTTTCCCCACGTCGCCCAAATCAGCCGAACCGCGTACTTCGCGCTTTCGTGTCCCTCATGTCCCAAATGAACCAAGTGCCATTCATGCTAATTTTTCCCGCTCTACCCAAATATCTTGCTTTTCAATTTGGTAGATGTGTATTTAATGCACATTTATTGTCTTTCTCTCTCCTAAACGGCTATATAACGAGCTTCCCCTATGCATTTTTGCACACTGCTTTCATGCTATCTATTGCTCGAACCCTTGTGACCAAAATTCCTGCGCGCGTATCCATTCCCCCTGCAATTCCATCCCAAGTCCAGCCTGCAGCTTTGCTCTCCGAGTTACTATCAACATGAAGATCAAATTCCAGGGGCAGGAACAAGTTTCACCACTCGAGTCTGTTCCCGATATCGGGGACAGTGAAGTTCGCCACCTTGATTTTGGGGATTTTTGGACAAGGATGACCGATGCAAACCCTTCACCTATGGCACAGATGATCCATGATGTGGTTTGGCTTTCACCGGTGGCTTCCCAATCTCAGTGCAATGTGTAGATACAGTGCTCTCCTGTGGTGCTCATTTCAACCCCGACTCGAGTGAGTTGGCCAATGTGCATGGGGAGCTCATCACCAAACTTGACGCTGCCGCCATTGGCACTGCCCTAAGAATTCTAGAAATGGACAATTCCATAGTAATCTCTCAAAACCAGACAGCCCTCTTCGACCAAGACAGTGAGAAGTACAAGGTGAGGGTGGCGAAGTCGTGGCTTAAAAACCCTAAAAAGGGGGCATCCCATCTATCCAAGGTTCTGTTCCATGCCGATTTCAATGAAGAACTATCATATTTCATAATCCTACTAGCTCGGGTTATGGGCTTACCCTCTACCAATGAGTTCCATTTTTGGATGTGCCCACTTATCAACATGGTGTGCGAAGGGACTCAGAGTATCAACTAGGCAGAGATCATCAGTATGAACCTAGCGAGAGTAGCTGTCTAATGTACAACAAACAAAGAAATTCTATATGACTTCATACCTGATGTATACTCTGGCAGCATCGAGGCAATGGTTTGGTTTCTCATACATCGATGCTCACAAGGATGACCCCGTGTATGCCTACTGCCCGCAGTTCACCCTGGAAACCAGCAATCACAATTTCAAAGGGTGAATGACACTTTCACCATGTACATTGTCTAGATTCTTGAGAGTGACACAATGAGGAGATTTTCTGATGAAGCCATGAGTCTGATATCACACTACGGTGCTTATTTCATCCAATTTAGAAAGTTTTCCTATATAAGGCTTGCTGGCTATGAGAGCACTCCTCTCAAGCTTCCTATGTTCTGCAATGACAAAATGGCCTTGATAGAAGTGTGCAGGAAATTGGACAAATTGCATAGAACCTGCAGAGACAAGAAAATTACTGGTTTGCACTTCCCCATCTCTTTGGGAAATTACACCTGCAAAACAGCCCTGGATGCACAAAATATAGAAAGGGCCCTAGCTCCCATTACTGTCCATTTCTTCAGGCCCAGAACTTGCTTTGACTTGAAAAATTTTATTGAGTAGAACATCAAGATCACCTATCATCATAGGGCAGACACAGAGGACTATTGGGCTGACTGTGTTGATGATTTTGAAGCCAGAAGGAGGCATTACTACGGAGGTTTTCTCTACAGTTGATTCAAGAACTTGGCTTGTACCAAGTTCCTGAAGGGCTTCAAGATGATAATTCTGACCTGTACTCATATGAGTATGACAATGTGGTCAAACACACTCCCTTGGAGGACTTGGATTGGTTCAAAAAGGAGAAGGATGATTTGGCTGAAATCCTAGCTCCGGTCTTAGTCGAGGACCAAGATCTGGTTTGATAGGAAAGTCCGTGAGCTTAGGAGGCACTCAGGGGAATCCTCCTCCAAGGATGCTTCAACACCAAGGAGGGAAGCATCGACACCTAGATCAGAAGCACCTATGCAAACCCCTCCTACCTCATCAACTCAAGGACCTACAGTCTCTACTCCTTCCTCATCCACCCAGGTGTATCAGAAGAAATTCAAAGAAGTTAAGAAGGAGCTGTGGAAGAAGACCCCCTGAGGAAGCATACAGAATTGCCTTTAAGACTAGAGAACATTATTGTTCTCAGTGAAAGTGAAGAAAGTGAAGTGCCAGCTCCTGTAAGCCCCTGAAGCCCCAATGGATAGGGACAAAGAAGTCCAGAGCGCATTGAACTTCCAAGCACCATTGATTCCTCTGCACCAGGAGCCCCAAGCGCTCCACTCATATCCCAACTCGAGGCAACAATAGTAAAAACCTTGGGTGCCATGAGTTCTCTATCTCTTGGTCCTCTTGCCCCACCTGCTTCTTCCTCCTCCTCTTTTGCATGGGTGTAGCCTCTTGTTGACAGTAGGAAGAGAAAGTCTTCCTCCCAAATTTCAGGACCCAATTTTGATGTTGTGGCGGCCTTGTTAGGAACTACTCCTCCTTCTCATGCCAAAAAAGCCAGAACTACCTCCAAGATAGTGTCTGATGCTCAAGGCCAACAATTCCTGGAGATAGCCAAGCCTAAGTCAGACAAGCCAGAGCAAGATTTGCAAGCATCTGATCTGGAACTCTCAAGAATTCCCATGGGAGAGTCCACCCCTGAAGGTGAGATCCACAATCTTTAGGAAACAGTCACCAGAGTCATTGGGAGGGTAGAGAAAGGGCAGCAAACCATTGAACAGTTTGGAAGAACAACCCCAGATTCTTATGAGTTTCATCAAGTCCCTTTTGTCCAAGGATAAAGTTTTGGACCCTACCCCATTGACTACTCTTCCACCACCTATAATTCTGAGCCAAGATGAAGTGTAGAGTATCAAAGACATGCACAAGTATTCAGTATATGGAAGGGCTATGGAGGCCATGGTGGATGATATGCTGGTTGCAGGATTAAACTTCATTGATGAAGCCTTCAAACTCCATGGGAAGGTGAGTAATTTGCAACAGAAGCTCTCCTCCACTATTGGGAGCATTGATAAAGAACTTAAACTTTGGGGCAGTTGCATAGTAGACCTCCGTCTAATGGGACAAACAGATGAAAATATTTTGATGGCAAGCAAGGTCTTCGAGGATGCCAAGGATAATTTGTCAAAGTCCTGGGTCTACAACATGGAATGGAAAATCAAGGTGTTGGAGGAGGCTTTGGGAGAGTTAAAGAATAGCTGGTAGAAGGGTGAGGCCTTCAAAACACTAGTTATATCTTCCTTCAAAGATATACATTGCCATCTTCATGATGAGACTTCTGGTGTGCCTCTCACTTTACAAGAAATCAAAGCTCAATTCAGAGCTTTTATCAAAGGTGATCTATTCAAGGAAAGCTCCATTTCCAAGGAAAAAATGAAGGAGATCTACTCTCTTCAATCTGCCATAGAAGAAGCAAATAAAGATTATCATACTCATGTCAAGTTCGACAAGGAAATGGAGAAATGCCTCAGATTTTGGACTCAGTCTACGGCCAACACATCATCCCACGAGGCAGAGACATAACAGAGGTGTCGAAGAGATTCATACAATGGATCTTAAATTCGGTGGGTCCCTCCCAGTCATGAGCACCTGTCTTCTTCTCCTAATTCTTCTCTTTTCTTCCCCCTTTTCCTCTCGGATTTGTTGTAATTAGTTGGGATATTGCGATTAGCAGCCATTTAACTAAACATTAGTTAAAGAAGTAGTTACCAAGAGTAACTAATTTGTAAACTATATAATGGCCTCTCCTCACCATTTTGAAAGGAGGAAGAACTTGGCTTATTTTTGAAAGTGTAAATAAATCATAAAGAAATCAATACAGAAGGATTTTTCATTCTTTGTCTATCTGGTTTCCTTTATTCTCAAGCTATTCGTTTAATCTTGTTAGATCATTTTTCTGTATTATGTTGAGAAGCTTTGTATTCTTGTAGATGTTATTTACAGAACTTTGTGTCTTTTCAAATTTCATCTTATTAATGTGATACAAATGATCTTATTCCAATTCGTTGTACCCTCGCATGCATAAGGAATTACTCTGTCATCTATAATTCTGAATGGTGCCTTTTTGCTCGTTCTCACATTTTCATTCCTCAGTCCTTTTGTGATTGATGATCCTTTTAGAAAACACTTTCATAATATCCAAGTTCCATAGTAAAACCATGCTTTGTATATGTGTAAATAGGTTCGTTTCTGAATAAGGGAACCTCTCCCATTAAAGAGGAGGGACTTCTTGTCCCCTGACTATTGCTCTTCTTGAAGTCCTTTTTGACGACCAAAATTTTTTGGTGACTCCACTGGGGAATCATATTCCAGTTCTATAATCATTTATCGATCATCTTTTGATCTGGCGACTCCACGTTTTACTCGAGGGAGAAGGGCCCTTGGTATTGAAGATTCTCAGTTTCAGCTTTTGAAAGCAGTAGGGTTTCCTTTCCCTTCAGCATGAAGAAATATAAGAGCTCGTTCAACAAGCACTCCTCCTATCAAAATAGAATCCCTACGGGTGGTATTCCTTCAGAAAAAATCAGTCCTAATCTTCGAGCTCTGATTCTTGCTGGTGTTTCAGTTCCTCTTCAAGCCATTTTTCCAAGAATGGTGGTACCATTGCCTTGGGGTCATCGTGTTGGGCCTCTTGCCCTTCCTCAGCCTTTGCATGAGTTACCCAGAGGTAACCGGAAGAACTTTCCTAAATTCAAGGGCGATGGTAAAGTACATCTTGATGAACACATCGCAGCCTTCATAGTTGCATGTGGAGTTCTGGGAGTTGAACATGAAGACGTCTCGTAAGGATTTTTGTTGAGACTTTACAAGATAATGTTGTTGATTGGTTCTATCACCTTCCGGCCGGAGCTATCACTAGCTGGAACACAATGAGAACTAGGTTTGAAAACCGTTTCAAACCGGCGGAAGACGTGCATGCTTTGCTAGCCCAAATTTCTCAAATAAAGAAGGAATCACAAGAGCCCATGAGAGAATTTGTGGCTCGATTCAACAAGGTTGATTAACAAAATTCCACCAAATACTCAACCTGTAGACCAAATCCAAAAATGCTTCTTCCTAAACGCCCAATTGCCTGAAGTTAGTTATGCACTGAGAAGGGCTAATCTCGCAACATTGGCCGAGGATCAAACTCTTGTTGTTAGTGTTGAAGATGATTTAATCATGTCAGGGAAGTTGAGGAGAGACCCTTCTAAATCTAAGTCTGCTTCTTCCTCCTCTTCCACTCCTGGACCTAATACTGATCCATTGGTACAAAAACTTGCAAATGATCTCATCGCCATTAAGAAACAATTGGCTCAGCATACTCCCTATGCAGACGTTCCAAGGAGGAATTTTCAGCCCAGAAATCATTTGCCTGCTTCTCAAACAAGGCTAGTGCTTGAAGGACCTCCTATTAAAGTTCCTGTCAATGCAACCTGTGAAGTTGAAGAACCAGAGGATGAGGAGGTTAATGAAGATTGTGAGGAATTTGTTGAAGAGGTTGATGATGAAACAGATGAACTTGAGGGATCTCGAGTTAATTTCTTCACCACTGAAGGCATTGATGAAGGAGATGATTATGATGAAGTAGTAGTAGACATGAATAGTGAATCATATGCTGTCATGACTCAAGAGCAGAAAAATCAGAGGGAGAAAGTGATGCAGCCCACCAAAAAATCTAAGGAGCAGCGACAACTATCCCTGTAATTGCAAAAAGAGGATCCCCTATCCCCATTTCATCTACACCAAAGGTGAGTCCTGTCAATTTTGCTACTAAAGTTACTTATTTTTCCCTAAAATTGATAAACCTAGGATCTCAAGCGATGATAACCCATCCACTTCTGGGTCTTTTCGATATTATTGATCACCTAAAAAAGACTAAGGTTCAAATCTCAGAGGCTGAATATTATCAAACCCATCCCAAGGATTTTGCTAAAATGATTCACTTTGTCAATTCCCATTCTAAAACTACCTCTAAAGGCCTTTTACCCACTCCTTCTTCGCACCACAACCTAATCTGGTAGCCGCTGTCACCTCACCCAATGACAAAATCAAACCATTCTATGTAACACTCCTTATAGCTGGCCATAGGCTCAGTAATTGCGTCATAGACTCAGGAGCATCAGACAATGTAATGCCTGCCAAAGTAGCTCATGCCTTAGGCTTGACTCTCACACGCACTTACGGATCTTGTTATTCCATGGAGAGTAAGGAAGTGCCCTTGGTCGGAAGAATTAAGGATGCACAAGTGGCTTTTGCTACTTTGCCTGAGAAGAAAGTTTTGGCTACTATCCTAGTAGCAGATATTCCTCCTTCATATGGGATGTTGCTAAGCAGAAATTTCTGTAAGGATGTGGGTGGAGAAATTCAAATGGATTGGTCACATGCCCTCATACCTGTTAATGGGCAAATGAAGAAGCTGCTGCCTGAGAAGCAGTCTGAGTATATTGTACAAAAAACTGATGATCCCAAAGCACAAATACTCTATGAGGATATGGGTCATGGAAACTACATGATTATGTCTCCAGAAGAAATCCAACTCCCCAAAGTGTCACCTAAAGATCCTAATGGTGTTTGGATACTAGAGTTTGATGGAAGTTGTTCTTCAGCTGGTTCTGGAGCTGGTGTCATATTGGTGTCACCTGAAGGAAGCATTCATCCTTTCTCATTCAAGTTGTAATTTGAAAATACCAATAATACAAAGCAGAGTATGAAGCTCTCATTCTTGGACTCCAGGTGGCAAAAGAACAAGGTGTGAAGAATCTTCTAGCTCGTGGGGATGCGGAATTGATTGTCAAGCAAGTTAGGAACCTCTTCCAGGTAAAGAATAGAAGGTTGAAACATTACAGAATCAGGTTTGGGACTCCATTGAATTTCTTGACGCTTTCTCCATCGAAGCAATGCCTAGGGAAGAGAATACCAGGGCTGATTCACTAGCAGTCTCAGGGTCACTGCTTATACCTCATCCTGACTTTTCTCAAGATAAGTTCACCATCGAGATGATCCATAGACCCAGTGTACCTGATAATACAAGTAACTGGCAAGTTTTCAATGATGATCAACACTTGCTTTCTTTCTTAGAACTCAAGGATAATTTTGAACAGTTGTACTTTGAAGGAAGTGATAATTTTCCTCGTGAAAGTGTGCCCTTTGACAAAGAAGCCGCCAAAGAAGAAGAAGCGGATCAGGATGGATGTATCAAACTCAAAGGAAACAAGATTCCAAAAGGATTGGTGAGTTTAGAAGAACTGTTTGACAAACACGATAGGTATGTAAAGTTTAAAGCTTCTACTGGACCTCAACAATCAGCTGAATATGAAAAATTAATATTGGGAGTTCTACTGATCCTAAACTCGTGAACATTGGAAAATGTTGCACCCAGAAGAAAAGAAGAAGGTAATTAGTCTTTTGAAAAAGTATAAAGATGTCCTTGCTTATTCCTATGAAGACTTAAAAGCCTTTCAACCAAAGGAGATGCAAGCATTTTATCCCTCTCAAACTGGATTAAGCCTTTTAAATAGAAGCAGAGGCAATACAATCCTAAGATAGCTGACACCATCTTTCAGGAAATACAAAAGTTATTAAAGGCTAAAATCATTTTTCCTATCCATCATTCAACATGGATTGCCAATATTGTGCCTGTTAGAAAGAAAAATGGTGAGATTCGTATCTGTGTTGACTTCAGGAATCTAAATCAAGCTTCCTTAAAAGATAATTATCCCTTACCTATGATGGATCAGGTCTTGCAAGCAGTAATGGGATCCGAAATGTTGTCTATGCTTGATGGCTTCTCAGGATATAACCAGGTAGAAGTTAATACCGTAGATCAACACAAAACGACTTTCACTACTCCTTGGGGTACCTTTGCTTACAAAAGGATGCCTTTTGGGCTCATTAATGCGGTGCTACTTTTCAGAGAGCTATGGACTTAGCCTTTGGAAGTTTGAAAGGGAAGTGTATTGTTGTATACCTTGATGACTTGACTGTGTTTTCTAAAACAAGGGCCGATCATTTTCAGCATCTAGAAACAGTTCTTTTAAAATGTAGAGAACATGGGATCTCTTTAAATCCTAAGAAATCTATTTTTTGTGTCACGGAGGGGAAATTATTGGGGCACGTTGTCTCCAAGGATGGTATAAAATTGATCCTGAGTGAGTTCAAGCTATTCAGCAAATTCCTCTTCCAACCAGCAAAAAGGAGTGCACTCTTTCTTTGGTAAGATCAACTTTCTGAGAAGATTCATCCCGATTTCATAGAGCTAACTTTGAATATCTCCCAAATGATGAAAGGAAAAAAACATTTGGTTGGTCTCCTGAAGGGAAAGAAGCCTTTGAAGGTATTAAAAGGGCTATTGCTAAAACTCCTGTTTTAGCATGTCCAGATTTCAGCAAAGATTTTATTATCTATTGCTATGCCATGGATAACACCCTGGCTGTTGTTTTGACTCAAGAAGATTCTAATGATCATGAACTCCCAATTGCATTTATGAGCTACATTCTAAAAAATCATGAGTTAAAATACACCATAATGGAGAAACATGCTTTTGCAGTGGTTAAAGTTGTCAAGCAGTTTCATTTTTACATTCTTAACTCTCACTCCACAGTGTTGGTACCAGATACAACTATCAAGTCAATTCTCACACAACAGGAATTTGGATCCAAGAGAGGGAACTGGGTGGCCAAGGTTCAAGAATATGATATTGACATCAGACCAACTAAGCTCGTTTGTGGAAAAGGCCTGTGTGAACTCATCGCTGAAGGAGCTAGACATGAGTTACTGGAGGATAAAGTTGGTCTTCCTACCATTCTGTTTCTTAGCTCAGTTGATGAATGGTATGCTGATATCACTCACTTTCTCACCTATGGAGAATGCTCCTCTCATTTGACTGCCAAAGAGAGGAGAGCCGTTAAACTAAGGTCAACCCAATATGTGTTGTGGGAAAATGCCTTGTTTAAGCGTGGGTTAGATGGAAGGTTTTTGAAATGTGTGGACAAGGAACAACAGAAGAAGCTACTCTCAGCTTTTCATGATCAGGCATGTGGAGGGCACTACTCATCAACTGTTACTATGCTCACAAGATTCTTCGTGGGGGATATTATTGGCCCACCTTGTTGAGGATGCATCAAAATGGGTTGATAAATGTGAGGCTTGTCGACTTTTTGTGGGTAGACCTAAGTTGGCCTCCTTGCCCCTTAAACCAGTTGTGATCAAAGAACCTTTTCAGCAATGGGGTTTAGATTTCATTGGAACACTTAATCCCTCTTCTAGTGCTGGTCATACCCACGTATTAACTACCACAGATTATTTCACCAAATGGGTAGAAGCCATTCCAATAAAGAGTACTACTTCAGAAGTAGTATGCAGTTTTATCAAAGAAAACATCTTGGTAAGGTATGGTGTGCCAAACAAGATCGTGACAGATAATGCTTCAAAATTTTCTTCAACCGAGATGATGGATTTTTGCTATGGATATGGCATCTCCCTAGCTCATTCCTCATATTACTATCCTCAAGGGAATGGACAAGCCGAATCAAAAACAAAAATCTGGTGGCTATAATAAGGAAACTAGTTAATGAGTCCCAACGAAACTGGCACAAGAAACTCTATGATGCCCTTTGGGCAGATAGGATCACACCTAAGAGAGCCATTGGGATGTCTCCCTTTCAGGTAGTATATGGAGTAGAAGCTCAATTTGCTAGTAACAGTGGAGCTACCAGCCTTGCATCTAATGAAGGCCATTGAAGATACCAGTTTCAATGATTCTTTGGATAAGAGGATCATGTACCTCTACAAATTGAATGAGGACAGATTGGAAGTTGCTGATAGGATATCTGCTCACCAACAGAAAGTAAAGGTCTTGTTTGATAAGAAAGCTAGGCTCAGGGATTTCAAAGTTGGAGACACTATTTTGTTGTGGGATAAAAGGCATGAACCTCGTGGCAGCCATGGCAAGTTTGATTCCCTTTGGCTCGGACCTTTTAAGATCAGGCACTTTGCTGGTGAGAATTCTTTTTACCTTGATTATATGGATGGTTCTTCTCTCCCACTTCCTTATAGGGCAAGTACCTGAAACTGTTTAAGTCTTAGGTGATTAGGGAGTCCTTTGTATATTCTGTATAGTGTGTGTTTTCTCCTTTCCTTCCCTTGTTTTTGTGTGTTGTTTGTTTGGGGTGTTGTCTTCTGTATTGGTTTGCTTTTGACTCGTGGCCCAATGGATAAGGTACTGGTCTACTTCCCGAGTTTGTCTAAATTCTTGCCTTGTCTCATTCTTTGAATTTATGCCAAGTCATCCCCAGAAGGAGCCAGCTATTGTCCACTCAAAATTCCCCTGCTTTTAAGAAGTTGAAAATTAAAATTTTGAGGTTAAGTGTCTTTTTTGTTATCTTGGTAGTGTGATAAGTCAAGAAATTGGGAAAATCTACGTTTTTGGGTCATTTTGTGTGTTTTTCGGGCCTGTCGGACATTTTTGTCCCACGTGTCCCAGTTCATTCAGCTCTCTGTTCCCGATCGGCGGTTTACAGAAGTATGTTCTTTTTGGGCCCGTCGGAACTTTTTGTCCCAAATGTCCCAAGTTCACCTGGACCCGTTGTTCCCTTTTCATCCGATTCGGCCGAATCACGTATTTCACGTACTTTCATCCCGCATGTCCCAAGAACATTTGTGCGTCTTTTCCCCGCGTCGCCCGAATCGGCCGAACCGCGTACTTCACGCTTTCGCGTCCCTCGTGTCCCAAATGAACCAAGTGCCATTCGTGCTAATTTTTCCCACTCTACCCGAATATCTTGCTTTTCAATTTGGTAGATGTGTATTTAATGCACATTTATTGTCTTTCTCTCTCCTAAACGGCTATATAATGAGCTTCCCCTATGCATTTTTGCACACTACTTTCATGCTATCTATTGCTCGAACCCTGTGACCAAAATTCTTGCGCGCGTATCCATTCCCCCTGCAATTCCATCCCAAGTCTAGCCTACAGCTTTGCTCTCCGAGTTACTATCAACATGAAGATCAAATTCAGTAAGGGAACAAGTTTCACCACTCGAGTCTACCGTTCCGATATCGGGGACAGTGAAGTTCACCACCTTGATTTTGGGGATTTTTGGGCAAGGATGACCGATGCAAACCCTTCACCTATGGCACAGATGATCCATGACAGTGGTTTGGCTTTTGCCGGTGGCTTCCCTATCTCAGTGCAATGCGCAGATACAGTGCTCTCCTGCGGTGCTCATTTCAACCCCGACTCGAGTGAGTTGGCCAACGTGCATGGGGAGCTCATCGCCAAACTTGACGCTGCCGCCATTGGCACTGCCCTAAGAATTCCAGAAATGGACAATTCCATAGTAATCTCTCAAAACTAGGCACAGGCCCTCTTCGACCAAGACAGTGAGAAGTACAAGGCGAGGGTGGCAAAGTCGTGGCTTAAAAACCCTAAAAAGGGGGCATCCCGTCTATCCAAGGTTCTGTTCCGTGCCGATTTCAATGAAGAACTATCAGATTTCATAATCCTACTGGCTCGGGTTATGGGCTTACCCTCTACCAATGAGTTCCATTTTTGGATGTGCCCACTTATCAACATGGTGTGCGAAGGGACTCAGAGTATCAACTGGGTAGAGATCATCAGTATGAACCTAGCGGAGCAGCTGTCTAATGTACAACAAAAAATAAATTCTATATGACTTCATACCTGATGTATACTCTGGCAGCATCGAGGCAATGGTTTGGTTTCTCATACATCGATGCTCACAAGGATGACCCCGTGTATGCCTACTGCCCGCAATTCACCCTGGAAACCAGCAATCACAATTTCCGAAGGGTGAATGACGCTTTCACCATGTACATTGTCTAGCTTCTTGAGAGTGACACAGTGAGGAGATTTTCTGATGAAGCCATGAGTCTGATATCACACTACGGTGCTTATTTCATCCAATTTAGAAAGTTTTCTTATATAAGGCTTGCAGGCTATGAGAGCACTCCTCTCAAGCTTCCTATGTTCTACAATGACAAAATGGCCTTGATAGAAGTGTGTAGGAAATTGGAAAAATTGCATAGAACCTGCAGAGATAAGAAAATTACTGGCTTGCACTTCCCCATCTCTTTGGGAAATTACACCTGCAAAACAGCCCTGGATGCACAAAATATAGAAAGGGCCCTAGCTCCCATTACTGTCCATTTCTTCAGGCCAAGAACTTGCTTTGACTTGAAAAAGTTTATTGAGCAGAACATCAAGATCACTTATCATCATAGGGCAGACACAGAGGATTATTGGGCTGACTGTGTTGATGATTTTGAAGCAAGAAGGAGGCATTACGACAGGTTTTCTCTACAATTGATTCAAGAACTCAACTTGTACCAAGTTCCTGAAGGGCTTCAAGATGATAATTCTGACCTGTACTCATATGAGTATGACAATGTGGTCAAACACACTCCCTTGGAGGACTTGGATTGGTTCAAAAGGAGAAGGATGATTTGGCTGAAATCCTAGCTCCGGTCTTAGTCAGGACCAAGATCTGGTTTGATAGAAAGTCCGTGAGCTTAGGAGGCACTCAGGGGAATCCTCCTCCAAGGATGCTTCAACACCAAGGAGGGAAGCATCAACACCCAGATCAGAAGCACCTGTGCAAACCCCTCCTGCCTCATCAACTCAAGGACCTACAGTCTCTACTCCTTCCTCATCCACCCAGGTGTATCAGAAGAAAGTCAAAGAAGTTAAAAAGGAGCCTGTGGAAGAAGACCCCCTGAGGAAGCATGCAGAATTGCCTTTGGGACTAGAGAACATTATTGTTCTCAGTGAAAGTGAAGAAAGTGAAGTGCCAGCTCCTGCAAGTGCCCCTGAAGCCCCAATGGATAAGGACAAAGAAGTCCAGAGCACTGAACTTCCAAGCACTATTGATTCCTCTGCACCAGAGCCCAAGCGCTCCACTCATATCTCAACTCGAGGCAACAGCAAGTACAAACCTTGGGTGCCATGAGTTCTCTGTCTCTTGGTCCTCTTGCCCCACCTGCTTCTTCCTCCTCCTCTTTTGCATGGGTGCACCTCTTGTTGATGTAGGAAGAGAAAGTCTTCCTCCCGGATCTCAGGACCAAATTTTGATGTTGTGGCAGCCTTGTTAGGCACTACTCCTCCTTCTCACGCCAAAAAAGCCAGAACTACCTCCAGGATAGTGTCTGATGCTCAGGGCCAACAATTCCTGGAGATAGCCAAGCCTAAGTAGACAAGCCAGAGCAGGATTTGCAAGCATCTGATCTTGAACTCTCAAGAATTCCCATGGGAGAGTCCACCCCTGAAGGTGAGATCCACAATCTTCAGGAAACAGTCACCAGAGTCATTGGGAGGGTAGAGAAAGGGCAGAAAACCATTGAACAGTTGGAAGAACAAGCCCAGATTCTTACGAGTTTCATCAAGTCCCTGTTGTCCAAGGATAAAGTTTTGGATCCTACCCCATTGACTACTCTTCCACCACCTGTAATTCTGAGCCAGGATGAAGTGCAGAGTATCAAAGACATGCACAAGTATTCTGTATATGGAAGGGCTATGGAGGCCATGGTGGATGATATGCTGGTTGCAGGATTAAACTTCATTGATGAAGCCTTCAAACTCCACGGGAAGGTGAGTAATTTGCAACAGAAGCTCTCCTCCACTATTGGGAGCATTGATAAAGAACTTAAACTTTGGGGTAGTTGCATAGTAGACCTTCGTCTAATGGGACAAACAGATGAAAATATTTTGATGGCAAGCAAGGTCTTCGAGGATGCCAAGGATAATTTGTCAAAGTCCTGGGTCTACAGCGTGGAATGGAAAATCAAGGTGTTGGAGGAGGCTTTGGGAGAGTTAAAGAATAGCTGGCAAAAGGGTGAGGCCTTCAAAACACTAGTTATATCTACCTTCAAAGATATACATTGCCATCTTCATGATGAGACTTCTGGTGTGCCTCTCACTTTACAAGAAATCAAAGCTCAATTCAGAGCTTTTGTCAAAGGTGATCTATTCAAGGAGAGCTCCATTTCCAAGGAAAAAATGAAGGAGATCTGCTCTCTTCAATCTACCATAGAAGAAGCAAATAAAGATTATCATACTCATGTCGAGTTTGACAAGGAAATGGAGAAGTGCCTCGGATTTTGGACTCAGTCTACTACCAACACATCAGTCCCACGAGGTAGAGACATAGTAGAGGCATTGAAGAGATTCAGACAGCGGATCTTAAAGTCGGTGGGTCCCTCCCAGTCATGAGCACATGTCTTCTTCTCCTAATTCTTCTCTTCTCTTCCCCCTTTTCCTCTCGGATTTGTTGTAATTAGTTGGGGTATTGCGATTAGCAGCCCTTTAACTAAACATTAGTTAAAAGAAGTAGTTACCAAGAGTAACTAATTTGTAAACTATATAATGGCCTCTCCTCGCCATTTTGAAGGAGGAAGAACTTGGCTTATTTCTGAAAGTGTAAATAAATCATAAAGAAATCAATACAAAAGGATTTTTTTTTTGTCTATCTGGTTTCCTTTATTCTCAAGCTATTCATTTAATCTTGTTAGATCATTTGTCTGTATTATGCTGAGAAGCTTTGTATTCTTGCAGATGTTATTTACAGAACTTTGTGTCTTTTCAAATTTCATCTTATTAATGTGATACAAATGATCTTATTCCAATTCGTTGTACCCTCGCATGCATAAGGAATTACTCTGTCATCTATAATTCTGAATGGTGCCTTTCTGCTCGTTCTCACATTTTCATTCCTTAGTCCTTTTGTGATTGATGATCCTTTTAGAAAACACTTTCATAATATCCAAGTTCCATAGTAAAACCATGCTTTGTATATGTGTAAATAGGTTCATTTCTGAATAAGGGAACCTCTCCCATTAAAGAGGAGGGACTTCTTGTCCCCTGACTATTGCTCTTCTTGAAGTCCTTTTGACGCCACTTGGTAGCGAGTAGTGATCTTTCTACAGCAATACCTTAAGTTCCAATTCCAATTTGGGAATTTAATGATTTTCCACAGTAGCGTTATATCTTAACCATCCATGTGCCTTTTTTTTCTTCTTTATGCCGCTTACTAAGATGCACATATAAGTTCAAGAATTCCTCATAGCTATGATTCTTTCCACGAAAGAACATGTAATATTACGGGGACATTTGTACCTATAAAGTGGTCAGTGATCGACATGTAAATCATGTTCCACGAGGAATTCACCTTGTTCACCACCACGGTATCCGAATCTACCATGGTATCCTCAACCTCTCGCCACATCCTCCATTATAGCTCCCCTCATTCTAATCATAATGCACTTTATTGTGATCCCAATCCTAGTGCTCATTCTTCCCTTTCAAGTTATTTGATACCCCTTTCTATCCTACACCAATATCTATTACATCATGGATCTAACTAATCAACTTGTAGTCCTTGGTATCATGATTCATGGACCAAAAAATCTTACAATAGTAGGATACATTCTTCCTTATCATGCATTGTAATAATGGGTAGTGGCTAGCATCATGGTTTAAATGACATATCTCACAATCTAGCAACAATGAACGTATTGATCTGCGGGGACAACTATCCTTGGTGTGACCTTCCACTTCACAATTTGTACACCAAATCCCCATGCACATCTCATGTGCTAAATTTTCTGATAGTTTCTCCAACTGCATCACTATATCTACAATTTTTTCCTCCAAGAATGCACTGACTCAAGTTTCTATACTCTCGACTACCTCAGAGATAAAATTTTCTTCAAGGGCTTCATGCACAGTCGGTGTATGTCTTATGTGACAAATCCCTTCTAAAAGGTGTGATCAGACCTCCAACGAACCATTGCGCATGTTGGCTTGCGTGAATATCATAAGAAATCTTAGATAAAAGTGTTTTGAAATGGGCATCATACTCCCGGACACTTTCAATAGTACCTTGTTTAATATCCTTGAGTGCACTTATACTCTTCTACTCAAATTCAGGGATATAGAACTCTTTAAGGAATGCATCTTTGAACGCTGCATAATCTACACAAGTTTGATTAGGGTCAAAATTCTGTACCAACTATGTGCATGTCCTTGCAATGTAGATATAAATTGATGTGCATTTCACTTAGAAGTTGTGATCCGCATGCCACGATATCTCACACATGTGCACATGTTCAAGGCAGCATCTTCTATGCCCTTGTACTCTGGAAGACAAAGAGATATCTCCATGTAAATATTCTAGGGTTGGTACGGACCCTGCCCACCTAATCTAGAACCCCTGTGTTGTCTCTACCTCCAAAACCACCAGATCCACTAGAACTAGAGCCACCTACACCCCTTGATCCTCCACCCATAGCCAGAAGTGGACCAAAAGATGTACTTTCCTATGTCCCAATAGTAGTACTATACTAAACTCCTACAGTCTACGTGGTGGTACTACTCCAGAAGTGATCCCCAAATTATGCGCACTCAAAATTTGTGCATATGATGCACCTGAAAAGGTACCTCCAAAAAACAATGAAGACGTTTTCCCTACCATCAATGTACTTTCTATGTGACTTACTCTTTCTTCCCTACTACCCAACTTGTTGATTATTGGATGTACTAAGTACTAGAAAACCAAGCGTAAGGTCTAGGTTGCCAAGTATATTCACATGCACACCTACCGCCTAGGTCATCTCTGTTGGCGCACTTCTGTGTGAGGACAAATAGGGTTCCCTTTCATGCTCTCCTAAATGGGGGAGTTCCTGATGCTCTAGCTACATGCCTTTTGCGTGAGCTCCAAATCCTTCGTGAGCCATCTCTCTCCTCAATGCCATCTACTTTGCAATTTCATGTTGTTTCTCTATCTAGATCTCTTGTACCTCGTTGTACTTAAGCCACCTTTCTTCTCTCTACCTCTCTATTGCTAGGTCTTTCATCTTTCATCAAGTTTTCTCCTACCCCCACGCATGGTGGGGCTTAGTTAGCCATCAATTTCTCTTTCCAAGTTCAAGTTCACCATCAATATTTTGATCGCGGTGGAATGTCTTGCAAGTAAGTTCCCCCACGGGATACCATAAAAATTGGAACTCATCTACCTACGGACAAGAAAAAGTGGAAATTGAGTATTCCATGATATAACTGTTCAAAACACCACGGAACCAAGTATCCACAGTGTGTGTCCAAATCATATCAGCATCATATAAGGCTTGAAATTCTTCCTGCGTCTAGACAAGTGTGCGATACCTCCAATTCCATTTAGACACATAAGCAACCAGCCACTTGTATAGTTCTACTAGAAAGATAGCAAAGAAGCTCTCATAAAAATAATCATACAAATTTTGTTCCACCCATGTGCCTGCATTAAACTTAGTTCCGATGTTGAATCTACGTGTGTACTCTTCTTCTAGATATTTTATCTACTCCTCAACACTTTTCTAGGATCAACCGGTACGTCTTCATTGCGAACCATCTTGAAAAAAATGAAAAAGAGGTCCTGGAAATGAAACCAATGATGTAGCCTAGAATTTACCAAGAATAACCTGCACGTTGGTAGATCACTCAACCTAGGACCGAGCACTTACTCGAATCACACAAAGGTACCATGCCCCTCCTTAGATTTTCTTGTGCAGGATGTGAACATGATGAAGAGTTAATGCATTCAGATCCATAAATGTATAAACTTTCCACAAAGCATATTCTAGATCTAGATCTTAAAGAATCATGAATCAAATGATAAACATAATGAAATTATCCATGCAATAACTAGTTATAGTCATGTTTGACACCATTATTCATCCAATATGCTCCATTATGTTAAATACAAGTAAATACATAGAAGCTTCTTACAATAATTAGTATCATAAGTTCATGCACGCATTAGATCTAGCAACATAACTCCACAATAGCTCATACATAGTACTCTCTAATCTACGCAAATTACTACATATTTATAAGGGTGGGGAATTTCCCTTCACCACTTACATAATTCCCAAAATAGGTCACATGCTAAAAATAGCCATGCACCTTTACAATAATAGACACACATGCAAGTGCGCTAATAATAGATCTCTTCTAGTTAACTGGTAGTGGTAATCCTATTATTAACTTGAACTCATGCAAAACGCTTAGTAGACACTCTTCCAAAATAGCATTTGTGTGTCACACAAGTTTCCATCTAGTTGTGTGCCCCGCACACTATCTCCAAAAATAGCCCGTAACCATGAAAATGGATAAGTCCAGATTCATTTTGTCTTTCATGTGCACTTCCTTCCTATCCTTTTGCACCTTCAAATCCACCATGCTACCGCACGTGAATTTTCTCTGTGTGCCTTCTTTTTAGTTTCATACTTCATCTACTCAACAATAACCTATAACATATGTCAAAGGGATGGCCTTTAACCACTTAGTGAAGTATTTTTGGCCATGATGATGTGGGTATGGCCATCGGAGGAGGTAGAAGTGAGATTCCCTATTAATTCTAATCCCCATTTAGAAAATGTCCCCGAGTCATTATCGGTTGTAAAGGTTGTGATAGTGCATGAATGAAATTTCCATACTTTTGACATAGAACACACTTTCTTACATGGTTGTAGCAATCTGTCTCCAGAGTAGGCCAATAATAGCCTACCCTTAACAACATTTTTGCTAATACCATTCCATTTGTATGAGCACCGCATACTCCTTCATGTACCTTCTTGACCACTTGGACTGATTATGTTACATCTAGACAACGTAATAGATTCTCATCATATCCATGACGATAAAGTTTGCTTCCTAGGAGGTTGTAACAGAAATTTGGTGGATAAGGCTTTGTTTTTGAATGGGTAATGTTATGGGGAAAGGTACCACTTTGGAGGTAGTTAAAAATATGGCATACCATGAGGAGTGGGGACCAACAACTTCACATTCCAGGTAATGATTTGGCATGTCATATGTACGTTGACATATATTTGCAACAAAAAATGGCCTATCATTGGTTTCTAGCAAAATCTGGAGCATAGAACCCCATGTTGTCATTGCATCTACATATCATTTTTCCCCTTGGAATTTTTTCAAAGGTGATGCACATAAAATATTCTTTTAGAGTTTCCACCAACTAGATGGGATTATTTTTTCATCCTTGACCTTGTACTCATCATTGACTTGTTTGATAATCAATTACAATTCACCAACAAACTTAAGGCAGTGGATATTCCATTTTATAGCCAAATTCATTCCATTGATGAGCACCTCATATTCTATAATGTTATTTTGCAAGGAAAGACAAGACAGAAAGCTTGCGGTATGGGGTCTCCTGAAGGAGTGATTATCACTACACTTGCCCTTGAACCATGGAAAGTAAAGGATCCATCAAAATGTACTTTCCACATAATGGATTCTTTAATATACATTAGCAATGTGTCAGGTAGATCCAGACTCACAGGCTCTATTTTAGGTAAAGGTGTACTTCGTTAATTGGTCAGCATGAACTTGTCCTTTAACTAAATTTTAGTGCACATACTAAATGTCAAATTCACTCGCAAAATGAATGATCCAATTAGCCATTCTACCCGTAAGGGTGGGTTTTGACAATAGGTACTTGAGTGGGTCGACTTTAGATATAAGCTTGGTTTTGGTATTCAATAGGTAATGGAAAAGTTTTTGGAAGGTAAAAACAATAGCTAGACAAGATTTTTCAATTTGAGGATAGTTGAGCTCATAGGAAATTAAAGTACAACTGAGATAGTACACTGCTTTTTTTTTTTTTTTTTTAGGTCATATTGTGCGAGAAAAGCACCAATAGCAAATTGGGTAGTAGATATGTATAGAAAAAGTGGCTCACCTAGAGTTGGAGGCATGAGGATAGGTAGATTGGCCAAGTATTTTTAAGCAAGGTGAAGGCATGTTGTTTTTGTGATCCCCAAATGAATTCAACATCTTTCGTAAGCAGATGGGTGAATGAATGACATTTTTCAAGTGAGCTACAAAATGAAGTGGTGAATTGCTTGTCTATTTGATATTCTTGGGAGGAGGCATTTCAGTAATTGCAGTGACTTTGGTTGGGTCCACCTCAATCCCTCTCCTTGATACAATAAATCCTAGTAGCTTCCCTGATAATACTCCAAACACACACTTCTTTGGATTCAATATGACCTTATATTCCCGCAAACGTTCAAAGATACATCACAAAACTTCAAGATGGTCTTCTCTTGTCTTGGAATTTCCAAGTATATCATCTACATATTCATCCATGATGTCATGTATCATATCATGGAATATTATTGTTATTGCCCTATTGATAGGTTGCACCGGAATTTTTGAGGTCGAAGGGAATTACCCAATAACATAATGTTCCCCAAGGGGTTGTAAAGGTCTTCTTATGCTGATCTTATTCTTCTATCTTGATTTGGTTGTATCCTAAAAATCCATCCATAAGAGATAGCATTTCATAGCCTATAGTTGAATTGATAATCATGTCAATATTAGCAAAGGAAAACTATCTTTAGACATGCCTTTTGATGTCTCGAAAGTCTATGCAAATTTTGATGATAACCAGTTTTTTTTGTACTGGAATTACGTTTGATATCCACTCGGAGTAGTCAATGGGTTTGATGAACCCTATTGCTAATAGTCTCTCTAACTCCTCTTTAACCGGAAGTGATACTCATGGATGTATTTTCCTTAGCTTCTATTTAATAGGCTTTGCATCTAGATGCACTACTAAGTTGTGCACCCCCAAAGTGGGATCTATGCTCGGCATGTCTTTATAAGACCGTGTGAATATATATAAATTCTCTCGAGAAGTAAGGTGAATGTCTTATGTTCTTGTGTTGAAATCAAAGCTCCCATTTGACTATCTTTGGGTCTTCTTTTGTTCCAATATTCACTTCAACAGTTTCCTCTATGAGCATTTTGACATATCCTCGATACATGTAGGATCGGGAGGAAGGTTGAGATCTTCTTCCAAGGGTGTCTCTACAAGATTTTCACCCTCAGCGTGGTTACTTCTTTTTTCCATTGATTTTTTTACTTGTTGGTCAATTAGCACCTCAAAGAGGTTTTCACTGTGTGACTTGGATGTATGTTTTTGCTAAGGCTTTTCTTTGGAAATTTTTCCCTTGCTTTTTCTTAAATTTTTTTCACCACGAAGCTCAGTTTCCTCGCTAAAGTATGCACAAGTATCTAAGTCAATGAAGAAACCTTTCTTGTGATCTCCAATAGGAATAGTATCATGTATGCCCATAAATTCTACAATAGCCTCATCATTCTCAAAGAGATCCAATGGCATATGACGTTGTTGGTCCCAATCAACAAGGGTAGGGTATACAAGGTCAACTTTAGGATTAGTGGGGGTTATGGTAAGGAGATCGGTATCCATGAAATGGTACATGGAGGAAAGATTATAATGTTAGATACAATGGGAATCTTTGTCTATCCAAATAAGAAGAGCTATCCTCGTGCTTAGAGAAGGTAGCATCTTGATCCATGGGATATGACCCATATGGCTGAATACCAATACCATTGCATTATGTTTTGAAATGTGGAAGTGGGACCGGTTCTCTTGATCCTTATTAAAATTTTCCACATCTAAGTACTTTGTAACCCATGGAATACATCATTCTACTAGATTTGGCATTTTCTGGGTTTTAGTAGTAGGTAGGCTTAGTGTCCTCTGGGACCCAAGTTATAGGTGGGTCCAAAATTTCTCTTTGCAAGTAATCCTCCACGTAATAATGCCCCTATAGTACATTCATCTTTAGGCCGTTTAAAGTGATAGTTGGGTCTACCTCTTGTTTTTGGTGATAAAGACAGACCTAAAACTAGAAGAGCCTATTGCACATTGTATTCTCCACAACCATACTAAAGGATTTTCATCTCCATGAATCAAAGGGAGAAGTAGACGTAGAGATCTCATGAGCACAAGAACTTAGGGATAGTCTAAATCTACCCATGATTCAATAGTTTCTTATTAAAGAAGGGTAGAAATATCAATAGAGGGACATGTATATGTACCCTGCACACAAAGTTGTTGAGAGATTTATGATGAAGGGTTCTGGATCACCTTGAATGGTAACAATGTGTCCCTCATGTTTCAATTTAATACACTGATGAAACGTTGATGGTATGGCCTACATGGCATGGATCCATGGGTGGCCAAGAAGCATATTTTATGGAAGTTCCAAATCTAAGACATGAAACTTATGTTGTGGTGAGTAGGCCCTACTTCCATCGGTAGTGTTATTTTTCCAGATGACTCTCTCTCTGCATTGTCATAAGCAGTTATGGTGATAATGTGGGACTCTAGATCTTCATCTATGTTTCCTAGCTACTTGATTAATTTCAATGTGCATATATTCAACCCCGAATCATTGTCCACAAGCACCTATTTTATCTTCTGGTGGGTAACAAATACCTCTATATATAGGGGAAGATTATGTGTGTGATCATCGTTAGGGATTTCCTTGTGGTTAAATGAGATGTGTTCATCTAGTGTAATGTTTTCCACTGCGGATCATAAATGTGAAGGGTCTACTTCCATTGGAACTCTTGACCCTTGGATATTTTTTTTATAGGATGTCCTTATGTACATTCAATATTTTAAGAAGGTCCAAGATTGAAATCTTGGTAGATGTCTTCTCAAGTTGCTCTAAGATGTTGTATTGGCCATCCTGAGGGGTAGATAGAGGAGGTTCTAAGATCGTGAGATGAGCACACCTTGTTACCACAAAGGCAATATTTTCCCTTAATCCTAATGGTATTCACATGCTCATCAAAAGAGTGAACACATCCAATGAGTGAGTCGTAATGATTGTTATCACTTTTGGTATACAAATAGTTCATGGATTTGTAACTTTGGGATGACTCTCCTAATCCGAACTCTTCCCATCTAGCTTATCATGTTTAGGGAATGGTTCTTTGAATATCCCCATCCTTTTATTTGGTGTCTGATTTTCTCTGGTGTATAAAATTTTATCTCTCCATTATCAATAAGATCTTGAATGAAGTGGTGAAGTTTTAGGCACTTTCTGTCTTATGTCCCTTTACATAATGAAAATCACAATATTCATGCTCTTTATACCATGAAGGTTTAGGAGCATTTTCATTAAAGGGTTTTTTTGTAGGATAAGTCACCATGTGTGTTGTATCCATATGTTTCAAGATCATGGAAAAAGACTTGTTAAGAGGAGTGAACATTCTATGCTTGGCTAGTGGTTGAATCGACCATTTGGTCAGTTTAAAAGGTTAATCAACTAAGATTTCTTATATATGTTTGGAATCCATGATTCTGTCTCCTACCACATTCTTGTTTTTTTAAAGATATTTGGCTTGTATGTTGGTTTGGTAGATTGATTATCCTTGGAAGATGATTTGATAGTTCCTTTTGCAAATGGGATTTTTCTATCTGTATGCCCTTCTCGATGACCTCTTCAAAGTCTTTGAACACAATGCATTTATAAATGAAAATGATGTTCAGATTTAAATTTGGTATAAATATGCTAACAAGTTTCTTTTTAGGTATTGAGTAAGGGAAGCGGCTAGCTAGCCCCCGCCATCTTTGTAGAAAACTTGTGAAGGTTTCATTTGGACATTGTTTAGTGTTACACAAGTCTTCCATGGTTATGTCACTTTCCATGTTGTATGAGAAATTTTGTACAAACCTCTCTACTAGTTCAGGCCATGTGAAGATAGACCCATGAGGTAAGTGAGTAAACCATTCCAAGGCTTTTCCTCCTAGACTTTTTGAAAGATTTGTATGAGGTAGTTGTCGTTGTAGGCCACTTCTTGGCATGCCATGTAAAAATATTTCACATGATCATGTGGATCACCTTTCCCTCTATACTTGTCAAATTTGGGCATATCAAATTTCTTAGGAAAGGGTTGAAGCAACATAGCCTTATCAAATGGATGGGGACATAACTCTTCATATTGATATCTTTTGTTATTTCCCCCATTATTTTCTTGAAGGCTTGTGAGTGTTGCTTTCATCGATTGTAGTTCTTGTGAAATAATTTTTTCTTTAGTGGGGAAGCTGGCATATACACATGACTATATTTTGACATTCCTTCCTCTTGGTTTTCTATGTGAAGTTCACTATTTTTGTCCTTAGGTTTCTCTCGATGTACATTTTTGTTTGTTTCTTTTTGTACATGAGATGTCAGTAAAGCTAATTGTTGACTAAGGTTCTAAATTTTTGTGGTATAGTGACTTCTTCCTCATGAAGTTCTTCATCATCTTCATCGCATGGGGGTTGTTCCATGTTTTTCATGTTCTATTCGTACTCTACGTGGCATCTTGATGAATGGTAATTTATAACCCACCATGTTGTTGTTTTCTACGTTTGATGTGGAAGCATGTCCATGTGCTAAAATTTCATCCATGTTGATGAGAGGTGGTTCTTCCTCATTAGCCTCATTTGTGGGTGGAATAGTTTCATGTTCTTGTTGGCATTCTAGCACCTAATTCCACCACTCTGCAAGTACCCTATCTTTGTTTATAAAAAGGAATTCATCTAATAGGGTGGGGTCAAAGTCAAAATCTATGTGTGGTGATCTTGCTTCATCACCACTATGATCTATCATCTCTTCTACTTCCTTTTCTATGGAAAATAGAGGTCCTAAATCATGACCAATAAAGGGATTTGACCCTTTTTTTTTCGATGTTTCCCATGCTTTTTTTCAATTACTTGTCTTCTATCTCCCAATCTTGTTTTGGGGGCCATGATGTGTGAGAACTTCACCAAGGTGTTTTTAATTTGTTCAAAAGGTATTTTCCAAACCTAAGTGGAAGTTTACAAATGTCCAAGGATTTCAATGGTTCAAAGAATGATGAATGTCAAAGAATCAATGTGTCAAAGTGATTGTCTTAAAATAATAATTCAAAAGTGACAAACAAAATACAATCACTCAATGCTCATTTTCAGACCAATCAATCAAAATGTCATACTTCCTAAGTTTGTTTTCAAATGGTAGTTGGTTTTAAGATGGTTAACAAAATGTCACCACTTATGTCAAGTTCAAAGAAATGAACAAGGCGTAAGTAATAACAAAAATTAATATGATCCCCCAACAAAGTATACTAAAAGCGAGCTTGAATCCAATCAAGACCTATATCTCAAAAAGTGATAGTTATGATTGTGAGCGACACAACAATACCACTAAGATATGTTAACCAATTTTTTAGAAAAGTAAGGTATTAATATCAAAATGATATTGATATAACATGCACAAATGGTAACACTCAACACTTTTCAAAATCAAGGTAATGTTTGAAAATAAACTAATGCTAGAGTATACCAAGGAATTATTAGAATGTGCATAGTGTAACATTACAATCTAGATACTTAGGCCAAGTTTACAAGAAACAAGATGTAAGTATCAAAATTGTTGTGATACGATACAAGCAAGATAACAGTTCAAAGGAGAATCAAGATGATGAATCACGCCTAACTACGATTGATGATCTTGACTTGGGTATCAAGATCAAAAAGGCTACCAATGATATGAAAATGTCTCCATGCACTTTAGACATTTAACAACTCAACCGCAAACATGGATGAGCGTAAATGGACACAAAAGTGGTGAATACAATCAATTAGCAACACAAGGGTAGTCACTCTTCTCCTAATCAACAAAGTTTCAAAAGAAAGTGAAGGAAGTAGATCAATTGGTGTTGAAGAGAGTTTGGCGTCACTTTAGTAAGAGTTTCACCTCACCTTAGGGTGAGTGAAAAACTAAAAAAAGTAATGCTTTCACAATCTCGTGATGAATGACACATCATTTGAACTTTAATGGAATCTCCTCTTGTTTGACAAACAAGATTTTGATTCTAAGAAATTTATCCCTTTGTGATGGCTCTCAACTCAAATTGGTTTTGATATGGTCAAAGTTGGCTCCTGGACAAGATAATTCCTAGGTGGTTCACTCAACTAGGTGTCATAAGTTATCTAAATGTGAGCTCGGTTTTCCAAGGTTTCCCAAGGATTATCTTGGATTTACTTTACCCCTTAAAGCACAGTGGGAAATAAATTCATCCATTGTGTACTCTCACTGGGGTCATGATACGGATAACTTTGATGTTAAATCTCACATGTATCACTAGTCAAGTAGGTAGTGTGGAGCACTTCCCATTTTTCCACAAGGTTCCCTCTTGCGTGGACTACTTTGGGGTTCCTAGGACCACCCCCATTTTTTAGCTTAAGGCTTATGCCAAAGGGGTTATGTCCTAGTTAATTAAGTACATAGGGCGTACCTTATCAAACCTACAAATACAATATTTTGATTGTGGTGTGTTTTTATCTTGTATACTTAATGTGGTTTGCTTGAACATTGTTTGGCAACCTGCACAAAATGTATTAGTAGTTTTGTTTTGTCTTGATCCTTCATTCTTTGACAAAGCATTTAGGTCTGCATGATGGATTTAGTAGTTTTCCATACACATAAAGAGGATGAATTTCCATTTTGATTCTCAAGATCATCCTAGGATGCAAGAGAAGAGCATACATGACGTAAAATCCAACTACAAAATCAACAATGGAAAATACTTGATTCAAAAATGCAAAATTTGTTCATTTTAACCAAACTTGACATTCTTTTCAAATGTTTTTCAAGGCAAAAGAGATATAGAAATTGTTTCTGATTCCCAAGATCACCTAGAAGGTGTGAGGGAAGAGCATACGTGACTCTAATCTCATGATTAAGCATGTAATGTTCATTTAACCCTTTAACAAATCAAATCAAGTTAGCAAAAACATGCAATAAACCCTACAAACATAATTTAATCTTCAATAAAAACTGCAAGGAGTCAATAAATCCTGAAAACATATTTTTACAAATTTTAAAGTGAAACAAAATATGAACTGTGATGTGTACACTCAACTTTGGGTGTGTATGCCTACTTTAGGATGTGTACACCCCCTGTGGAAACTGATAGTGAGCTAATGGGTACGTGGCCAGAGAGTTATGTATGCTAGCATTTGGATGTATACACCCATAGATAGAAATTTCAAAGAAACAACACTATTATATAGGTACACTCGGGTATAGGCATGTACACTAGGGTTTAAACACATACACTAGTAGACAGAAAGACCAGAAAACTCAGAAGATAGAAATTCATGTACTCGCGTAAGTGAGATGTATACACTTGGACTTTGGACATGTATGCCCATGAGTCAAAATGGGTCAAACAGAAGCTCTACCAGATGGGTATGCCAGAGTATGAATGTGTATGCTCGGGGTGATGTGTATGCACCAACAAACAGAGACAAAAAAATTACACAAGAGGGGATATCATGTACGCTAGTAGAATGATGTATACGCTAGACTCTAAACACATACAATAGCATTTGATGTGTAGGTTTGTATGTGTTACTCGCCTATGTCATTTTTGTGTATGCATGTACCTGGAAGTGATGTCAAAACATGGAAAATGATGTAATCGATCTCAAAAAGATCAAATTTTTGGATAGTTAGCTCAAAATTGACAAGAACCCATCTAAATTAGATCTATAAGCAAGACTCAACACATGTAAAGTTAGCAAAAATCATAAGAAATTCAACATTAATTCACACATGTGCATATCAAGGGTTAGTCAAAAATTGAAATAACAACAAAATTTAAACTACCATGCTAAGGGACTAAGGATCCATCCCACCGGGTGTGCCAAATGTGTGCATGAATTAGTTAGCAATGCAAATAGAATTAAACTAACACCTAGTAGTCCTAAAACAAGGCTAAACTAAAATCTATGCACCATCATGCTTAGAGATTAAACAAGACTAATCTACTAACATATTTGCATTAGAACATGAATAAACATCAAACTAATATGTTAATCAATTAATCTCTATCTCTATTGAATGTTAATCAAATGAAATGAACCTATTTAGATCCTTAGCAATCAAAAGGGTTGATTGTATGTTTGAATCCCAAGGTTTCAAGAATGGAGTCTTATCAATCCATGGCTACAAGACCATTTGACATATCTCCATATGACTTCAAACTTGGATGGATGAATGCAAGAAATGAAGATAGCTAGCTCCTCTAATGGAAGAATGCTCTAAGATGATAAAATGGCTATAGCTTAGGCTTTATGCTCATTTAGGTGTAAGTAGAATGGTAAGAGGAGGGCTCCTTATATAGCCCAATGGATAAAATAATCTCTACATCCCTTTACATGTGGGATAATAGCTAGGTTGAGTTAGTTGGGGGTGACTATGGTTGAAAAGGGGTTGAGTCAACCTTAGGAGAGTTTAATTTGTCCTTTAGTGACTCATGGGGTTTGAGAGGATTTATTAATTAACCCAAGTGATTAATTAATAGGTGAAAGCTTTAAAAATTTTAGAAGAACAATTAGTATGATTTAGGGAATAGAAAAGGTTTAGGCTAAATAAATGACGATTTATTTATCTAATAGAAGAGGAAAATTAATTAATTATGAATAATTAATTAAATTCAAGTAGAAAGGGGTTTAATTAACGGAAGGTCATTAATTATCATTTTTTTGGGTATAAGGGTCAATTAAATTAGTGTAATGTAATTAATTAATGATGATAAAAGATAAAGTGTGTTATAGTGACGATATGTCGTCAATTTTACGAAGTAGTATAATTAGCACAATTTAAGTATATAAATTGTTGGATCTAAATTATAGGTGTCTAAATAGTCAATCCACTTATTGATTGAATATTTAATCTATTTAGCCTAGGTCACCCAATTTCAAATTCAAATTTCTATTACAAATCCCTAGATTTATCTTTCATATTTTGTATTTCTCTTATTTCACAATGTCTTTATAAGTTTTCTTTCCCAAATTGTTATTTCTGCTTCCACTTCTCAAGGAGAAACTTCCCATGATGATTTTAATCCTAATCTTGATAACTTTGACAATGTTGATGAGAAATAATTTTTAAAGGTTAATTCTCAATACATTGACACACTAATCTATATAGACAATTATGAATATAAATCCTTGGATACAAGTAAAATTCCTACATCCAATATTCTTAAATCCACTATGGTATCATCTCCAATCACTACAATTACTATTTCCACATCTATTGTTCCTATATCTATGGAGGCATCCAATATTCCCCTTCAAATTTTATAATTTTTATTCGAATGGATATTATTCTTCCTACATCTCTTTTTCACAATCATGAGGCTTTTCATTTTAATTTACCATGTTTTCCTTCGATCATCGTATACATGATTTTCAAATTAAGGTTTTACAATTAGAGCAAGTTTTATATATGCCTTTAATGGTATGGAATATAATCAATTAATTTATAATAAACTTTAACTTGAGGTGGCCTCTTTTCCTTTACCCCTAGGGTTTGTGTCTCCTAAGCTTCCTATCTATGAGGGTAAAAATATTCTAAGCAATATCATCAATCTTTTCATGCCACTTTCCTACACTATGCTTATAATGAAAAAATTATCACTAAGATTTTTCCTAGAGGTCTTAAGGATTATGTTTTTAAATGGTTCTAATATATACATATGCAATCCATAAGGTATTTCAATCTATTTGCCAACATATTTATTTCACACTTCCTCGCCAATGTTGGTGACAAATTTTCCTATGCTCAAACGGCTAAAATGAAACAAGGATCCAATGAACCCATTATTGATTATCTCTTGTGCTATAAAATAATGCTTACTAAATGGAACAACATACTTTCATACAATCATATTCAATATTTATTTACTCAAAGTCTCTTATCTCATTTGTAAAAATATTTTATGTTTGAAAAATTTATATCCTTGGATGAGCTATGTCATACATTGAAATAAAGAGAGGCCGATATTCCAACAATAAAAATATTATTAAGTATATGTATTCCCAACATAATGCATCTATATATTAATTTCAATTTAAATGTAATTACAAAGCTTAAAACAATGACAACAAAGTTGAATCTAAAGGAATTGTTAATGTCATGTTTCAACCTACAAGGCTTCAACTAAAAGAAAATATTAAAAGGAAAATCACATGGTTGCACTCTCCTCCATATGTGATATTACAACATTTTATATATTATAACCTTGTATCTCTTCCTACCCTTGTTGGGGTTGATACAAAAAAATCCTCAAGGAAAATCTTTAGATTTTTATGCTTGTTGTGACCATCATAGATATATTGGGAACTCTACTAACAAACTCTTCAAGCTTTAAAATGTTATATAATATCTAATTAATTCCAATAATATTGAATTTTATTCTCCTCTTGAAAAATAAAAACCAAATTCAAATAAAATTCTTTGGAACATACACGGAAATGGTGGCCAAAAGTAGGCCAAAAACATAAAATTGACTAAATAACAAGTACATGGTTCAAAAAAGTGTGTTCACACTGAGATTCGAGGTTTTATAGTTACCAAACCAAAAATGTGTGTATTTTTATTGAAAAGGAACATGTGTGTGTTATATTGTGTACACACTCCTATGATTAAGGAAAGTCTACTACGGTGTTTTGATGTTATTATAATTTAGCTTAATCTGCTCTCGTGGAGCTTTCTTGATGTATGGGGTAGGGTCCCCTTTACCCTATTTTTAACCTTGTATCTCTTCCTACCATTGTTGGGGTTGATACAAAAAATCCTTAAGGAAAATCTTTAGATTTTTATGCACTTGTGACCATCATAGATATATTGGGAACTCTACTAACAAACTCTTCAAGCTTCAAAATGTTATATAATATCTAATTAATGCCAATACTATTGAATTTTATTCTCCTCTTGAAAAATAAAAACCAAATTCAAATAAAATTATTTGGAACATACACGGAAATGGTGGCCAAAAGTAGGCCAAAAACACAAAATTGACTAAAACAAGTACATGGTTTTAAAAAGTGTGTTCTCCTGTGCTTATGAGGTTTTATAGTTACCAAACCAAAAATGTGTGTGTTTTTATTGAAAAGGAACATGTGTGTGTTATAGCATGTACGCACTCCTATGATTAATAAACATATATGTGCTCCTATGATTAAGGAAAGTCTACTATGGTGTTTTGATGTTATTATAATTTATTTTAATTTGATCTCATGGAGCTTTCTTGATGTATAGGGTAGGGTCCCCTTAACCCTCTTTTTACCACTAATCAAAAAAAAATATTAAGGAAATTTTACGTTTTCCTAATACTAAGGGTTTTAGTAATGTTTTACAAAGACAACGGACACGGACTCGAGGGGGTTCATATTACTAAAATAAAATATTAAGTATAAGTTTCCTTTTATTATTGCTATAAGTATAAAGCTCATGACTATAAAAGATAATGATCATTTCTAAATATATGGACTCGTGATTTCCCAATAGCATGTACTTAAAGCCCTAATTTCATCTTAGAATATAGGTGGTATCATATTATAGATGAGTAGATATTTTACAATCCTAGGACATGCATATTTAACACCCCACATGAGTAATCCTCGCAATTAATAATGTAGGGGAGTGACCTTGGTTCTCATCCATGAATAAATATTATGCTTTGATCCCGATAATATTGATTAGTATTAATAAGGGTTAGGCAAGAAAATGATCTATTTAAGGACCCCATGATATCTTCATTTGTTCTATAGAAGAACAAGAGATAGCTGTCAAATTTTGAATGTAACAAAGTGCATCACATTAGTTTGTATAACTTTCAACAAATATGGGGTAGGATTTGGTGGAAAATGTTTCAGATTTTCCACACATTCATTTCCTTTCCAAGGACAAATAGACACATTCCCTTCATCAATATTTGTGCTAGATAAATTATTTACATTCTCATATTTTTGTAGCACAAGTGGAAAATTTGAGTAGAGTTCCACATGTTTCACAAGAAATAAAATATACATTAACATTTGGATAAGTTCTTTTCAAATTTTATTTTTTTGTTCTAAGAGATAAACTAGTGACATAGACGTTGATTCCTTTATGAGATCTAGCTCAAGATCTAGAATGACTAATTACATAATAAAGTCATTGATTGTCAATGATTGTGTAATGTATTGTCTAGTGAATATGGACGTATATGGAAAATACATCATTAAAATAAATTCAAGACATGCAAAAAAAGAAATTGATAAAAGTGATAAGAGGGAGTCGATAAATGATAGTGTACTAGAAAATTCTCATCATCGGTTTGAATAAGAGGAAAATCAAAGCCTCAAAGAAATTTTTCCTTCAAAAGGAGATAACAAAAGAATTGGGTTATGAATGGTAACATAGGACATTGGACTGTGATCATGAAATTTTGAAGGAAATTGTGGAGTTCATATTCACCAATGATAAATAAATGGGTACATCAACATCAAGAATTAAAATGTATGGGAAAAAAGTACAATAGTTATGGAAAAGAAGCATAGAATTTGAATGTATTCTATAAATTTAACGAAGACAAAATCCAAATCTTGAATAAATTTAGATAATCCAAAATAAGGAAAAGTAAACAATGGGTCTAAAAAATGTGAAGATGAGTTCTAGGTAATCTCAATGAATTGGAACAACGATCACATACTAGATTGCACAATGATTGTGGAATTGTGATATTTTCATTTTGTATGATTTAGGGCTATCTTAGGGACAATGTGCCCCGATTGCACTATTAATTTAACAAATATATTAATTAGTTCAATCATTGATGCATTTTTGGTGAATTAGATCTGCATTAACCTAATTCTAATAACATGTTATTTGGGGTTTAGTTTTCTCCAATTTTATCATTAATTAAACAAATTATTGGCTTTCCTCAATTAGATATGTAATTTTGGTCAGTTTTAACATTATTAGCCTTATTGTGACTATATACAATGTGATTTGGGGATTTATTGTCCCCATTTACATCACTCGATTCTAATAGTTAATCAATTAATTCAAATAGAGAGCTAAGTTGGAAGGATTTTAATGCAGGGGTCAATACCAAAATTTTCTTACTATATAATCAAGAGCTTGAACCTACTCTAATACTCCAACCAACCCCTGCTTGAGGATCACCATTTACATGTTTTATGGCCCCTTGGTGTCTATGGAGGCCTAATGCATGTTTTGTATGAAAGAAAAACCCTTAAAGGACTTCCTTGATCAGAGATGAGCTAAGGTGATCATTTTGTGACCATAGACACAATGTATAATAGATATGTAATGCTCCTACATTCATATACATGACTGTCCCAAGATACAAAATCTATTGATAAGGTATCTAGCATATGTTACCTTTTGATATTTCTTACCATACACTTTACTCCCAATGGAGTTCTTCTTTACTACAGTCACAAGCTCTTTCTTAATTGATTGAACATGACCAAAACAACAAACCAATGTTTCAAGTTCCTTTATGGATGCTCAAGCATCTCTCTACTAGTGTGCAGTCCCAATACTCTGCCCTCAAGACTGAACTTAGTCTAAAAGCATCCAACTCAAACTCTTAATACTCAATTAGTTGGTTCCCAGGGCATACCAACAGCTAACAGACCTCCCTTCACAATGGTTGAGGTATTCATGAGTTCCATATACTGTCCTAGATCTAGGTTTTCTCTTTATCACCTCCCTTGTATTTTTTTGAAGTGACTTATACTGCCCTAGAACCCCTGCACAGTCCACATTTACTCCAAATCACTGGTAGATTTCTCTCTAGAATCATGGAACACATTAATAATACTAGGATAGTCATCTTCCAACTTCCATGCACAGGTACTGAACTCTAATTCTTCTTGAAATTAGTCCTTTCACTATCTTATTGTGGACTAACACAGTCCTAGACCACTGTACAGTCTCCTTATAGCTAGAGGGAAGGAATTTCCCTTATGCCTATATGCCCAATGTCATTCATATTCAACAAATATGCCTGGGTAAGTACCCTCCCATTCCTTATCAGTGGGTTTTCATCATATTGTATCTATCTCCTTCATGTTACAGTCCTCTTTTCTTGTCAAATACAGTCCTAATCCTGTGCAATCATCTTTTATATACTAACAAGGTGATAACTTCATGCATTCAAACCTGAGATCATGCAAATACATTCCATATATCCCTATTTTGTCCATCTTATCAATCCATCATCATGATTAGCAATGCTATAAAGCAAAAACTGTGCATGTTCTTTGTTTGACTGTAACAATACAACACTGTTATATCTCGAATATACAGTCACTTATAGCTTGAGCGACACAAGATCATTCTTCACCAAATTTGGATGGTCTTTAGATCATATCAATGCAGAGATATTGTAAAAGTTTCAGGTGATTCTATCCATGAAATGAAAAGATATACAAAGCCCTAGTTCAGGCCCGAGAGGCAATAATTTGCTATAAAATTCAAACTATACATTTTCAAAACATACAAAATTTATCAATGTGATCCAAATCACCTGTAGAGTCTTTCCATACTGATAATCAAGAGAGTTACATCATTTGAAGGTCATGGAGGGTTTTGACCTTGCTGTCCTGCCAGGGTTCTTGTACACAGTCCACTGAAACAAGCTATTTCATGCATTCCAGAGTATAACATATTCTTCCAAACATCATACACACGTTGTTACTCATTGTTCCATCCTTCAAAACCTTGAGAACCCCTGTCCTCCTTCATCTCCATCGAATCACCTATGAAATAGGTATTCATTAGCTAAGAATAGACCCTCTAAAGCTCCTAAACTGACTCCTAAGCCAACTCACACTCCTAGGAAGACTCAACCATCTTCTCAACATAGAAATCCTGTGTATATCACCTTGATACTCTCCTATAATCCGTCTGAGGAAGCTATTACATGATGTCAAGGCTTAAAATGACCTTAATTAGCCTATATTACTCCTTAAATGCCAAGTCAAGTCACCTTACCAACTTCTTACAAGCATATATTCATTTTTACAACATATTTAACTCTAACACACCTAAAAACATGTATCATGGTCTTATATGACCTTATTATGTGTTGTTCCTTGATGCTCCTGCATCAGATTTGATCCTACAAACTTAAATTTTATGACTATACAATATGTTTTTGGCCTCAATTGACCCCAATTACATCACACATTGCACATTTGGTTGATTGGTTCAACAAGAGAGGTAAATCGGCCATTTTAAGCTATGTGAACTTAATTATGATGTTGTGATGTGATTTTGGGATTAATTGGATTCAATAGCATCATGCACATTACAAAAAAATTTACTATATGGTGTTATTTTGGGTTTGATGGGCCCTAATTGCATCACTAGTTGAAATAATTAGTGAGATGGTTCAATTGGAGAGGTGATTCATGTCATTAGAACCTTGTAAATTTAATTTTGACTAGATATAATGTGATTTTTGGGATTAATTGACCCTATTTCATAATTTCACATAATTATTACTTGATGTGTTCAACTATAGATTGAATTTTGGCCAATTTGATACACTAATCATTGTTATGACTATGTGATGTGATTTTTGACTCAATAGGCCCCCTAATTATATCATGCATTACATAGTTATTGGATTGGTTCAAGAAGAGATGATATATGGGCAGATTTGATCCATGTGAAACTAATTAGAAATTTATGATGTGATTTGTTGTTTAATGTCCCTAATTACAACTCTAGATGAACCAACTAGTTAATTAGTTTGAAATAGAAGAGGCAATTTGTGATCTAGGTACATCATGAGAGAATTTTCTAAGTTTTGAAATTATAGCTTAATATGGGCATGCGCAAGGATGCCAAGTATGAAAATCAATCAAGGAAAGTGCAATGCATAATTTGCGTGATGTTGGATTTAGTACGCAGAGGCTTGCACAAATGATTTGTGTAATGGTTTGATTGCACAATGTATGTTGATTACATAAGGTAAAGAGAAAAATTTGTGCACGGAGTTGTGAGGGTAAGGCGGAGTGTTTTTCACTTGTGGTTTTTAAGTTTGTGCACAAATTCATGATATAATCATGTGGGTTGATCATATGTCCATAGGGAAGTGCCTAAGCGAAAAATAATAATAATGCATGGATGACATGATTTACCAACAAAACATGTCAAAGGAGTGATAAATATTCATGAAGAGAAAATATCCATAGATATGTGTCCCAAAAGAACCAAGATAAATATATATGCATGTCTCACAAATTATCTAATAAATCTATGGCAAGATTCCGGTGATTGTTTATTCCCAACCACCATATCTAACAAATATAAGGTTGTGTAGAAATAAAATGTGGTATTTTAGAGGAATTAATGAACTCACTTATAATGCATAAATATATAGAATCTAGGAAAACATAATGGGATTTAATTCCACCATTTGAGAGGGTATAGTGGCAAAAGTGGAGAAGATATCCAAGCCGAGATGAACTAGTGAATCCTATGAAGGATCCTAAAGAAACACCATTGTAATAGATCTGGGATTTTATCTTTTTTTGAGAGTCCCTATGTTGGGATTATTATTTGTATATTTTTAAGGTTATTAGAATTAATAGCAACCTATATGTGTGTTGATTTGTTTTATATTCTAAGGCAATTTATGGCTTAATATCTACAAGTAATGTCATTATTGTTTGGAGTTGCGAGGTTTGTAAAATCTAATTTTTAACACATCCAAAAATCCTAAAATGTCAAAAACCAATTTGTAAGGCCTTAAAACCTAAAAAATGATGATATAATTTCCCAAAATAGACATATATTGCAAAACTTACACTTTAAAAACTTTAGGTTCAATGTTGAAATCTGAAAAATAATGAGTAAGCAATGACCATATTGGATTTTTAAAAATGTCTTCTATATTATCACTCGTAGAGTTATGTGATCAATTATATGAGGTGCAAATTGACCTAAATTATTATATTTACTAAAATAAATTTAAAGTATACAAAATAATAAAAGTATAAATATTTTGTTCTAGATCACATAAAGAAATCGATGTCTATATCACGGGTTTATCTCTGTAACAACATACAATGATATTTTAAAATCATTTCTCTAAATTTTTATTTAGATTTCATGTCTTATGAAACATGTGGCACCTTACTCAAATTTTCCACTCATGCTACAAAAACATGAGGATGCATCTAATTTATTTAGCACAAATCTTGATGAAGGGAATGAGTCTCTTTGGCCATGGAAAGGAAATGATTGTGTGGAAGCTCTGGCACATTTTCCACAGTGCCTACCCTGTATTTTATTACAATTTATAGATATCAATGTGATGCACTCTTTCAGATTCCAAATCTATCAGTTATCTCTTGTTCTTATATCAAATACATGGAGATATCATGGGGTCCTCAAATATATTATCATCCTTATTGTCGTTAATCTATATTATCAAACTCGGAGGATTATTTTTGTGTATGGATGGGAACCAAGATCACTCCCTTATATTATTGATTATGAGGATCACTCATGTAGACATGTTAAATATTCATTTCCTAGGATTGTAAAGTATGTAATCATCCATAGTACGATGTTACACTAATTCCAAGTTAAAATTAAGGATTCAACTTCATGCTCATGGGAAATTCATTATTACATATATTTAAGAAAATATATAGAACACCCCAAAACCTATAAAATTACTATATGTTTTCCCAAATCGAGACAGATTACAAAATTTACACCCTACAATATTTAGGCTCAATTCTAAAATCCTAAAAATAACTTCATGAAAAACTAAATTCTAGAATTTGTATCTTTTATCTAAGAGACCAATTTTATAAGTTGTATAATGACCCTAATTACTAAAATAAATTTCAATTATATTTAAGTATAAATAAAAAAAAAAAAATTATATGAATTTATAAGTAAATATGGACCCCCAAAACCTATAAAATTACTACATGTTTTCCCATAGGAATACGCATTGTAGTGTGACACATTCCTTAGTGTTTACACACAAACAAAATTCCTCTAGCCCCAAAAATTTAGTCACCCTATTAAAACACAATACCTACGTTGGACTAAAAGCTAAATCCATCTTAAAATAAACCTACAAAAATATCGAACTTTTCTTAAAAATATGACTAAATCATCAAAAAAACTCTCCTCTTTTTAAATATGTGATTTTAAAAAATTACTATTGTAAGGTGTTGTCATATGTTTAAAGGTCAAAAATTTAAACTTGAAAAAATGACAACGAAGCCCAAGTGTCAAAAACTTGCTTAAATGAAGCCCTCTCCGGATCAATTTTCCCTTTATATCTTGTCATATATCTGTATATTTTTTACAAACTTTCCATATTGTTTTAAATGTATTGATGAGGTCACTGATTATTTTAATATTTAGAGAAGTTTGAAAGCCCAAAAAGGTTTGGAACTGATTTTTTAATATTTAGAGAAGCAAAGGTTTAGGAATGGTTGCATTAAAAGCAGGTTTTCGGGGTAAGGAGCATACAATCAAAACTAGCACTGAACTTCACCACATTATTATGGGATCCCCGTAAGTATTTAGGATTAAATAAAATAGTCATTAGAAATCTTAAATATTCCTCTACATGATGGAATCATAAAATATTTCACTAGATATGTTTACTTCTCAAGGAATCTCAATTTGTGCATACACACCCTTTGTCCGAGAAGAAAAATGATAAATTTCAGGGATTTTTAGGAATAATTGAAGAATGATACCCCTCTCATTGTTCTTGTAATGTTTTTTGGAGTCAAAATCATATATTACTTCACCAAAAATACTTCCTTGTTTTTGGAGTCAAAATCATATATTACTACGTTTTTATACTTAGCCAATTTTGGGTGAGGACACTTGTCACCTCCAGTTACGGTGAAATTTTTTCCAAATTTTTCCCATTTCAAGGGGAAAAGGGGCACACAAAAATTTCTCCTCCTCAACCCTTCCTTTAGGTTCTTCACATGACCATGACAGGCACTCTGGAGGGCTTATCTGGCCTATCTCTCTCCTCCCATCTCGCAGTGTGGTGGTGGCATTTGTTAACACAAGGTGAGGGAGAATTTTATTTTCATATTATACCATTTCCTAAGGGAAAAATGGGACACAAAAATTCTCCCCAATCTATCCATTGCTCACGGATTTTCATATGACCTTTTCAAGCCCATGAGTGTTAAAACTAGCTATTCCTCCTCACCTCCTCATCGAATCTTATGCCACCACTTGTCAAGCCCAAGTGAGGGTGAATTTTTCTCTCCCTCCAATACCCATTATTAATGGGATATATAGGACACAAAAATTCACCCCACTTTATCCCCTATCAAGGATTTCAGTATGACTCGGACCCAACCCCTCGGGTCTTAAATGGTGGTTTTCTCCATTTCCACATCGTGCAATCGAGAAGGTGGAAAATTTTACTATCCCCACGATGCCCATTCCTAAGGTGATAGTGGGGACACAAAAACTCACCCCAAGAAAATAATTGAAAATCCTAATTTTAAATTACATGCTTCTACTTCACTGTTAACCAAAATACACCTTTGTAGTACAAGCTAGAATCTCATAATAACTTTTACTCACCTCATTTATTCAAAAGACATCCATTTTTGCTGATACAAAACCTCAAAAAAAAAAATTTACTATGCATATTGTCAAAATTCTCCCATGGCAGCAATGAATGCAAAAACCATAAAAAACTCATAACTCTCAAATGTACAACCCGATTCCATTGAGATTTTCTCTACAATTCCTCATTCCAGACGCCTTCAAGAAGATAGTTACTACAAGGTATATGATGCGAGGATTTTTAATAGTATAAAAACATATTTTTTTGTCCTAAAATCTGATTTTTCAATTTCCAAGCATTAAACAAACGGATCACAATGAAATTTGGAGCACGGTGTCACGAAGACGTTTGAATCTAGTGAAGACATTTTCATTGCAAACAGACATGGATAAGTGTTATTTATAAAAATATTAAGTATCGAGTATGCTCGCTTACTAAAAATATAAACTTACCAAAAATAGTAATTTCTCTCATATCAGTTCATTCTAAAAACAATGAAGATGAAAAATTAGGTCAAACAAACAGTTTTCTCAAAAAGTAAAGAAAAAGCAAAAAAGAAACTTTCCAAAAATATAAACTTTCAAAAATCAACAAAGAAACATCAATGAAATTATTTTTAGCATGTTATAGTTTTTAATAAACTTTATTTGAGAAAAAAATCACTACTGTTAAAAATAGAAAGTCTCTAATTCAATTGCAAAAAGTTGCTATCTTCTTCATTTTCTCTCATCTTGTTGATTTTTTCAAGTATGAAGTTCAATTTTTCTGGTCTAGATCTTGTTTCATCCCTAGTATCATAATATCTAGGAGTGGGTGACAACAATGTTTCGCATATGGACTTATAGGATCTAAAGAACCAAATGCTTGGTGGTCCCAGGGAGCCGATGGAAGAAAAGGTTTTCATTAGAGGATTGTATGTTGTATGTGGTCATCTTTTGTATGTACGGGGTGAATAATTGGTACTATCATATGCTCATCACTATTATATGGAATCAAGAATCATAAGGGCAGATGAAAACTCGATTCTAGAAGTGCTAACTCCAAAGGGAATTTCACAGTGTGTAAATTCCAACCTAGAACAACATGTTCATCATCACCTGGAATTTTCATCGGGAAAATGGATTAAAATAGAATCCTACCTCTAAGGTCTTGTATTGGGGTCATGGATGAAGTAAGGGATAAATCCTTCTCGTATGCCAATATCTCTTTCTAGAAGTGAGTTTCACAAAGGATATTATGATGTAATCATCCTACTGAGTAGGGTAATGGTAGAAGAGGCCACTAAAGATTTTTAAGATTGGATGGAATAGTTCATCCTTATTGTCATTAAGGTTAAGAAAATGATTCATTAGGGATAGATAATATTCGACAACATTCATCAACAATTGTTTCAGGTTGTCACCACTCGAGAATGTCTCGATAACATCATACTTAGTCTACTTTCTTACAAGCACAAGACCATTCAAAGGTCTGAACCTCACTCATAACATTTTTCATAAGGCCCCCACCTATGATAAGTATTTACAATTAACCTTGAAGGAGAGAAACCACCATTTTTCGAGATTGAATGATGTATTCACTATATTTTTCATACAATTGTTGGAGGAAATATTGAATCAAGACTATCTTCTCAAGATAACACTTTGATTAAGAGGCATTAGTCCTTTTTCAATCAGTTCTCAACTTTCTCATACATTAGAATATATGGGTTTTATCTTGCTCCACATAAGCTACCAAGTTACCTCGGTGATAATATTGTGATGTTCAAGCTATGTAGGTAGATTTTAGACATCAACGGCAAGATCAAGAATCTCAAGAAGAAAATTGTTTCATTCCCTATGTTTCTTGGAATATTCTCCTATAGGAATACCAATGATGCCTCAAACTTGGAATAGTTCCTCACTCCTTTGAGCCTCTACTCATACACACCAAGGGCGGATTTTGATATTCGGAGCAACCCTAAAACTTTCCATCTTCATGATTTGCACCATGTTCCAAAAATTGAGTATTGTTGGGTGCATTTCTCATATGATTTTGAGGTTAGGGAGTGTGATCATATAAGAATGACTATTGGACATATGAGATAGTTAAAATTTTATTGGTTCGAAGAGGGAGTTCAAGATGATGGAATTGAATTGTATGATTTTGAGTATCAAGCGGTGAAGGCCTCACCTCTCCCACAAGTCTCGTGGAGTATTTGTGAGTTAGGGGACATAAATGAGCAGAGCAAAGCGGTAATCCAAAGATCCAAGGAATGGTTCAAGAAGAATAAATATGCACTCATTGAATTAGGAGGTATCTAGACTCTCAAAAGGAAAACATCTCACCTCTCCACTTCAAAGGAAATTGAGAAAACTTCAAGCTTTGCTCACTCAAGAGAGCTCTCAAAAAGGAATTTGATAGAATCCAAGGTCCCGCATTATAGGAGGCTACACAAAAGGAAACAAAAATTAAATATCATGTAGAAGGTTTGGAACAAGGATAAATTGATCCATCTTATCCATCCATCCCTCGGCAGTCTCTACAAGCATCTCCTCCTTTGTAATTTTACTAACTCAACTAGTGTAAGATGTGCCTTCTCGCTTAGAGCTGGAAATAGAAATCCTACCCAATATTGAGCCTAAGAAAATTGAAATATTCCCATGGGTGTAAGAGATGATCTAAGGATATACCCACATGCCTAAACAAGCATTGGTTCCATATTTGCAATCCATATCCATGATGGTGAAAATGAATGTAATAAATCTCTCCCCACTTATTTAGTGGTGATTTAGGAAATCAGTACATGGAAGTAGCTCGACCAAAGGTAGTCAATCCTATTGGTGAGATGACCTCGTACAACATTGAAATAAGCATCATTCCTCTAGGGCTGGAAATGAATGAGGGAGATACCCACTGTATAGTGAACAATCTTGTGAAACCACTTGAATATTTGGTTAAGAAATAGGTTAGAGATCCATTTTCCTTCAATGAAGATAGATTAAAATCTTTTGTAAAGATCATATTTTTATCTAAAATACCAAAAATAAGCATCAAGCATGGTTCACAAAAATATCAATGCCACTTCCAATAATTGTCTCAAGGCCCTTATTTTTGTAAATACTCCTAAGTAGAGAAGGTTGCGCCCACGGTGGTTCATTTCCGTAAGGATTTCAAAGGAATCAAGATCTTTCTAGAATCACTCTCTAAGATTCCATCACAAATTTAATCTCCATCGAAAATTTCATCATCTTCTTCTGAGTATATATCTCCTCTCTTCTCTCTTTCCCACCCCTTTCTTCCCTTCATTCGTGTTATATTTCTTCATTGGGGGGTTTACTTTTCACTTTTGTCTTATTCATTAAAATGTGATATATAGTTATACTTTGTAATGAGTTTCCTCTAATTAATAAAAAAGGGACTCAATTTCTTTCCTAGGAATACGAAAGGTCACATGTTGTAAAGGTTAGTGAAAATTCATGGGGGTAGCCAAAGATTCATTTGAAAAACTATATTGTATGACTTCTCGTTTCAAGGGCTTGTCACTTTTGTGAATTCATGGGTAGACAGCTAGTGCTCTATAAAGAACAAGAAAAGATAGCATTTCCTCTATTCCCTTTCATATGTTTCCTCTCTCTCTAACTTTTTCAGATTTTTGAATGTGTTAATCTTGTATAAAAAGAAGGGTGTAAAATATTTTGTTGAATGAATGAATTAAATTTATGTTCATGGTTCATTTTTCTTGTCATCTCTAGAAAAGTTGTTCTTTTCTTCTAATTTTGTGTTGATAAACTCTAGTTAGTACTTGTAAAAATATTCTTGATATTAGTTGCAATATTAACGCCCTCTCTCAAAAATCCCACTCTTAGTATCTCACATTCCTTGCAAATTTTTCCCTTGTACGAGGTGCAAGAATTTTCCACATGTTTAGTGGAGTGTGCTTGTGTGATCCCCATCCTATTGTCCACCCATAATGTTTGTTTTATTTACATACAATAAAATTATCCTCCCCTTTTCCAAGTAACAGAGAATTATTCCCAGGGCATTGGTGAAAATAAACTAATTTTTCCTAGCGTAAAATTACTTTTCTAGCATTTTATAGCACCCGTCGTGGGGTAGATTTTGTTATCTCTGCACCACATCAAATCCACAAAAATACATTAAAAGTAAATATCTGAAAAATACAAAAATATCATATATTGAAACCCATAAGATTCTCCATGTATTCTCAACATTTTTGCCTCCATGGTTATCCTTGGAAACCCTCCCATGTTGTATTATAATCTCTTGTTTGTTAAAGATACCCAAGAAAACCTCTCGGTTGACCTAAGAAACTATTTTTGGCATAATAGAGAGAGCTTTAATCAATACCACATAGCTTCAAGAATCTTGTACCTCTTCGAATAATTTTTATATGAAATCTTCATGACCTAGTGGTGTGACTAACCTAAGATTTTAAGATCAATTGCAATCTTATTTCAGACTTCTTATTAATTAAATTTTGAGGAGAACAGTCAATAGTAATTTCTAGAATTTGACCCTACCTTATCTCTTAAATAATCAGTCAAAAGATCAACAATTCAACCATTGAACTACATTCCTACGAGAAGAATAAATTTCTTGAAGAAGTTGCGAGAAAGATTTAAATAAGAAAAAACATATAAATATGAAGAACCATATATGGCTTAACAAGCATCGTTTCCTTGGGGGAAACAAAGGTCCTGTAGCCCTCAATCCTCATTTACATGAACTACCTAAAGGAACCCAGTTAATTTTCCTAAGTTATACGGAGATGGGAAATAGCACTGGATGACCACATTACTGCTTTTATCACTTCTTTTGGAGTGTTAGGTATAGGATATGAAGATGTGTCGAGTCTATCTATCTATATAATATTTACAAGATGTGGCCACAACTAGGTTTACCTTTTACCAAGGAGGTCTATCACTAATTGGAATGATATGAAGACCAAATATGCATATAGGTTCAAACACGCCGAAGATGCACATACTCTTCTTGCACAATTGTCTTAGTTAAAGAAATATCCATACAAACCAATGAGGAATTTTTTTGCAAAGTTTAATAGGATGTTTTATAAAATCCGCAAAGATGTAAAACCTATGGAGGACAATAAGTTAAGATTCTTCACGAATGCTCGATTCATGAAGTAAGTTTCATGTTCAGGAGAACTCAACCAGATGATTTGGAAGAAGAAAAAACTTTCGATTGAGGTTGAATATGACTTGATCATGTCATGGTAAATCAAGAAAGGCACGAGTAAGGATAAGCTTCAAAGTTTAAGGTCTCAAACAATGGACTCATTAGTACAAAAGTTGGATAATAACATCCTCTCTCTTCAGAAATAATTGTCCCAAGCTTTCATAAACAAAGATGCTCCTAGGAATAAATTTCTAAATAAATAAAGGATTGATCCACCACCCTAAATACTTTATTTAGAAGCACCTCTAATAAATGAATCTTGTGATATTGAGGAGGAGGAAGAAGCGAAGAGCCAAAAGAAAAAAATGAGGACAATAATGTCCTAGAGATTGAAGAAGTAGAAGATGATGTACAAGTCAATTTCATTGAGTATTCATCTTGACAAGATGATGACAGAGAAGATGCACCCAGTTTCTCATGTGCATTATTCACCCACTCTTAGTCTCAAAAGGACCTTCTTAAATGCTGCTACTATGAAAATAAGAAGAAAGAATATCCTCATGTGGCAACTCTAAAAAACAAAATAATCAACTAGGGATATTCACTTCCACCTTATATGGAGTCCGTAATGAGATAAGCCAAACCTAGTGGAGAGAAATAATTTTTCCGTTGTCTCAAGTAATTCTCTAAATGTTTCTCCTAGTTTTAATTATGCTTCTAAAAATGTTAGTCCTTCCAAAGCTTCAAATGTTCCTACAAAATCAACCATTACTTCCCAATCAGCTACTCCCATTGCTAAAACTATCCCAACTTTTAAAATACTATCTCCTTCGCCTTCCAAAGCATCTTTTTCCCCAAGATTATAAACATCATCTCTTTTTCTCCATTTGACATCATTAAGCATGTGAACAAGTCCAAAGTTTAGATTTCTAAATCTAAATTCTTACAAACCCATCGGAGAAATTTGAAATACTTATCCACTACATCAAGGGTAGTAGTTAAAATTCCAATGCTTCATTCCCTAATTCCAAAATACTATTACCAAAACCATCTACTCCTCCATCACAAAAAGTGATCACCTTGAGTGCATCCAAGACTCACAAATTTGAGCCATTTTATTTTTCCCTCCTAATCAAAGGCCACTAGTTGAACAATTACATAATAGACTCGAGTGCTTTAGATAATGTAATGCCAATAAAATTTGATAATGCTCTTAGAATTATCTTGAGATGATAAAATGGATCTTGCTACCCCATGGGGTCTAAAGAAGTTCCACTAGTAGGGAAAAGTAAGGATGCAGGTGGACCTCATTGACTTTCCAGATAAAAAAAATTTGATGACCATCTTGGTAGTTGACATCTCAACATATTTTGGAATGTTGTTAAGAAGAAATTTATATATATGCTTGGGATTTGATATCCAAATGGATTGGTCTTCTGTAACCATTCCAGTAAAAGGAGAAATGAGAAAGTTGTTTCCCATAAGAAATATGAAGTACATGTTGGTGCAAATCAGCAGCACCCCTGGATGTTTATCAGACTTCTAGTTGACATTTTGGACATCCAGTGTGATTGCACAACATTGAATCTTTTCCCCAAGTGTGGGACTTGTAAAATGGGAAAAGAATCTCTAGTTTAGAGGTTGGTTCCTCAACTCCCCTGATCAGATATATCACTTACAAGTTGCAGAGGTTTAAATTCCTAGTTCCTACTCTAAATTCCAAGGGGACAAAGATAGGGAATGCAAGAAAAATGAGACTAATGCTAATGAGGTGATGCACCAAAGGAGTAGTAGACACCTAATACTGCAATATATACAATCCACAAGAAAACACAGCACAAAGCATGCACAAATTGCTCAAGATGTAATGAAAGATCAGGAAACAATGGTAAATATATGAAAGGATTGAGGGATTTTAATCACAGAGCATACATTATCATTCCAGATCCAATACAATGCATTACAGTGACCAAGAGGCAAAAAGGGGTGTTGTATTGCATGGAAAGGTAAAAATTTCCACAAATTCTACCAAAAGGAAGAAAAAGGGAAGTTGTAGAGCTGAAAAAGTGTCTCTCTCTTCAAAAATGAGCCCATTCTAGCTTTTACAGTGCAAGAAATGACCCCAGGAGAGAGAAACACAGGAAAACATGGGAGAGCTTCAACCACTGACCAAAAATGTAATAAAACAGCATGGGCATCCTTACAAGCCCATTCCCGACATTTTCACCATCTTTGGGAGAGAATGCGAGCCATTCTTCATTAAAAATGGTGGTTAAAATGTCATTTCTACTCATGACCACGTGCCAGAGGTGTTTTTCAATTTTCTCTCTCCAAGCTTCATCAAAATACAAAAATGACCCCAGAATATTGTAGAGAATTTCACCAAATTTCCAATGATATAAAGAACGTGAAAAACCAAGCTCTAGATCGAAAGATATGGTCGTTTGAAATTTTAGGGCAAAATAGGGCCAAATCGGATTGGCGGGCGAGAAAATTTAAAAATTTTCACTTTTTCCATTTGGGAAAATTTCCCAAAAAATCCCCGTGCTTCGCCATTCTGGGTGTCATGTGGCACGATCCTATTAGGCACGGGCTTTTCCTTTTCCTTCTTCCCTGTGGGCCTTTCCTGTATTTTTGACGCCACTAGACACGTGGCAAGATGCCAGTGGTCGCATTTGGGGAGCGGACTTTTCTTTTAAATTTCCTTTGTTTTACTTTGGGAAAATTTCCCAAATTTCCTCCGCCTTCACCGTTCCGGGTGCCACGTGGCGAGCTCTTATTTGACATGGGCCTTGGGGTGAACATTTCCCTCTGCGCAATCCCTTTGGGAAAAATTCCCAATCTCCCCATGCTCTGAAGGTCCGCGTGCCCATGGACACGTGGAGAACTAACTGGTCGGTAGGGGCACGGGCCAATAATTTCCCTTTTCCTTTTTCCAAACAATTCACCAAAATTTTAATTTCCCCCTCGGTCTGCGAGTCTTGAGACATGTGGCATGAGGCCATTAAATGCGGACCCTGCGGGAAAAATTTGGCTTTGCGCCCTCACTAAAAATTTCACCAAAATTTTAACTTATCTCCACCCTCCACCACTTCTTGGCCTAAGGACACGTGGCATAACATGATTGGGCACGGGCCTTTCCTCCTGAATTTTCCATTGTGCCAACACTTAGTCAAATTTTCAATTTTCTCCCCTTTGGACACATGGCACGATCCAATTGGACGGTGGGCTTGCAGGGTGAAATATCCCTTTTGAAATTTTTCCAAACACTTGGTAAAAAAACAAGTTTTCCTCCGACCCCCGCCACTTCCGGGTGGCACGTGGCACCATCTTACTGGCTACAGGCCTTCCAGGGGAAAATTTCCCACAAAAACTCCGCCGAGCCATAACTTCAAAAATACCTAGAGTTAGGAGGAAAACTTTACCTTTCTGGAAATCTAAGAAAGAGCTCTATCCAATGATTCCATTTCTAGAAAGTTTTGAGTGCCTAAAAGAAAAAAATTATGACTGAGGCACAAGAGAGGGAAGAATGAAGGGAGTTAGCCACAAAAATGAGCAGGGGCTCATTTTAGATAACAATTTTGGTGACTCAGAGGGGTCATCTGCCTATTGGATGAAGTTACCAGTTACACAAGCAGTTCATTGGGCATGGGGTCATTAAATTCTCTTCTTGGTACCCCAACTGATTAGAACATTGCAAGGAGGAATATGGAGGGTGGAACATCATTTGATGGAGCAAGGCCTGCAAACACATTTCCAGGAATAGCAAGCTTTTGCCAAAGCACTTAGGGAAAGCAAACTAATCTCTACAGAAAACAATGTGCACAAGCACTTGGAGGAATGAAAACCTAAGCTAATATGTACAAGGTGGAGAATTCCCTTCAATAGAAATGCTTTAGATGGATTCCATTGACTGGAATCTGCAGTTCTTCGCCATCCAATGAAGACAATTGGAAAGCATTGTTGTCCTTACACTTTGTGACCATGTATGGGCCACTCCAAATGGCATCAAATTTTGAATGCCTTCCTGGTTTTGCTCTGTCTGCATCCCATTTTAACACTAGATCTCCAACTTGGAAAGATCTATTCTTGGCCTTCCTATCAAAGGTCTTCTTGATCAAAGCTTGATCCTTCTCCATTGCTCAGGATGCTTGATTTCTGATTTCTTGGAGCTCCATCAATTCTACATATCTAACCTCCATGGGCTCAAACTCCAACAACTCCAACTGTTTCATGAGTTCCAATGTTGGTAACTCAAGTGACATGGGCAAAATTTCCTCTCTTCCATAAACAAGCTTGAATGGAGAGTTACCTGTAGATCTCTTGGGAGTTATCCTATCAGCCCATAAGGCTGATTTCAACTTAGTATGCCAAGACCTCTGATTTTCATCAAGAGTCCTCCTAATGATTCTCAACAAGTTCTTGTTTGTAGATTCAGCCTGGCCATTACCCTGAGGGTAATAATTTGATGAAGTGCTTAGGTAGATCCCATTCTTGACAGCCCATTCAGTTACCTTGGACCCAATGAATGCCAATGCATTATCTGATATTATTGTAGCAGGTATGCCAAATCTGGTTGTTATTCCCTCATAGAAATCTAGGATGCTAGATTCATTTGCTTCCTTGAGTGCTACTGCTTCAGTCCACTTGGTGAAGTAATCTATTGCTATTAGAATCCATTTGTGCCCTTGGCTTGAATTGGGATTAATGACTCCAATGAAGTCCAAACCCCATTGCATGAATGGTTGGTCAACTGAAATTGGATGCAATGGAAGGGCAGCTAGCCTCTCTTTACCTGTGAAGAATGCACAATTCTTGCACCTCTTGATCCATGCATAGCAATCACTAAAAATCTTGGGCCAATAATAGCCAGCCCTCATGATCTTTAGAGCTATCACTCTTGGTGCAAAATGACCACCAGCTGATCCACCATGGAACTCTTCCAACACCCTATGAATATGATTTGTACCAATGCATCTCAGCAACACTCCATTCACGTCCTTTTTGAACAAAACACCATCAACAAGGGCATATGGGACAGCCTACAATCTGAAGTGTCTTCTTTTGGTCTTGTTCATCTCTGGAGGGCATAGACCTGTGCTTAGGAAGTGCATTATGTCTTGGGTCCAGCAAGGAGTGAGGACACCATCATTCTCCTCTTGAGTGCTTCCTTGCTCATGGCTGTCTTGCAATGCCAAAACAGACCTCCTTCTCATTACATGTTTCCTTTTGTTTGCTCAAAATCAGCTGCTCACACAATCCTTTTCCTCTGACCAACTTGGTGAATTTGATCTCTATGTCATACTCCATGACACGAGTAATCCAACCTGCCCTTTTTTCATTCAAGTCTTTGTTGAGGAGGAAATCTTTAACTCCCACATGAGAAACCAGCAACTGAACCTTGTTGTTTGAAACTAGATGCTTGAATTTCTTCAAGCTTCTGATTACTACAAGAACATGCTTCTCAATGAAAGAATATCTCACCTCATAGTCATCCAGGCTTTGGCTGAAGAAAGCAATTGGCTGCTCATCATTATTTTTGTTCTGCTGTACCAAAATTGCAGAAATAGTATCATCACCCCCAAATGCATAGAGGATGAAATCCTTGGAGAAATATGGGTTAATGAGATTTGGGGCTTGAGAGATGGCTTCTTTGATTGCTTCAAAACTTTCTTTCCTTCTGTTGTCCATTTGAAAGCTATGTTTTTCTTTAACATCTTGGTGATATGCTTGACTAGGGCTGCAAAATTTGGGACAAACCTTGAACAAAATTTATTCTCCCAAGAAACTTTTAAGGTCCTTCTTGTGGCTTGGCAAAGGTAGTGCTCTTATGGCTTGAACTCTTTCTAGATCAATTACTAATCCCTCTTTGGAGATAATGTGGCCAAGGAGCTTTCCTTCATGGGCTAGAAAAATAAACTTTTAGGGTTCAAGGATACTTCAAATCTTACGCACCTTTGGAACACTTGTCTCAAATGAAAGAGATGGTCTGCTGCATTTTTTGAAAAAACAGTGATATCATCGAGATATACCAGCACCACGTTGTTAATCAAATCCTTGAACACCATGTCCATTACTCTTTGGAAAGTAGCTCCAGCGTTGGACAACCCAAATGGCATTTTCCTGTATGCATAAGTTCCTCATTTGGTTGTAAAGGTTGTCTTGAACTGATCTTCTTCTTTCACTATAATCTGATTGTACCTCAAATATCCATCAAGTAATGAAAATCTCTCAGAGCCAGCAACAACTTGTAAAATCTGCTCCATGGAAGGAAGTGGATAATGATCCTTGAGAGATGCTCTATTCAAATCTCTGAAGTCAACACACAATCTGATTTCCCCACTCTTCTTTCTAACTGGAACCAAGTTGGCCACCCAACTAGAATGCTTGATAGGGAATATGATTCTTGATTCTATCAACTTATTCAATTCTTTCCTCGTGAGAGGCTCCATGTGTGGATTGACTGGCCTTTATTTTTGCATGATGGGCTTAGTACTTGGATCTAATTTAATGGTATGTTGAGCTAACTTGGGATTAAAACCCTTCAAATCTTCATAGCTCTAAGCAAACACATCAGGGAATTCTTGAAAAGGTTGTATGAACTCATACCTTTCTTGCTCGGTTGTCAATTTACCAACTTGGAGTGATTTGCTTTCTTCCACCAAGATGGACACTTTGAATCTTCTCCCTTGACTGGATGTTTGCTTTCTCCTTCCTAAACTGATCATTAGGATTGAAAATGGCCTCCAAAGTAATAAGTCCCTTTGGTAGTTTGTTGGTTCTCAGCTGTACCACTTGGTCACCATACTGCTGCTCCAACTTTTCCTGATTTTTGGCTGAGAACTCAGCCTCTTCTTGCAAGAAATGGATGATTTGTTGATAATTTTCAAACACTTGCTAACTTACATTGTTGTCTGGCACTGAAGGTCTTACAATCACATGGATGTTTGGTTGTATCGTGTCTTTTTGGATGCTTTCAACAACATCAAATGCTGCTCCGACTATTGCAAGCCTGTTAGTAGCTTGGTTCTCTTTTCTAGGAATGGATTTTATGCCAAAGCCCTCAAAATATTCAATGAGGTCCCACACCCTGTTCTTGTAGCATTTGAGTAGATCATTCTTGACAACATGCTACCCCTTAACTTGGTTGACAATCAACTCACTATCACCAAAGACTTGCAAGTTCTTTATTCCTCTCTTGATTGACCAATGCAATCCTTGTATTAAGGCTTCATATTCAGAAGTGTTATTAGAGCATGCAAACTGAAATCTAAAATTTGAATAATACTTAACTCCTTGAGGTGAAACAAGCATAGCTCCCCCTCCCCCTTGTCTGCTCCTTGATCCATCAAAAAACAACTGCCATACCTCATTGTTGTCCTTGTGGTTTAGCTTGGTGATGCTAGGAATAGGCTGATTTTCTTCATGCATGCAATAGAATCCTAGCTCAGATTATTCTATTTCTTGATAAGGATCAAAAGCATGCACCTTGTTTTCCCATTCATCAAGAGTCAGATCTGGGATGCTTCCAACTTTGGTGTCAGATTCATCAGTGCTTGGATAATCTTCTTGATCAAATGTTGAACAATTGGTATTGATTTGGCTTGGAGTGTAAGGCTCAATGTGAAAGTTTGCAATAGGCTCAGATCTGATTGTGACTTTAGTTCCATATCTTGTTCTAAAAACATGTGTGTCCAATCAGTCAGATAAGTACCATCCAATCTTGGTTGTGAAATCCCTTGATAGACATAGGGAAAAGAGTGGTGGAAGGTCTATTACTGAGACATCTTACAAAACAACAACGTTGGGGCATGCATGTAAGGTAAGACTCAAGTTTTTTATCACTCCAACTATTGTTACTTCTATCAAATCCAATTACACTACCCCTTTGGATATGACTTCATATTGAAGTCCTAGTTGATTAGCTATTTGCTTGGGCATTACTGAACTACTTGCCCCAGAATCTATCATGCAATTGTGTACTAATTGGTTTCCAATGATCAATGAAACATAGAATGGAGGGGGCTTCAACATTTTACCTTGTTGTCCTCCATGATTCCTTTCAGGCTGGGTAGCATTTTTGAGCACCTTCTCTTGCATTTGGACTGCTGATTTGAAGTTGACCAGTCCTTCATGGCAGCTTGTAGAAAATCTCTTTGGCCTAGGATAGATAGTGACTCCCACATTGATATGTTTACATTTGTCTTCTTCATTTGATCAATGATGTTGAATGGAGATGAAGCATATCTTTGTTGTCCCTTGGCCTGCACATTCATTCCTTGCATATGGGCAACAACAATTGGCATTTGAGTTGGCCTAGGAGCTATTTTAGGCAGCCCTTGTGTGCTTGGAACTGAATCTTGTTTGCCAATAATTTTGAAGTGATAGGAGGTTGTGGATTACTTAGAGGCCAATGGCTATTCTTCACCCAAATTTCTCCTTTTTGACCTTGTGTTGGCTGCAACACTTTGGGGAATTGTTTGATTCATGTCACAAAAATCTTTTGCCTGCCAGTTTATAAGTGTGGTATCATTTGGAGTTAATTGCTATTGGAATGTGTCTTGTTGTTGGTTATTTCCTTGACTACCTTCACCCTCCACACCGGTGTAGTCACCATTAACACTTGATTTAAGGCACCGTTGAAGAACATAGATGGGTTGTGAGGTTCATTTCATGGGAAACACTAATCATACTCTTGAGCCATGTTGTTTTGCACTGGCACTAATGCCTTAGAGGTAGATATAGCATTGGGATTATAGGGCTAAAATGGTCTGTTGGCAGGAGGTCTTGCTTGGTTTAAATTTTGCTGGATTGGGTTGTCTTTGGGGCTGGTATGGCTACTGTTAGGCTGAGCTTGAGGCTAGAAAGGAGGTCTAAAACCTTGGGCTTGCTACCTCTTGAGTGTGACCAGCTCATTGCCTAGATTTTGCAATTGCTTCATGACTTCTTGAAGTTCATTTGAGGCACTAGAAGATGAAGTAGAAGCTTCACTTGAATTATGATTTCTAGGAGTGGGAATAGGAGCTAAAATAGGCACTTGACTAGTATTTGGGCTCTCTAAACTTGGAAACAATGGCATTGGAGGCCTAGGAGCTAGCTTGCCAGCTTGAATCAAACAATTTTCAGCTCTAATGGCAATGCTATAAGCAACAAGGATAGTTGTGCCTCCCATGGATTGAATCAACATAGAAATATCAGAATTTAAAGATTTAAGGTAATATAGAAAAGCATCTTCGCAACTAGCCTTACCGCCACTAGAATTCTCTCCCAAGTTTTTGAAATCTGAAGTTGAAGTTGGTGTTTGCTCATTGGGAGCTCTCTTGATGGTTGTCAGCTATTCCAAAAGGGACAAGTTGTCTCCTTTTCTCCAAGCTGCTCATAGAGGGCTATACATAGCAGTTTGCTTCCAATTTTGAATAGAACCTAAGGCAAGACTCTAAACCATTGCAAAGTTTTCCCTTAGAATGAAGATGCCAGCAATTTGTGATAACTTGCATCTCATTGATCTCATGGATTGCACAAATATTAGCAATATCCTTAACATGATCACGAAGTGGTCGATTCTCTCCGAGTAAAGTATGGAATGTTCTTGATCAATGCGCAGCTGGGATTAGATTTTGTGCATTGATAGAAAGTGGGCTGTTACCAGTGAAATTGACATAGGGGTTGTTTTGTGCTATTCTAATTGGTCTTAGAACCCTTGTTGATTGAATGAAAGGCCTACCAGGTGAAGGAGTTGATAGAGTTCTGTTTGGTGGATATGGAGACCTTTGAATTCTCCTCCCTCTTTGCCTTCTTATTAGAGATAACTACGAGATACTCAAATAGCACCCCTTCTTCTCCAACTCTTGACCTTGTGGTGATTCTTCTCATGAGTTTTCAGGTCTGGACTACTAAAACCAGCTGGTTCTTCTTCCTTGGAGTCGCCAGATGTGCAATTTAGGGCTCTTTTAAGCAAGAAACTTACAACAAATGCACATTAATTTTGTTGCAATGAAGATGAAGACCTCTAAGGTCCCAACGGGCATGCCAAAACTATTGGTGCAAATCAGCAGCACCCTGGATGTTTATCAGACTTCTAGTTGACATTTTGGACATCCAGTGTGATTACACAACATTAAATCTTTTCCCTAAGTGTGGTACTTGTAAAATTGGAAAAGAATCTCTAGTTTAGAGGTTGGTTCCTCAACTCCCCGATCAGATATATCACTTACAAGTTACATAATTTTAAATTCTGGTTCCTACTCTAAATTCCAAGGGGACAAAGATAGGGAATGCAAGAAAAATGAGGCTAATGCTAATGAGGTGATGCACCAAATGAGTAGCAAACACCTAATAATGCAATATATACAGTCCACAAGAAAAACATCACAAAGCATGCACAAATTGCTCAAGATGTAATGAAAGATCAGGAAATAATGGTAAATATATGAAAGGATTGAGGGATTTTAATCACAGAGCATACATTATCATTCCAGATCCAATACAATGCATTACAGTGACCAAGAGGAAAAAAGGGGTGTTGTATTACATGGAAAGGTAAAAATTTCCACAAATTCTACCAAAAAGGAAGAAAAAGGGAAGTTGCAGAGCTGAAAAAGTGTCTCTCTCTTCAAAAAATGAGCCCATTCTAGCTTTTACAATGCAAGAAACGACCCCAGGAGAGAGAAACATGGGAAAACATGGGAGAGCTTCAACCACTGACCAAAAATGCAATAAAACAACATGGGCATCCTTACAGGTCCATTCCCTGACATTTTTCACCATGCTAGGAGAGAATGCGAGCCATTCTTCATTAAAAATGGTGGTTGAAACATCATTTCTGCTCATGACCACGTGTCAGAGGTGTTTTTCAATTTTCTCTCTCCAAACTCCATCAAAATATAAAAATGACCCCAAAATCTTGTAGATAATTTCACTATATTTCCAATGATATAAAGAACACGAAAAACCAAGCTCTGGATTGAAAGATATGTCCGTTTGAAATTTTAGGGAAAACGAGGGCCAAATCAGTTAGGCGGGTGAAAAATTTAAAAAAATTCACTTTTTGCATTTGGGAAAATTTCCCTAAAAATCCCCGCGCTCTGCCATTCCAGGTGCCACGTGGCACGATCCTATTGGGCGCGAGGATTTTCCTTCTCCTTCTTCCTCGCGGGCCTTTTCTATATATTTTTGACGCCACTGGACACGTGGCAAGATGCCATTGGTTCGCGTTTGGGGAGCGGAATTTTTCTTTTAAAATTTCCTTCATTTTTCTTTGGGAAAATTTCCCAAATTTCCTCCGCCTTCTACCATTAGGGTGGCACGTGACGACCCTTATTTGATGCGGGCTTTGGGGTGAACATTACCATCTGCAATTCCTTTGGGAAAATTTCCCAATCTCCCCAATGCTCCGAAGGCCCACGTGCCCATGGACACGTGGGAGGCATTGATCAGTCGGTGGGGGCCAAGCCAATAATTTCCCTTTCCTTTTTCCAAACACTTCGCCAAAATTTTAAGTTTCCCCCTCGGTCTGCGGGTCTTGAGACACGTGGCATGAGGCCATTGGATGCGGGCCCTGCGGACAAAATTTGGCTTTGCACCCTCGCCAAACATTTTACCAAAATTTTAACTTATCTCCACCCTCCACCACTTCTTGGCCTAAGGACACGTGGCAAAACATGATTGGGCGCGGGCCTTTCCTCCTGAATTTTCCATGGCGCCAACACTTAGTCAAATTTTTCAATTTTCTCCCCTTTGGACACGTGGCACAATCCAATTGGACGGCGGGCCTGCGGGGTGAAATATCCCTTTTGAAATTTTTCCAAACACTTGGTAAAAAAACCAAGTTTTCCTCCAACCCCCGCCACTTCCGGGTGGCACATGGCACCATCTTCTTGGGCTTGCAGGCCTTCCAGGAAAATTTCCCACAAAAACTCCGTCGAGCCATAACTTCAAAAATACATGGAGTTAGGAGGAAAACTTTACCTTTCTAGAAATATGAGAAAGAGCTCTATCCAATGGTGCCATTTCTAGAAATTTTGAGTGCCTGAAAAGCAAAAATTATGACTGAGGCACAAGAGAGGGAAGAATGAAGGGAGTTAGCCACAAAAATGAGCAGGGGCTCATTTTGGATAATGATACATTGTTCAAAAATTGGATGACCCAAGAGTTGATGTGTTTATCAAAATGATTTTTAGGACAAGTGTGTCGGATAATGTCAATCACTAGAAAGTGTTTAATGACGATAATCATCTTATCTATTTCTTGGAGCAAAGAGATAATTTCAATAATCTTTTATATGAAAGAAGTAATACTCGAATCGTGAATCCATTACAAATCAAGAAAAGGGTGAGATAGATGGAATTGATTCAGAAGGGGTCATCAAACTAAAGGGTAATAAGATTCCAAAATTCCTTGTCTCTATTGAATACTTTTTTATAAGCATGATAGGTTTATTAAATAAAAAATCATCTCGGTGCACCGCTAAGTTTGAGAAGGAGAATATTGGTATCCTAGAGCAGCCGAGAATAGTCAAAATTGGAAAGTATTGTACACCAGAGGAGAAAAGGAGTTTTGTCTCATTATTGATGAGATAATATGATGTATTGGCATACTCATATGATGAGCTTAAATCCGTTAATCTAAAATAAATGCATCACTCCATACCACTCAAGCCGAAGCCAAACCATTCGGGGAAAAATTAATGGCCATATAACCCTAAGATTATTGAAACGATCAAAGAAGAAGTTTTGAAAATGTTGAATGTAAGAATCTTTTTCCCTATTCACCACTCCACGTGGGTGCCCAATATTATCCCGGTGTGAAAAAATAACGACGAAATAAGGATTTGTGTCAACTTCCATAATTTAAATCAAGCTTCATTAAAATATAAGTACCCTCTTCCTATCATGGATCATATCCTAAATGTAATCACCAAGTCTGAGATGCTTTCATTTCTTAATGGCTTCTCTGGATATAACCAAGTTGAGGTAGTGGAAGAATATAGACATAAAACAAGCTTCACAACTCCATGGGGCACGTTTTTGTACAACAACATTTCGTTTGGCATCATTAATGTTGAAGTAACTTTTTAAAGGGCAATGGACATGGCCTTTAAATATCTCAAGAAAAACATTGTAATTTACCTTGACGATCTCATTTTATTTTCCAAAATGTAGGGAGATAATGTAAGACATTTGGAATAAGTACTAATCAGGTGTCGACAACACGAGATTACTCTAAACCCTAAAAAGTGCATTTTTAGTGTTACAAAAAGGAAACTCCTTAGCCACATCATGAACAAGGAAGGAGCAAAAATTGGTCTCGAGAGAATAAAGTAAATTTAGAAAATCTCTTTGCCCACAATCAAACAAGGAGTTCATTCATTCTTCGGAAAGGTAAACTTTCTTCATTGCTTTGTTCCTGACTTTGTTGAATTGACAAAGAACATTACTAGTATGATGAAACCTCAAAAAAAAAAATTAGGTGGAGTAAGGAAGGAAAGGAGACATTTGATGGAATCAAGGAAGAAATTGTAAACAATCCTACTATGGTATGCCCAAACTTTGAAAAATATTTCATTTTGTACTACTATGCTTTGGAACATACTCTTTTGGCCATCTTAGTTTAGAAGAATGAAGAAGGTATTGAAGTACCCATCACCTTCATGATATTTTCAATGAAAGATCACGAATTGAAGTACAATCAAATGGAGAAGCATGCATATTTCATGGTCAAAGAAATTAAGAAACTATTACCCATAAGGGAATGGTTAGGTTGAATCTAGCAACAAGAACATCGTGACAATTATCTGTAATCTTGTTGATCAAAATCAAATAAATTGGCACAAGAATATTTATGATGCATTATGGGTAGACATGATCGGTCCAAAAAGGAAAGCGGCAAGTCATCATTCTAGTTTTCGTATAGTATTAATGTTAATATTCCCATCATGGTTGAATTTCCTATTCTCGAATTGGTCGATTAGTTGAATATGGTTAATTCCATGATTCTCTTGATAAGAGAATCTTGTATCTTGAGAAACTTGGTGAAGATAGGTTAAAGGTGGTTGATCGAATCAAGGAACATCAGTTGAAAGTGAAAAAAATCTTTGATAATAATGCTAAGGAAAGAGATTTCCAAATTGCTAATCTTGTCTTCTTTGTGGGACAAAAGAAAAGAGCCAAAGGGGCATTCACAAAAATTTGACTCTTTATGGCTAGGACCATTTCAGATCCGAGAAGCTTGTGGAGAAAATACTTTCTATCTTTCATATCTGGATGGTATCTATTTGGAATTGCCTCATAATGGGAAATACTTGAAAGTGTACAAGCGGTGAAAGCATTTTTTCCCTGCATATACCATAAGCGATTATAGATTGGGTGTTTCCCTTTCCTGTTGTGTTTTTTTCCTTTCCAGTGTGGTGTGTTTCCTTTTGTTGTGTTTGTATGCATTTTTCATTCATATTTGTCACTTGCAATAATCATCTATAGACCAATGGATAAGGCATTGGTTCGTATTATATCTTAAGATTTTAGAGTTCATGCTTGTCTTTTCCTTACTATGTTCAATCTATAACAAGTCCCCAAGTGAGATCCAGTTGTTATGTTTTTGCAAGGTCAAAAATTTAAACTTGAACCATGACAACCAAGCCCAAGTGTCAAAAACTTGCTTGAAAACCCTCATAAACCCCTCTCTAGATCAGTCTTCCCTCTCTATCATGTCTATCTTGATATTTTAGTTCCTCATATCATGTTATACAAACTTTTCATAATGTTTCAAATGTTTTATAAGTTCATTCATCTCATTCAAAGAATTTTTTTAAAAAGATAAATCTTCAGTAAGCCTAGAAAGGTTATTTTTAGCCTTTCTCGGACATGTGGTCATCCTCCAAAACTGACCAAAAAGTCCAAAATCATATGGAATTGGTATTAAATGTTTTTGAAAGTAATGGAACTTATTTGGGAAAATTTATGGAAGTTTTGGAGGTTTAGGAACAATTGCAGTGAAAATGGGTTTTTCAGGGGTAAGGAGCATACAATCAAAATTGGCACCTAAAATTTTTCGAGATGATTACACGAGCCCCATAAATATTTATGATTCAATAAAATATTCATTGGAAATATTGAAGAGTCCTCTACATGATGGAATCATAAAATATTTCACAAGACATGTTTACTTCTCAAGGAAGCTCAATTTGTGCAAACACACCCTGTTGTCCCAAAGAAAAAGGAGAAATTTAAGGGAGTTATAGGAATAATTTAAGGATGGTACCCCTCCCATAGTTCTTATAATTCTATTGGGAGTAAAAATCATATAATAATTCACCAAAAATATTTATTGGAGCTCTGGTAATCTCTTCTTCAAGATCTCTCTCTCGCGAGGTATGTTTCTATACTTAGCCAATTTTGGGTGAGGACACTTGTCACCTCCAGGTTGAGGCACAATTTTATGTCCCTCTTGTCCCAATTCCCAAGGGTATATAGGGGACAAAAAAATTCACCCCTCATATACCCTCCCTCCATGTTCTTCACATGACCATGATAGACACTCTGTAGGGCTTATCTCGGCCTAACTCTCTCCTCCCATCTCACAATGTGCTGTGGCACTTGTCAACACAGGTGAGGGTGAATTTTATTATCCCTCCTATCCCATTTCTCAAGGAAATATAGGGAAATAAAAAATCACCCCACTATAGCCCTTTCTTGGTTTTTCATATGACCTTTTCAAGCCCATGAGTGTTAAAACTAGATTTTCCTCCTCACCTCCTCATTGAATCTTGTTATTGTCACTTATCAAGCACATGTGAGGGAAAAAAATTCTATCCCTCTTGTCCCCATTATCAAGTGAATATATGGGACATGAAAAAATTCCCCACTCTATCCCCTATCAAGGTTTTCAATATGACACTAGACCTAGCCCCTCGGGTGGTAAATGGTGGTTTTCTCCATTTCCCCATTGTGCAATCAGAAGGTGACACTTGGCAAGCCCATGTGAGGGTGAATTTTCTTGTCCCCACTATACCCATTCCAAATGGGAAAATTGGGACACATAAATTTTCCCAAGCAAATAATTTAAAACCCTAATTTCAAACTACATGTTTCTACTTCTCTCCTTAACCAAAATACAATGTCGTGCAAGCTAAAAATTAAGAATAACTTGTACTCACCTCATTTCTTCACCAAACCTCCATTGTTTCTAATCCAAAACCTCAAATAACCTAAAATTTTATTAGACATGCTATCAAAATTCTCCCATGGCAGCCATGAATGCAAAAAACATTAAAAAACTCATAACGCTCAAACACTGAGTCCGATTCCATTTAGATTTTCTTAGTAAATCCTCATTCCAGAGCCTTCAAGAAAAAAATTACTGCAAGGTGGGTGATTTCATAATTTTTAACAACATAAAACCCTATTTTTTTCCGTAGAAGCTGATTTTTCAATTTCCAAGCATTCAGCAGATAGATCACGGTGAAATTTGGAGCACGGGGTCCCCGAAGACGAGTCGAATTTAGTGAAGACATTTTCATTGCAAATGAGATATGGATGAATGTTATTTCTAAAAATAGTAATTATTTTTTCCCTAACTTACTAAAAAAAAACTTACCAAAAATATTAAGTTCTCTCATATCAGTGCATTCGAAAAACAATGAAGATGACAAACTAGGTTAAATAGGCAAAATTCTCAAAAAGTAAAAATAACAACAAAAAAAAAATTCCAAAAATAGAAACTTTCAAAAATCAACAAAGAAACATCAATGAAAGTATTTTTATCATGTTAGGGGTTTTAGTAAACTGAATTCGAGAAAAAAATCACTTTTTCCCAAAAAACAACTCTTGAACCCTACCTGCTAAAAATAGAAAGTCTCTTATTCAATTACGAGAAAATTATTATCTTCTTCATTTTCTCTCATATTGTCTATTTTTCAAATATTGAGTTAAAAAAATTCTAGAGCATATTTCATCCATGGTATCAAAATATCCAAGAGTGGGTGACAACAATGTTGCTCATATGGAATTAGAGGATATGAAGAACCGAATGCTCGGCGGTCCCAAAAAATCAATGGAAGAAAAGGTTTTCCCTAGTGGATTTTATGTTGTAGGAAGTCATCCCATGTTTTTCTAGAGTGTATAATTGTTACTAGCATGTGCTCATCACTATGAGCCAAAATCAAGAATCATAAGGGCATACGACAACTCAATTCTGGTAGTGCTCACTCCAAAGGGAATTTCACAGTGTATGCAAATCCTAACATGGAACAACATGGTCATCATCATGAAGGAATTTGTATTAGGATAATAGTATAAAATATAATCTTACCTCCAAGGTCTTGCATTGGGTTTATGGCTAAAGTAAGGGATAAATCATTCTCATATGTCAAAAGCTCATGTCTAGAAGTGAGTTTCAAAAATGATGTTATGATGGAATAATTTTATTGCTAGGGTAATGGGAGAAGAGGACATGAAGTATTTTCAATATTGAATGTCACATTTCATCCTTATTTTCATTGAGGGTAAGTAGATGATTGATTAGGGACAAATAATCAGCAATAACATCCATCAATAATTATTTCGGTTGGCGGCTACCAAGAATTTCTCAATGACATCCTACTTAGTCTACGTTCTTGCAAGCACAATACTATTAGAGAGAGGCCTAACCCTTAGTCATAAAAATTATCATAAGGCCCCCGCCTATGAGAATTATTCCTAAATTACCCTAAAGGAGATAAACCACCATTTCTCAAGAGTTAATGATACATTCACTATGTATGTCATACGATTTTTGGAAAGTAATCTTGGATCAAGATTATCTTCTCAAGATGCCACTTTGATCAAGAGGTATGGGTCCTTTTTACTTAGTTCTCAACTTTCTCATACATTAGAATATTTGAGTTTTATCTTGCTCCACGTAAGCTGCCAAGATACCTCAGTGATAAGATCGTGATGTTCAAGCTATGCAGGCAGCTCACCCACATCAATGACAAGCTCAATAATTGCAAGAATAAAAATGTTTCATTCCCTATCTTTATTATAATATTCTCCTGTAAGAACGCTAATGATGCCTCAAACTTGGAATCTTCCTTCACTCCTTTGAACCTTTAATCATACACACCAAGGGCAGATTTGGACATTCAGAGAAACCCTGAAACATTCCCTCTTCCTTATTTGTACCATGTTCCAAAAATTGAGGATTATTGGGTGAATTTTCCAGATTATTTTGAGGTTAGGGATCATTAACATATGAGAATGATTATTGGAAATATGTTAAAATTCAAATTTCATTAGTTTGAAGAGGGATTTCAAGATGATGGAAATGAATTGTATGATCATGAATATCAAGCGGTGAAGGCCTCACCTCTCCCACAAGTCTCATGGAGCATTCATGAGTCAGGGGACATAAATAAATGAACCGAAGAGGTAATTCGGAGATCCAAATAATGGTTCAAAAATAATAAATCTTCACTCATCAAATTAGGAGCTCTCCCAGACCCTCAAAAGGAAAACATCTCACCTCTCCACTTCAAAGGCAACTAAGAAACTTCAAGCTCTGCTCACTCAAGAGAGATCTCAAAAAGGAATTCGATGAAATTCGAGGTCCGAAACTACATGAGGCTTCACAAAAATGCACTATCAATACACAACCCTATAAAATGTTTGGAATAAGGAGAAATTGATCCATCAATCTCTCGGTGGTCTCAAAATCTCCTCCTTTGTAATTACACAATATTAAGCCTAAAACAACTAAAATATTCCCATGGGTGCATGATATGATAGAAGTAGATACCTACACGGATCAACAAGTGGTGGTTCTATATTTTCAAGCCATATCCACAATGGTGAAAATGAAGAAAGGAAAGAAAGCTCAAGTTTTTTCCCACTTCTTTAGTGGTGCTTCAATAAATCGATACGTAAAAGTAGCTCGGTGAAGGTAGTCAAGCCTATTGGTGAGATGACCCATCTGAATATAAAATAAGCACCATTCCTCCGGGGTCGGAAATGTATAAGGGATATTCCCACCTATTCATAGAATATTTGACTCACATTCTTGTGAGAAACGACGAGTATGAGGAAATTAAACAACTAGAAGATCATGTAAGAACTTTTTTTCGTATGTGCAAACTTTCATGATCCAAATTTTTCCCACCTCTCCCAGCTAAATAATTTACTCCCATTAGTAGATTTAATCTAGAATCTATCAAAAGCACACAAGGCTTCACAATACAAGGTAAGGCTAAAAAAAATGGGTGAAAAAAATTCTTGAGAAAGGTAGGACCTTATTTCCTTAAATTTTCTCATTGTTTGAATACATGATTGTAACTCCACAAAGGTGAAGATGACTAGAGATGAAATAGAAAAAATAAAGATAATTAGGATCAAGTGTTTCCATTAGTGACTGAAATGGGAAAAATCAACTCTTCTACATTCATGGGAAGAAATTTGTTTAAATCCAAATCTGAAGACCTATCTCAAATTTGGGCCAGAAATCTTGTTGTTTGATATGAGATGTTAAATCATGCTCTTAATAAATTGGAATCGTATGATGAGCATAATCCAAAAATGTAGGAAGATATCAATGTGGAAGTATAGAAACATGGAGTACCCGCAGTGAATGAAAACATTTCAGTGAACAATATCTTGAAACCATTTGAAGAGATGGTTAAGAAAGAGGCTAGACATCCATTTTCCTTCAATGAAGACACATTAGTATCTCTTGAGATATCATATTTTTATCTCCAATACCACGAAGGATCATCGGGTGTGGTTGAAAAATGTAAAAATATCAATTCCACTTCTAAGAATTGGCTCAAAGCCATGAGTTTTTACACATTCCCAAGAAAAGAAGGTTGCGCCCACAAAGTCTCATTTTTGTAAGGATTTCAAAGGGATCAAGATCTTTCCAAAATCACTCTCCAAGAGTCCACCAAATTAATCTCCATTGGAAAGTGCATCATCTTCTTCTGAGTAGTTATCTCCTCTCTTCTCTCTTTCCCACCCCCTTCCTCTCTTCTTTCATGTTTTATTTCTTCGTTGGGGGTTTACTTTTCAATTTTGTCTTATTCATTAAAATGTGATCTATAATTATACTTTGTAATGAGTTTCCTCCAATTAATAAAAAGGAAATCAATTTATTTCCTATGAATACAAAAGGTCACATGTTATAAAGGTTAGTGAAAATTTATGTGGGGGTAGGAAAAGATTCATTTTAAAAACTATATATTGTATGACTTCCTCATTTCAAGGGGTTGTCAATTTTTGATTTCATGAGTAGATAGCTAGTGCACTACAAATAACATGAAAAATATAGAATTTCTGTATTCCTTTCCATATGTTTCCTCTCTCTCACACTTTTCTTATCTTTATGAATGTGTCAATCGTGTATAACCAAGAAGGGTGTAAAATATTTTTATGAGTGAATGAATGAAATTTTATGTTTATGGTTCATTTTGTCTTGACATAGCTAGCAAATTTGTTCTTTTCTTTTAATTTTGTGTTGATAAACTTTTGTTAATACTTGTAAAAATATTCTTGATCCTATTTACAATATTAACCCCCTCTCAAAATTCTCACTCCTAATATCTCACCTTCCTTACAAATTCTTCCCTTGAACTAGGTGTAAGCATGTGTCACGGAGTTCGAGTGGAGTGTGCTGTGTGATCCCTAGCCTATTAGTCACCCACAATGTTTTTTAATTTGCATACAATAAAGGGATCCTCCCCTTTTCCAAGTAGGAGGGACATAGTCCCAGAGCGTTAGTGAAAATCAACTAATTTGTCCTATCAACAAATTATTTCACCAACATAAGGTTTCCATCTATATTAATTCAAAATAAGTCTTTTTATACTCTATATGTTGTAATTATACACCTCTATTTTTCATCATGTATCTTTTGTTTTTTCATCCAAATTAGATAAAATTATACACCCCCAAACTAGGAATAATTCTATGCACATTCAAAAATATATATATATATATATATATATGTTTTCAAGGAAGTTGGGGTGGTTAGTGTGGGGGACACGATTGGTTATCCATTTTTTTCAAATTTGAAAGCCTTTTTACATGGAAAATCATCAATAAATAAATACTCACTAAAAATTTGAAAAAAAAATTGTATCCCAAACTATATGATATTATCTAACTTTCCACCAAATGTTTTTAAAAATACTAAACCTTTCTCAAAAAATGAGGGGGTACAAAAACTATGTACCATGTTTTTGAAAAAGCAATAGCGCCTCTTATAATTTTATATCTTTGACCCACTTATGCTTGACCATTTTCAAAAAACCTTATTAGCTTATAAACTAGACTCGAAATGTTACAATTCATGTTCTTATAACATATTCAAATTTTGAGAGTATTCATTTCAAAAACTCGTACAATTTAAGGTTTCTTATTTTTCATAAAAAGTGTCCACTTAAGACCCCCTATTTTCGTGCACTTACTCCATATGCTTAATATATTTCATGACTAACTTGCTAATCATAAAAATTCAGAATCTAATAGCAACTTAGAGGTACATCATGCATATAAGGCATGACCCCTCCGATACATATGATCATCCACATGATTCTCTTATTAGTACAACTACTTTTTATTTGCCTCTAATTCCTATTAGTACATTTGGTGACAATGATATTCTTGATGATGATGTTGCTACTAATGTGCTTCATATTTAAGCCTTTGTAAATAAGCATCATAACTATAGTGTTTTGGTTGATAGTGATTCTAGGAACAAAAATTATACTCTTACATTATTTACTTATTTAGGCTATACTAAGGAATAAATCGTATTTAATCCACAACCTCATAACTAATCTATTAGATACATTTTTCTTCCCCTTCAAGTGGGGAAAACTATAATTCCTACTCCTTTATTGGTTATAGATATGTTAGGGACATGTGACACACTTCTAGGATACCCTTAGATTCATAAGTTTGGGACATTTCTTTTATTCTTTATCAATGCATAAAATAAGCTTATAGAAATCAAGTTGTTACGGTTCTAGGAATCCCTTGTGAATCTCCTTTACCTATCCCCTCTTATAAGAAACTAATGGTTTATAATCCCATGAAAAAAATCCTACTCATGTTAGATATATAAGCCCTATCTTATGTAGGTCCTTTCATAGGTCTCCTCCTATGGGAAATCAATCGCCATGAATTTCCCAAAGCCTAAGATTAATGTGATACATCCTACTCCTATAGTATACAATGCAATTTTGAGGTCTAATACTTCTACACTTGCATGTATCACTCCTCACCCTATTGATTATATCATAAGGTATCCCTTGCTAAAAATATATTTCTAAAAAGACAAGAAATCAAATATCCTAAAAAATGTAAAACATTCAAATGCACCAATAATCCAAAAACATGTGAATATTATCAAAATATAAAATCGGGACATAAATATGGCTTGATCCACTAGTTTTCTACTTTACATATTTTTGTCACATTGATTTATAGATAGCATATTGTATACTATATAGTCATTATTTTACCCTCAATACTTCTTTCTAACCCCAAGTGCATTGGCCTATCATTCAAAGCATACGTTGGCACTCACTTAAGGCACACGTGAGCGTGGAGCCCATCCTTTATGTGAGCTTTGCAAGATAATTCTTTCATTAATGGAGGATTATTTGTAAAAACATAAGTACATTCATCTACTTTAAAATACATAAGATATAACTAACAGATCTACACATTAATGCATCACAAAAGCTAAATAACATTATAAGAAGTACAAGAAACTAGATATGAGTCATGATAAGTCAAATAACATGAGGTTTTACACCCATAAGAAATTTGTACATAATAAATCCATGTATATTGATTTAACAGAGTTCTAGTAGCCATATTACATTTAAAAGGGTCATCTCAGACCATATACATCAAATGACAGAGACTCAACTCCTGCAAACCTATTGTTAGAATTTGAGGATTCTAATAAATACAAATTTAATCAAATTACATATTACATGATGTTATAATAAATATTTAAATAAATATTACATCATAACATAAATAAAGAAATATTTATAGAAATAAATAACACAGGTGACACAATATTTATAGTGGAAAACCCCAATAGGGTAAAAACCACTTTGAAAATAACCTTTTACTTTAGAGAACTTATTTTACATCTAGTAAGATCACCTCCTCCTTTGAAACCCTATTTACCAAGGGTAAAACCAAATCACTTGATTTACACACCTTTGATATATTTCCCAAATATATCAAATGATGACCTAAAATCCTTTTTATATAAGGTGATCGGGTATGTCTCCTAACCCACCTTTTCAACCTAAAATGGTTGACACATACACCTAGGTTTATAATATTTAATATTAGAAATATAATCATTTCATAATATTAAATATTTAACCTAAAGTATATACCTAGGTTAACATATTTAATAATAGAAATATAAATATTTCATATTATTAAATATTAACCTATATATTAGTGATGGACCCATATACATTAAGGGTTGGTCAGACCACTTAATCATTATGTTCCAACACTCCCCCTTAATGTTAAGTGGGATAACATAACATATGCCAATAGATTACCTTCCCGTGGTATACTACAAGATTTACAATCCTTAAACCATAAAGGTTTTAGGCTAACATATTGGTTGAAGGAATTATAACACCTTCATCATACTCAATTTACCTTTTGGTACAAAAGATTTGGAATCCCAAAGATCATCCCATGATCAGTGGCTAAGTATGATTTGTGAGTTTTACATGTTCTCACTGGGTTCTCATAAAAGGTTATTGAACCCAAGCATATAGGAGCCTTTTATAACCAAGGACCTCCTTAACAATATGTTTGTACTGGATGTTTATCAGTAAACTCAATAGATGAAGAGTAAATCAAGACCACCTTTAATATCTTTCTACACTTCTTTCTAAAAAATAATCCGAGGAGGTATACATACTCGGAGATCTTTTACACTTGCTCTGAAGGTCTTTATTTTACACTTTCCCGAAGGTATTTTACATATGCCCGAAGGTCTTTTTACAAAAATAAGTTCCATTAGAAGGTGACATTGTCATGCACACTCCCCTCAATAAGTAACTCCAACAATCCAAGTTTTTCACGAAAGTGACAAAACTTTGCAGCACTCAGTGATAAAACTTTGCAAAGACTCAACATGAACTTGAGATTTATTTCATCACTTTTCACCTTCTCACGGGTGAAGCGTATATGTATCTCAATGTTCTTCATCCTCTGATGTTGAACTGGATTCTTAATCAAGAGTAATATAACTCTGACCACCACATAGAAGAGAAATACTTCCTTTAGCTTCCATGTGTATCTCTACTAACAAATCGTGCAGAACCACATGGCTTCTTTACTTCTTCCATTGTACTTCTCTACCTCAGTAGAAGAAATGGAGACTGTTGATTGTATTTTTGTTCTAAGTAATGGTTCCTACACCAAAAAAATTGAACACATATCCAATATATTTTATAACACAACATCAGTATGGTTAGAATCACAAAATCCATATAAGATAGCATTTTCATTCTTATTATAATGCAACCCATAATTGATTGTTCATTTCAAATGTCTAAATTCTTTTGCAAGATTCCAATGATCTCTAAAAAGGTTCTTGCATAAACCTTGAAGTAATTCCTACTATATAGGAAATATCTAATCTAGTTATAGTTAGATAAATCAAACTATCAACTAACAAAGTGTATATAAAATAGGATCAACCTTTTTCATATACAGATTTAGGATCAATATTTATTCCAATCTTCCATTAAAGTAGAAAATGGTTTACAATCAATTATAAGAAACTTTTTCAATACAATTGTTGCATATTGTGTTTTTAAAAATAACAATAGAATGAAATACAGTCATACAAATAACATGATGTGAGAGATCTAACTCATTCGTTTCAAAGTACTACTTCAATTTCGCATTAATCCTATGAATAAAATTAGAATTGTCATCAAACATAAGAAAATCATCAACATATATATATATATAATAATAATAATATGTGAGCCTTATTTAATGAATATATCATTGTTAGAAGAACAATTAACAAAACCTAACAGTTTAAAGAAGGAAACAATTTTCACATACCAAGCTCTAAGAGCTTGTTTTAAACCATACAAGGATTTCTCAACTTACAAACATAGTTTTCTTTACCAGTTTCTTCAAATCCTTTAGGTTGAAACATGTAAATTTCTTCTTTTAAATCGCAATTCAAAAAAGTATTTTTCTTATCCATTTGGTGGATTTCCCACCCAAATTGAGCGGCAATTGCAAATAAGGCCCTAATAGTACTCATTTTAGCTACAGGAAATGTCTCAACATAATCAATACCAGGTTTCTGAGTGAAACCTCTAGCAACAAGTCTAGCTTTATGTTTTTTAATACTACCATCAGCATTATATTTTACTTTTTATATCCACCTAGACCCTATAATAATTTGTGGTTCAGTTCATAGAATGTAATAAATGCATGGTATATATGATGGCTTCTAGTCATTTTTCTAAGGTTAATAGGATTTGAACTTTCTAACATAGATTGAGCCCAATTTAATTTTTTATCTAAGAAGATAAGAGTTTTAGAAACATCTATAACATCAAAACATCATCATGACCATTTACTAAATCAGAATCAAAACCATCATTTAGAAGCATTTAATGAAGTAACTTCAAGATAAGAATATAACACATGTAAACCTTTCACTAGATTATATCTAGACATTTCATGCAAGCTTCGATAATTAACATGTCCTAACCTTTCATGTCATAGTTTTGAATTATTCAAAATTTGAGATATAAAACAAGATGCAAAAAGAAATCATCAAAAATATACAGACCATTTCTTTGAATTCCTTCAACTATTGTACTCTCATTACTATCCTTGATATACCAAGTATCCTTCATACATGGATTCTAGTTGTGTCCATACCTCTTTCGAATGTTCGATATTACCAATGTGTAAAAGGTACTCATTGTTCACATTGCGTAGAATCATAGAAAGAGCCTCTTGCATTTGTTGCAAGAATGTATTCATGTTATCTACAGTTTCGAAAACCGGTGGGAGTAACCTCAGATCTAGAAACAATCGTCCGAGTTTTTTTCACCATAAATTTTGTTTTGACCCAAATGTTGTAGTTGGTTTCATTCAGGATTTGAATTTTGTCAAGACAGAAATAGTTGGATGTCATTGTTTTCCTAAACTTGTAAAACACACCCCATTATAATATACAATGTACCATAGAGTTAGATACATATTTATCGATAATAAAAACAACACTTTTAATAGAATCATATCTAAATTTTATAGATCTAAAGAAACTATTTGATCATAACTAATTTTTTCATTATAATGCATACTAATTAACCTCCCATGATCAAAATAATAACCCACAATATAAAGGGCTCTACATTATACCCCAGATCTATATAAAAATATTTCCGACCATATAGAAGTGAAGAAGAGACCCCTAAGAATGCATAACAACTTCAAATTTCTGAAAAAAATAATGTAGACAAAAATTTGGCCACTTAAATTTGATGTCTAAATGACCATCATAATGGCTTATTTTTGGTTCTGTCGTGATGGTCATTTGACCGTCAATTTTAACACAATGAAAGTTTCCTGGAACCTATGAGCTTAAATTTGACGTCTAAATGACCGTCATATTGTCTTATGTTTGGTCTACCGTGACGGTCATTTGACCGTCAAATTTAATGAAGCCAAAACTTGTTGTGTATTTCCAGAATGTGGAATTACAGGATTTATTCGTATAATATTAGGGAGGTTATATTTTAACACATTATAATAACCTATTATAATTTATAATGTAAAAATATATACACTTTTTTTTTTTTAAAAGGTATATAGTTTATAGAATGTAAATAAAAAACAACATATAGTTCATAAAAATTATAAACTATAGTATATTTTTTTATAAAAAACATAATCCTTATTAAAGGGTTTAAAGGACATAGACCAGGTTAAAAAAATTACAGTGCAAGTAAATTTATGAGAGTATAGATTAACTCTGCATATTTTACAGAGGGGACAAGTAATTTCACCCGACCAATGAAATAAATTCAAATCCCTATTTTCATGAACCTTGTCTCCTCCTTCATTTACTCTTAATTTTACCCTGCACACATTTAAAACTATGGAAATATTGTAAAATATTTTATAGAATTCTTACAAGCTAAAAACTTTAAAACTTTTATGTGGCTATAACTACCAATATTTTAATAAATATTTACCACATTTCATGTGGGCCACCAATAAATAAACCCCCCCTTTTTTAATTCTCCATTTATACTTGAGAGTTCCACATTTATACCTGAGATATTATCTCATTTTATTCTTCACTCCCACTCTTATATAAAAGAAAACCTTTAAATATGTTTATTTATATAGTTTTTATAAACTATAAGATATAAATGAATGGGGTCACCCCTTTACATGGATAATATAAATGGTTAGGGACAAATGTTAGGTTTTATTTAATAAGTATTAAGATTTAAAAAATAATCCCTTCATGGTTAAATGTAGTCGTTTTTACTCTCATTAAAAAGGAAGGAACCCTATGCGCATCGTCCTATCACCCAAAGAAAGCCGAGCGCTCACCCAAGGCACGTGCGGGTATCAAGTCTCTATTTTATGTGAGTTTAGTGGGAAGCATCATCTATGATTAGTGTAAGAGTTTCTAAGAGGGAAGTTAAGCACAGACAAGAACCATAGGTCTCGGAATGGCCTCTAGATCCTTCTTGCGGTCACTTGCACCGAGTGCTTTAACGAGAATCCGAACATATATAATGACAGAAAGAATTATACAAGCATTCATACATAGCATGAAAGGAAGGAGAACTCATCATAGAGAAATATGCATTAAAACCATTGATATACATGTCTATTTATAATAAGAAACCTCATTACATTCATTGATTCATTATATAGTGTCACAAAAAGCGAGATCGATCATGCATATCACTTTGGACGTATGTAACTAAGCTAAAAAAAAAGAAAATTACAACTTCCATGCTTAGTACATTCTTTCCTGAATGCTTAGTAATTTTTAGAGCCCCATCCATGTTATCTCTCAAGCTCGTTATGCATATCAAACTCCTCTCTCGTGATCTCTCGATGAAGATGCCCTCTTTTACTCGACAGGCACTTGTATTTATAACTCTCCTATACTACCAACTCACCTTCCAGCGCCCTCAGATCCGGTGCCAAGTGTCGAATGTGGTCATCCATGCGAGCATGTTCCTCCAAGCCTGAGCTTTCCACTTCATCTCATGATGATCTTCTAGAAGAATCCATCGCAGAATGCTCCTTCTGGGCCAACCTGTCGCCAAGCTGGCATCTTATCCGTGTGCAACCAATCACACTTTTCACGTGTTCTTCCCGGGTGCTCAAATTGACTAAGTCCTAAGCCTCCTTTTGTGCATCGTGTGTGCTATGTGCTTCCTTAACCCTTTCTCTCGTGCACTTTTTCCTTATGCGCCTTTTCATAACTGGGACCCTACGCACCCACGTGCCTTCATACTTGGTTAATATTACAAGGGTCCAACATCACCCCACACTACGCCTGTTCTCCGTCCTCGGAAACACTTTACTTAACCAAGATGCATGTTGTCCAGGGAACCAATGAATAGTCTTACACTTTACAAAAAGAATAAGGAATGAAAGAATTGGGAAAAGAATGAAGAATGGGGGGAGCATCAATTCAACAAGCTAGGAAAATCTTTCCAGAGGTCTGCCTCTAGCTTATTCCATACTTGACCTCACCCTGTGCCTTCTGGAAGAGGTCACCCACTAGGGTGCTCACTTCATCAAAACTCAGGCCAACTCCCTGGGTGCCCAAAATGTCCACAATCTACTCCATCTCTTTGCCTAGGTCCTCAAGTTTATCCATCCTCCTAGTAATCTGGGGGTATAGTTCCTTTAACTGGGCCTTAATTGAGCTCCTTAAAGCCTCAATTACCTCTGATTTCATCTATACTTCAGACAGAACCTTGTCCCTCTCCACCCTATTCCCCTTATTATTTTATTGGAATTCTTTTAGTTCTACTTCAAGTTTGGTGACCAAGGAGCTCACCACCTTATCTCTATCCGTGCATGTATCATATGTAGCTTCCACAGACTGAGCAGTGACCATTACCTCTATGAGTATTTGGTTGTACTCGCAACGAGTGCTACCACCTTCAACCGGTCCTCCTCTTTCAAGCACACAACCACTTCTTCTGTAGATTCTAGGGCCAAGGGTCATCTCTCCATAGTGAGGATGTGCATTAGATCATCCATACACTTTAGGAGGGATGAGTACTTCTGTGCTGGTGGCACCTTTGATAGAGTCCGTTTTCTTGTACACTTCCTACACCTTTACTTTCTCTTCCTTCAACTCACACCTTAACTGTGCCCTAATCAGTTCTTCCTATTTCAAACTCTTGGCCTTCTCTGTCAGTTCTTCCTCCTTCCCTAACTTCACCTCCATCACTCTAATCCTATCATTTTGCACGAATAATCTAGCCTCGGTCTCGACCGCAACCTTGTTAAGTGCATTGTAGACTTGCTCGTCTGAGAGCCCCTGAGAATTTACTAAGGGATTAGACCCCTTAGATTTTGGCAATGTGATGAGTGCTTCTTGGCAGACTTCGAAGTTTGGCTCATCAATGTGGGACTCGAACGCCCAAGAGAGCATCTTCTTAGTTCTAGGGTACACGCCATCTTTTTCAAAAGACCCCATGGCTAGGAGCCTTTCCGTGGGTACGGTGCTTTGGAATCACACATGTAACACCTTCTTTGTGTCATCAACATAGCCCATTACCTATCTTTGTTCTACATCCAAAGTTCTTCTACCCGAGTGCACGCCTTTGGGGAAGCTTACTGTCAGAGCGGGGCCTCCTAGGCTATCATGCTCTTTTTCAATGTTCTCCTCCTTCCCTTCCTTTAGCACTATGTTCACGTTGTGCTCTAACTCTTGGTCTACTAGGGCTTCAAAAATTTCTCCGCTTCTCTCTCTCGCCACCTTAGTTATCTAATATTTTGTAAAACTTATTGCTCCCTGCTTCTCCCCACCAACTTCTTCATTCCTCTCTACGTCTTGAGTCTTCCTTATCCTGTGCACCCTTGCGCCATGCAAATACAAACTCCGATTCTCATCTCCACTCTCCTTTTCGGAGTTGTAGATGATAAACACATGTGGCTCTTGTTCTTATCTACCTCTTCCTCCTTGCCGTCAACTTCTTCACTCTCATCCCCTCTTCCGCCCATGTATTTTTCCAAGCAGTTCGGTTGCCTCCGAGTCAACTTCCCCATCGACCTTCTACTTTTTCTTGAGAGGTGGCTCCTGATCAAGGGATTCAGCCTTATCTTCTTCCTCGGGTAATTCTTCCTTAGTAAGGGGTTTCCATGCGCCTCTATCTTTGGTCTCTTCTCCTTCACCAGAGACTTCTTTCTTCATATGTAATTGCTTGGTTTGGTGCTCGTGGATGGCATGCTCACTGTCTGAGAAATCTACACAATTGGTGCTTCTTCTTCTCCTCTCCCTCTTTTCTTGGACACTGGCTTCTTCTTCCCCAAGGGGTCTTCAGGTATGGAGACATCATTCTCTAGATACGCACCCTTCTCAAACTTCAGCCTTATGTGTAAGTACACACGCGCGCCGTGGATCCTCCAACGATGGGAAACACCATCGGCCTTGTCATCCGAGTCTCATGCAACACGTACTTCTCCACGTAAGTATGCTTACCACCGGGTAGTTCAACTTCTTTCTCATCTCCCTATGTTCTTGGTCTAGCCTACCTAGTTCCAGCCTTAGCTTCTTTGACTCTTTAAACCTGTTCACTCCCACTTGGAAGTATTGAGCAGTGAATGCGAAGGGGAGCTTATACCAAGGGCTTCATGATTCATCTATTAGCTTGAATATGCCCAAGTAGAAGTGTTGATAGACCATGAATTTCACTTCCCCTTTAGTGGCTGCTGGGAGTTGTTTAGGGATTCTCCACTCTGCCTCGAATGCATTCCTCAGGTGCGTGTACCATTTTTCCAGCTGCGCCTTATGGGGTGTTGTCATTGTATCACAAGCATATTTTTCGAACCTCTTCGCGGGTGAAGGATCCTTGGCTAGGTACTCCCACACAAATTTTTCTGGTGCATCGGGCACTCCAATCTCCATGAATATAATGGTGAGCAAGACGTTTCCAAAGAGGATCCTATCCCCTTCCTTCATGCACTTAAAAATTTCTTCAATGATGTACGTGGATAGGTTGTATATAGTTCCCTCTGTAATCTTCCTGCAGACATGTAGCCAAGGTTTGTTGACCTGTGTCCACCTTTCTTGGCCATTCAGCTTAGTCACCAAATGCACGGCCATTTTCATTATGGGGTCCTTGATGTCTGAAATGTCATAGTACCGCGACCCTTTCTTGTAGGCATACTTGGTGATGGTCTCTTGAATAGCTTCCTTGTCACCAAGGTCATCTTCTAAGCTATCTCCCTCACATATGAGGCCTGTAAATTGTGAAATCAGCTGGGGAGTCACGTGCATCTTGCGCCTTGCAAAGTGGAAGTAATCTTCATGCACCCATGACATCAACCATTGAGTACAGCGCTCACGGCTTTCCAAAATAAGGAAACTCATAGAGTTGCAACAGCCCTACCTTATCCATTTTAACCATCACGTCATCATCGTATATAGGCAAACCCTCAGGTGTTCATTTGTTAGTGGGGCATACTAATTCCAATGCCATTTCCTTTTCTATTGTGTTCGTACGGTGATTATAGTCACTAACAGGTACACTTCTTAAGTGGGATTCCCATTCCTTCCCCATCATCACCCCATCTGGGTATTACATCTCTGCATACCATTCTTCATTTGTGTCTACCTTGGGTTCTAGTTATTTAGCCTTGGCCTTGCTCTTTCCTTTCTTGGGTGTCATGGTCGAGGTATTTTTATCACTCCTACTCTCTCCTTGTTACTCTGTCTTACTTCTTCCAATCCTCTGATCTCAAATCCATGATATAACTCTTCTAAACCCGTGCCCTAGTTTGTCGAACCCTAACTGGGATAAAATCTTCACAAGACAACACCTCTTCAACTCTTTCCACACCCATGTAACCCCTTCCTTCTGGTTCACAATCTCAAACTAGTTGCTTCAATCTCACAGATCTTCCTTCACTCGATTGAATCTGAAAGCCCTAGTTTATAGAACTCGCTTATATCTCGAACTTCTCTATTTTGTAAAGTAGAAATGAGAGTGCCTAGACCCTTTACTTATGTTTTCTCTTTTCGAACATTAAATGCTACTTCACCTACCATTTTACTTTACTCATTTAATGCAAATTTTTCAAACGAATCCCATCTTGGCGCCTTCACTTACATGCCCAACTGCGTGAAAACTCCTCCAACCTTTCTAACAGTAACCAATCCAACCTGACAGGAGACTCTTGCACACACGTAACCCACGCCAAAGGTACTTCTTCTGTCCTAATCCTTTCTCTCACCTACCTCATGTTGCTTTCAAATGTGCTTTCTCCTCCTTAGTACATGGTATCTATAAGTAGCTTTACCACTGGCACCAGTTGTTCTTTTATATTTTCTCTTTGTATACCTCTTTCAACTTTGGCTACTCAATAAGGCTTTTCAACACAACTTCCTTGGTACCTTAATTACGTGCTTCTTCACTTTTCTCCACCCCACACTTTAAGCAATGTGTGGTCCTTTGCGCACTCACAAATTCTCAAAAATAGCAATAAGGTTACTTGCACCCAAGGCGCAAAACAAAACAACAACGTAAAGGGAAACACAAGAAAGGGAAAATGCATAAAGGAAAATTCTAAACTAACTGGCAAAACTACCTTATTTACAAACACCAAGAAGACTTATTTATAGTAGGGCTTCAGCCTACTCCCATTAAAGTGTCCAAGCAACTTCGTCCCATCCAACACTTATAACTGGCACGCGCCAAATCAAGGATGTACGAGATTGTGTAAGGACCCAACCAATGGACTTTCAACTTCCCAGGATGGTGCAAAAACTTAGAATCATATAATAACACCATCTACCCAACCTCAAACTTCTTGTTTCTAATATGGTGATCATGCCAAGCCTTTTGCTTTGCCTTTTCTCGTTGTTTGGATCCATCGGGCGAGTGATCGTCTCTCATCTAGTTTCATTAGCTCATCAATTATTTCTTCTAGTGCTTGTTCATCATGGCCAACGCTCCTGCGTGTGTTATTCACAGAGAAGGCAACATAAATTCAACTAGAAAAATAGCTTCCATGCCAAACACCAATTGAAAAGGTGTGGCTTTATTTAGTCTTTTTATACATTGTCTTGTAAGCCCATAATACTGTTGATACTTTTTCATCCCAATCAAGTCTTTCGACATCACAAATTTTGGTCAAGGTATGACTCAGTATCTTGTTGAATGTTTAGGGTTCCATTTGCTTGTGGGTGATAGGGCTTATTCTTGTGATGATCCACCATGAACTCGATAATAGGATCCTCACGGTCTCATTCAAGAAATGCATACCCCTATCACCGGTCGACTCAAAGGGCATCCATACCATGATTGAATGTACCATGCGCGTGTGTAACCCCTGTAGTGTAGAATACAACTTGTGCACCCGGAGGGATCTTTGGCAAAGCTTCTATGCCTTCTCTCCAAACCCATTCACACTCTTGGATATGGAAAGAGGCGGGCTCCTTCCCATGGTACTCCTTGATGATGGTGGGTATATTTCTCCTAGAAAATCTAACAAAGAGATCAATTCTTACCTCGCGCCACTTTAAAAGGCTCTCCTGATGTGTGGCCCACCACCGAACTACTTGTCCTAGCAACACATAACTTCACATCTCCCTCTGTTCCTTCTCATTCTTCCATTGAGCTTCTACCTCTTGCAAAAAGATCTCAGGGAAGGCTCCTCCTGAATACTTGGGTAGTTATTTTCCTCCAAGGTGCCTAACCGTGCGTGCCTTTGTTACCTTGGTCACCAACCCTCTCAACTTTCATCCCATTAATTCGTAAGTTCCATGCACCCAATTTTCACATGCCAAACTGGTGGTATCACTCACTGACTAAGCATCTTCAAACTGGATAACCCCATTAGTAGGGTGTATCATCTCAGGGTCTCTGATTGAGTGCACATAAATCTTGTCCAAAACTTCTTCTCCCAATGGTTCAATATAGGGCATCAACTTCCCATCAACCAGGGGTATAATGATATGTTCCTCCTTTTTTTCAAATTTGATGTACCCTTTGTTGAACCGAAGGTCCGCATTGTTCTTGTAACACCAAGGGCACCCAAGTAGTGCTGGAAAATTGTCTGCCTCAACGAGTGCCAAGACTTCGAAGTCCCCAGTAAACTTGGATCCCTGGATAGTAATAGTTGCATCCTTCAAGATATCTATGGGCATTGCCTTAGTTTTTTTTTCCATATACAACACATTCGAAGATGGCTGTAAGGCAAGTCTTCCCATCTTATCCCATGGATCCAAAGTTAGAACATTAACCTCCACGCTTATGTCAATGAGGATATTGCTGAGGATCCATCCATCTACAACTACATTCAATGTAATCTCCTTGTCATAGTCGAGGTTGTGAGGGGGAAGGTTCGCGTGTAAGACCTATCTCTCGCACTCTTCTCTGGCGCGTGGTACCTTCTCTCTCAACCAGGATCCTAGCAAGGGAATGATATTCTCCTGCCTTAGCATTTTACACACTTGTTTGACCTCATCTAGGTCATCCTTTTGCACCTCGACTCTCCTTTCTTGTTCCTCCCTCCTGGATTGCTCCTTTAGACATTGGATCTCCCCTTGTAAGCTTTGAAGAACATCCATGGTGTCCTGATATATCTCCTTTTGATGCGCAGGGTCTGGATACTTTCTATGAATGACCTCCTCTCTTGTAACCAAGGTCTTCTATCTTGGTACTCTCTTATATGAACGGATTCTCGCCCTTTTGTTACCAAGATAGGTTCCAAACCTACATCCCATGTTACCCAAGGAATCCACTGTATATCTACCTTTTTGATGTTGACCATTGCAACACCCTTGTCCTTCTGGTGTTGTTGATTCATATGCTCAAATAATTCTGGGAACTCCTCATACTTATGCTTCTTTTCACACCATGAGCACGCAAAAGGTCCAGGTACTCACGTTTGTAATTTTTTGTAGATCCACAGTTGAAATATGTTCCACGTGGGAACTCACTCCTTCCTCCTCCATAGTTACCTTGACCACATAATCCTCCTTGAAAACCTCTTCCATGCGTGCCTCCATCTGCGTGCTCCTCATAACAGCGATCATCACTTTTAGAACCACTTTGGTAATGCTAGTCCGGTGCACCCCATGATCAATGGCCTCATGGATCTGATCAATGAGCCTACAGTCCTTAGTATCATGGGTTGTAGAAGTGAAAATTTTACAATAACAAGATACATTCTTCCTGATCGTGCACTGCAGCAAGGGACATCTACTTGCATCATGGTCCCCATGAAAAATCTCATAATCTCTTTGTCACAGTGTGTACCGTCCTCCGGGGCAATTATCCTTAACGTGCCCCTCTATTTCACAATCTGTGCACCAAAAACCACTGCGAGTCTCATGGGTGTGTTCATGAGATAATTTTTCCAATTGTTTGGCCATAGCAGCAATTTGAGCCTCCAAGAATGGGCTAACGCCAGTATCAATACTACCAAAGCCTCAAAGCATATAGGGTAGATTCCAATGCTTTGCACAGTATGTAAAAGTTTTATGAGACAAGGCCCTTCTAAAAGGGGTGATCAATCCTCCAACAAACCACTATGCATGTTGTGAAGGGTGAATATCATATGATAATTTAGACAAGAGAGTTTTAAAATGTGCATCATACTCCTACACACTCTCTGTCATTCCTTGTTGAATCTCCTTCAAAGTGCTAATGCTCTTCTACTCAAACTCAAGAATGTGGAGCTCCACCAAGAATGTGTTCTTTAAAGCAAAGTGTAGTCCACCTTTGTTTGATGAGGGGTCACACTTCTTATACTAGCTATGCGTGCGTGTACCCTTGCAATGTGGTCCCAAACCTGACTAGCCTTTTATTATGGGGTTGTGATACCCTTCACATGCCATAGCAGCTCACACTTGTGAACATGTTCCACAAGCATCCTCAATGCCCCTGTAATCTAGAAAATGCAGAGACATTTCAAAGAATACTTGAGGTGGTGGCTAGGGTCCCTATCCTCCCAAGCCAAAGCCTTGGTTCCCTCTAGTGTTTCCTCCACCACCTGATCCACCAAGTCCACCAGGTCTTGTGCCTCCAAAGCCACCAGATCCACTAGAACCATTAGGTCTAATAGGTCCTATAGGAGTTATGCCAAGCACCCCCATGGTCCCACTGATTTGTGCGTCGATGGTCTGTGATAGTGCTCCACTACCACTACTTTGTCCCGCGCCACTCCCTGATGCGAGACCGAAAGCTTGTACACTTCCCCTTGTCTAAAGAATCCTCTAAATACTAGAATATGTGCATCCGTAGAAGAAGGAACTGAAAAAAATTGTACCTCCTAGGAACGGGTCTGTCTCTTCCACTGATATCAATTGGGTGAATAACACTTCTTCCTATTTTAGGAAAACCAAGCATCAGGGCTCGGTCCTTTGGGTGGGTTCGGATATGCGCCAATGACTCTCCTTTCTCTATGCAAGGAACTCTCACTAGAATCGAAGGGTTCTCCCTCACGCACTTTCCAAGATGGGGTAGCACAGCATCGCTCGGGCTCCATGTCCTCTGCGTGAACCTTAACTCCTTCCCCGCAAAGTCTATCTCCATAGATCCATCATACTAGACTTCACATTGTCTAGAAATCTCCCTTTCACGCACTTATCTATACTTGAGTTGTCTCTCCTCCCTCTCCTTCTCTATCATGATATTTTCCATCTTCCTCCACCCAAGTTCCCTTACCAAAGACTCGTAATGGTTTATTTGGCCATTGGGAGCACCTCTAAACTCATGGTAACCATCAATATCTTCATAGCTAGAGGAATAGCACATAGAAACGTTCCTCTAGGTTCTCACAGAAATTCAAACTCAGCAACCTCTGGACAAGAATATGTAGAAATGGCATACTTCAGAGTGTATCTAGCCAGTACTCCTCTCCACCAATGATCTACAAACATGGATCCACGTCGATCTACATCCTACAATCTTTGGTAGTCTTCTTTGGTCCACATATGTGATCCATAATGCCAACTTGATCTAGACGCATAGGATGAAAGCCATTCATATAGTTCTACTAGGAAGCAGCAGAAGAAGGTCTCATATAGATCATGGTAGAGGTTCTCTTCTACCCATCTACGTGCATTAAATTTAGGTCCAATGCTGAATCTCTTAGCAAATTCATCCTCTATGCTCTTAAACCAAGATTCAACACTTTCCAATGTTAACCGCTCTGTCATTACTCATTACACAGATCATGATGTATGTTATATCCCACTACAACTTTGAAAAGAGGTCCCGGCAATGGAACCAAGATGTAGTCATTTTTACTCCCATTACAAAAGGAAGGAACCCCATACGCATCGGCCTATCACCCCAGGTTTGAGAGCTCACACTGAGGCACATGCGGGTACCGAGTCTCTCTTTTATGTGAGTTTAGTGGGAAGCATCATCTATGATTAGTGTAAGAGTTTTTAGGAGGGAAGTTAAGATAGACAAGAACCATAGGGCTCAAAACGGCCTCTAGATCCTTGCAATCACTTGGTGAGTGCTTTAATAGAATCCGAGAACATATATAATGACATAAATAATTATATAAGCATTCATACATAGCATGAAAGGAAGGAGAACTCATCATGCATTAAAACCATTGATATCCATGTCTTTTTATAACAGAAACCTCATTACATTCATTGATTCATTACAGAGTGTCACAGAGAGCAGACCGCAATCATGCATATCACTGGACGTATGTAACTAAGCTAAAAAAAAGAAAAATTACAACTCCATGCTTAGTACATTATTTCACGAATACAAATATCCACTCGCGGTAGAATCTCTGCAGAGCCCGCCCATGTTATCTCTCAAGCTTGCTATGCATATAAAAATCCTTCTCTCTCGTGATCTCTCAATGAAGATGTCCTCTTTTACTCGGTAGGCACTTGTATTTATAACTCTCCTATGCTGCCAACTCACCTTCCAGTGCCCTCAGATCTGGCGCCAAGTGTCAAATGTGGTCCTCCATGCGAGCATGTTCCTCCAGGCCTGAGCTTTCCACTCCATCTCATGATGATCTTCTAGAATATTCCATCGCAAGCATTCTCCTTCACAGGCAAACATGTCGCCATGTTGGCATCTTATCCACATGTAACCTATCATGCTTTTCACATGTTCTACCTACAGGTGCTCAAATTGACTAATTCGTGAGCCTCCTTTCACGTGTCGCACGTGCTATGTGCTTCCTTAATCCTTTCTCTCTTGCACTTTTGTCTTGCATGCCTTTTCATAACTAGGACCCTGCGCGCCCATGCACCTTCATACTTGGTTAATATTACAGGGGTCTAACAATGCCAAACAATAAACATAGGCCCCTTTCCAAAAAAAGTAAGCACTTAATTTTTTTTTAAACATATATAAACCAAATCTAATAAAATTTATATTTTAAGCGGTTTAAACTAACCATATATATAAAATATGATTCAAAATTAGGTTTGTTTCTCTTTTTTAACTATATATGCCTAGATTTATAAGTTAAGTTTAAATATGATTTAAACTTAGGCTTAGAATATGGTCTGTTGACTCTTCCCTCAATCCCATGTAATTTTAATATGGTTAAAGACTTTTAATATATAGTTTTTTTCAAAACTATATAAATTTTAATATGATGTTTATATAAATTATTATATAAACCTTATTCTATATTATATATATATTTTTATTTAAAAATAATAATATAGTTTTCAAATTATATAGGATATAGTTATAGATTAACTATAAACTATAGTTTTTCAAATTGAATCCTTTTAGAGGGGACCAAAGAACACGGGTATGAATTTACCTTCCGAAATATTTAACCTATAAATATTTGAAATTATAGAAAACATGAAAATTATTTCATATAGTAATAAATCCTTTCTTTTTCTATATGTGATTTTCACGCAGGTAAATATTTGAAGCCCCTTTCACCTGTGCACACATCAATCTCCAAACAAACATTAATTCCATATAATTTACAAAATGTAAATGAAAGTAAGAATCATATCATATTATATCCCCCAAAAAAATTAGGGATTTAAAATTGAAAAACCCTAAAAAATTTACCGAGAGTTTAATTGCACAAATGTAATGCCAAAATAAATTGGGGAAAAAAAGAAGGGGACCGAATACTTTTAAATACCCTTTCGGGTTGGTTGAAAAAACTTGTACAAATTAAATAAATAAAATACACAACATTTGATCTTAATTTATTTAATTTACCTCACTCTGTTACCATGTTAGAATTTGAGGATTCTAATAAATACGGATTTAATCAACTTACATATTACATAATGTTACAATAAATATTTAAATAAAGATTACATCATAAGATAAATAATGAAATACTTACAGGAAATAAATAACACATGTGACACAGTATTTATAGTGGAAAGCCCCAATAGGGTAAAAACCACTTTTAAAATAACCTTTTACTTCAAAGAACTTATTTTGCATCTAGTAAGATAACCTCCTCCTTTTAAACCCTATTTACCAAGGGTAAAACCAAATCACTTGATTTGCACACCTTTGATATATTTCCCTAATATCTCAAATGAGGACCTAAAGTCCTTTTTATATAAGGCGGTCGGATATGTCTCCCGAACCACCTTTTCAACCTAAAATGGTTGACACATACACCTAGGTTTATAATATTTAATATTAGAAATATAATCATTTCATGATATTAAATATTTAACCTAAAGTACATATCTAGGTTAACATATTTAATAATTAAAATATACATATAAATATTATTAAATATTAACATGTATATTAGTGATGGACCCATATACATTAAGGGTTGGCGGACCACTTAATCATTATGTTCCAAACACCTATCGATCGAGAGATCATAGTTATGTTTTTCCCCATTATATCCCTTGTTACAAATCCCAGTACCCATACATATGCTTAATGGTATCCCTTACAACCCTCTAGCACTAAGTACTCTAAACCCTAGCACTATGAACTCCAAACCCTTAGCATTTCCTAACATTTCTACTAACACTTTGTTACTCTCCTTCTCTTTCCATGTTCCCCTTTTAACTCTACACTTTGTACCTGCACTCTCGTTCTTGTCCCAAGCACTCATTTAAAGAGGACCATTGTCAAAGCACCATGACTTCTCTCTTGATAAGATTGTTTTTCAAGTGTCGATGTAGTCCTCTATTGGTGAATATTTATTCTCTTTGCAAACCTTCCACTAAGCGTAATGATGCCTCTAGGAATATACCAATCATGGTATATCCTTTTCTTGACCTCAAGGTTCCATGTTGACACCTTCTCCACTTATCTCACCTATTTGGGTCCTCAAATTTTTCTCAAGTGACTCTGTGATGCCAAATATGGCTAAGTCATTTAAATCCTTGTTCTACCTCCCGGGGTGCACCCTTGTTTCACTTAAACCCTTTTTTCTACGCACTTTTTACTTGAGCTCCCTTCTATCTACTAATCTTGTTTGCACATTCCTCTTGGAAATTAGCCAATATTTTAGGGTTTGACATCACCCCACACTATGCATGTTCTCCATCCTTGGAAACATTTTGCTTCCTCAAAGAATAAATAATAGTGGTATTGAACAATTAAAGAAATGGAAGAATGGAATAATAGAATAATGGAAGAATGGAAGAATGGAAGAATATGCTACTACTTCATGAGGAGTGGGAACTCCTTTATTGATGCCTCAATATTCTCCCAAGCATCTACTTCTCCTTGCACCTGTTGAAGTAGGTCATTTACCAATGCACTTACTTCATCAAAACTAAGTTCCTCACTCTTAGATTTCAACGTATCTATAACGCTTTCTAGCTTCTTGTTAAGGTCACCTAGTGCATCCATCCTGCAAATGATTTGGGGGTATAGTTCCTTTAGCCTATTTTCAATCAAACCCCACAAGGTTTCGAATGCTTCCAACTTCTTCTAAGATCCTATCACAATACACCCTATTACCTTTGTTCTTTTCCTAAAATTCTTTTGGATCCGCCTCATGTGTAGCAACCAATATGCATACTACCATGTCTCTATTGGCATAGTTTTCATACACTACTTTGGACATCATGCGGTGGTCTTTATTTTTGTAAGGAGCTTGGAGTACCAAGTCATTGTCTCCCCAATCTTCATCTTTTATTCATCCTTATGGCATGCCATCACCTCCTCTGTTGACTCTAATGTGAGTGGTCACCTTTCTATGGTGAGGATGTGGGTTAAGTTTTCCAAGTGGTGTATGGTTGACTCATATTTCTGCTCAGGTAGGTCCAAGTTTGGGTGCTTCAAGATAATGGAATTTGAAATGGCCTCTATCTTCTTATGGACTTTGTGCACCTTTTCCTTTTCATCCCTCAGCTCACGCCTTAATTACACACTGATAAATTCCTTCTATTTTATTTATTTTTCCGCTCAATGATCTCCTCATTATTTTTCTCAAGCTCTTCCTCTAAGACCCTTATCATGTCAATTATTCCTCCACCTCCATCGATGCTTTGTTGATCATGTTGCAAAATTTCTCATCAGACAGTTGTTGGGAATTTACCAAAGGGTTTACTCCCTTGGCATCTGGTATCTTCATCAATGCATCTCGATTTACCTTGAACTCGGGTTCATCAACATGGGACTCAAAATCCCAAGATAGCATTTTCCTTGTGTGCGGTACACACCTTCTTCATTAAAAGAATACCAAGCAAGGAGTTGGTTTGTGGGCATGATACTTTGGAAGCATGCATGCACTACCTTTTTAGATCATATATCCTTCCCCAGGTAGATATAGACAAGGGAGAATGGAGAAATCAAAGAAGCTCAAATCACGACATGCCCAAGGCGCACAGAAGTGGCGCACGATGAATGTCGATAGGGAAAATGGTGAGCCCAAGGCACAGGCGAAGTGTGGCACAATGACATGAATGTCGACAGGGCAAATGGTGCGCCCAAGGCGCACAGAAGTGGCGACACGACAATGAATGTCGACAGGGAAAATGGTGCACCCAAGGCACACAGAAGTGGCACACGACAATGAATGTCGATAGGGAAAATGGTGTGCCCGAAGGTGCGCGTGGTGGCGCACAAGCGTGCACGGGATGTCGACAGGGAAAATGGTGCGCCCAAGGCGCACAGAAGTGGCGCACGACAATGAATGTCAACAAAGGCAAATGGTATGCCCAAGCGCATGAAAGAGGATGATGACACACACACGGATGCGCCCTTGGCGCACCTTCGGGAGAGCGCAGACATTTTGAGCTTGGCAGGAGAGAGACCACAGCGCGAGATATTCAGATGGCCATAACTTTTGACTGGGAGCTCGGATTCATGCAAGGTTGGACTTTTTGGAAAGCTTACGAGGTCCTCTGTCCAACTATGACTAGATATCTTTAATTGGGTGAGAAAAAATTCTTAAAAATGCAAAATACAGTTCGCCACTTTTGGGTTCGCTGGGGTTCTCACCTACCACCATAATGAGATAGTTAAGTGCAATCTAGAGGTGGTTGGGGTAGTTTTGGAATTCCTCTCTCTTTTCTCTCTCATTCTTCCTATAAATTGTAAGGAGGGGCTTCTTTCTAAAGGTTGGACATTTTGTTTTGCCCCTCCCTTCTTCTCTTTGGTAGGTGAACTTGTGGAGTTAAAACCTCCCATTTGAAACTGTAATGCAACCTTGCCTCTTGGCATTTTGCAGTGTGTTGTATCAATCTTTGGAGAAAATTAATGCATGTCTGTGGATGATTCTCAACCCTCTCTGTATTCATTTGCATCCCCTTGATCTTTCACTATGGATCTGGCTATCTGTGCATGATCTTGCATTGCATTTTAATGGTCTGTGTTTATTGGCAAGACAGGTGTTCTTCATTCCTCGGTGCATCACCTTTGTAGTTTAGGTTTTATTTTATGCATTTTCTTACCCTGTCTCCTTGGCAAGTTAGATTAGGTTTTTAGTAAACCCTCTGCATTTTCTACGTGTGCATCTGAACAGAGGAATAGGAACCGGCCTTCATCCGGAGAGCTTTTCCGATTTTCGCAAGGTCCCACACTTGGGAAAAGCTCCATGTTATGCAATCATACTGAGAGTCTCAACCCATCGTGTTGCAGACATCCAGGGGTGTTGTGATTCATCATCAATAGTTTTGGCATGCCCGGTGGGACCAAGAGGTCATTCTACAAGATTTGAAGGAACTTTCAAGAAATTGGACTTAAAAAATTATAGGTTTTACAGTTTTAGTTTTTTCACCTTCCAGGCTGAACTTTGAAATCAATTTTCAAGGGCTTAACTTGCTCAAAACAAGTCAAAATTTCACTAGTTGATAGATCGGGGGATAATCTTCAAAAGGGTATTCTTAGATTTTTGAGATTTTGACTTTCAAAATTTCATGGTTTTTATTTTCGGATTTCAGGTTTTCGAAAGTCTGGCATTTTTGGGTTTTCGGGACTGTCATTCCAAATCAAGTTCCAAACTCTAAAATATCAAAAATACAGGTCTTTCAAAATTCTATTTTTAAATATTGTCAGGTTTGGTGTGTAACTTGGCAGGATCTAGCCTTTTGAGGCTCACTTTCTAACACATCTGGCGACTCCGAAGGGGATAGAATTCAGCGGTGTAGCAGCAAAAGTTGCCCAGGCATATGAGAAGAATTTGAACCAGGTCCAATACTTGAGAAGAGGGGCTATTTTTCCACTTGCAACTTTCACCAGGCAGAGGAAGGAGAGGAAGAAGACCACAAAGATCACCATCTCCACCTAACAGGACTTTGTCTACACCTCCACCTGGTAGGCCTTTTCTCGCATCGACCAGGGTTCTTAGGCCAATCATAATGGCACATCTACCACCGAATCCCTTTGTCAATTTCACGGGTAGTAGTCCACTTGCCCTAAATGCTCAGAATCAAATTCCAATTGCAGCACTAAAGAACATACCCTATTTCACAGGAGAAAATCATACTACTCCTATTGATCACATCCAGGATATTGCTAATGCATGTGCAATTCACGAAATAAATGAAATGGATGTTGCGGTCAAGTTGTTGGCTTCATCTTTCAAAGGTAAGGCCTTACAATGGTTTAGGAGCCTAGCAGCAGGGTCTATTATGAATTGGGACCAACTTTGTTCAGCTCTTTGCAACCAATTGGGGGAGAGGGCGGACAATTTGTCTTTATTGGAAGCAGTGACAACAATCAAAGGGCTCTAATGAACAAATGACAGATTTCAACTTCAGATTCCAACGGACATGGGAGGATTCCAATAGCCATTAGACCAACCGCCGAAGGAGCATTCCTTTATTTCTTAAAGGCTATAAATTGAGACATAGCCATGATGATCAATCAATGGGAGGAACAACAAGCTTATTTGCTGCGGGGGCCTACGACACGGCTATTAGAGTAGAGAACTTTTGATCCAGTGGCAAGCTTGCACAAGGCCACCAATGCCTCTCTATCCGGATATGGGAAATCCTACTGACGATCCCAAGCACTAGAGTTGAATCCCATTCCAACTCCTAGAAATCAAAGCAATAATGAGGCGTCGACTTCTTCAAATACTTGAAGGAATTGCAGGAGGTCATGAAACAAGCTGCGAGAACCTTGGAAATGAACTAGTGACTATCAAAAGACAGCAAGCTCAAAGTGCTAGACCATATCAGCCTCAAGCACAGTAGCAAGCTAGGCCCCCATACCAACAAAATAGACCACCACCTCAGGCTGCAAATCAAAACCAAAACCAAGGACAACCTCAAGCTGCGAGGCCATTTTGACCGTATGATCCAAATGCAAGCAAGCGTCCTCAAGAGCTTTGGTCGACACAAAATAACATGGCACGAGAATGCAGTGGTGTTACCCTTGCAATCTACCTCACAATCAGTCAGCATGTTTCAATGGTGCACTAAATCAGGCTTTGATGGTGCAAACCATTAGTGTGCCTCAAGAACCAAGCCAGGAGGAGAATCAACAGCAACAAACGCAACAAGAAGGACCTCCAACAGAAACCACATTGGCAAATTGGCAAACGGAAGACTTACGTATGGAGTTAACCAACAATGACCTTTTTCAAGGCGTGGCTGCCAACACACGGTCAAAGAAGAGAAATATAGGAGAGGGACAACCGTGTAATCCAGTTGTTTCTCAACCCACTCTTACACAACAAGGGGTCAGTAGACCAAACGCAGCTCCAAATGTGCAAAATCAACCCAAGGTACCTGTTGTAGCAACACACGCACATGCTCAAGCTCCAGAAAAGTTTGCACCAAGTAAGGGACAACAAAAGGACAATTCATCCCCTTTCAGCATCATTGATCAAATGAAGAAGACGAATGTGAATATATCAATGTGGGAATCTTTATCCATCCCAGGACAAAGAGATCTTCTACAAGCTGCCATGAAGAATTGGTCAACTTCGAACCAGCAGGCCCATATGCAAGAGAAGGTCCTCACGAATGCTGCTCAGCCTGAAGGGAATCATGGAGGACAACAAGGTAAAGTTTTGAAACCCCCTCCATTCTATGTTTCATTAATCATCGGGGATAAATTAGTACACAATTGCATGATTGATTCTGGGGCAAGTAGTTCAGTGATGCCAAAGCAAATAGCGGATCAACTGGGTTTGAAATATGAGCGAGTCTTTGAAAGAGAGTAGTGCAACTAGATGGAGCATGCGTAGTAGGAAGCTAGTTGGGGTCATCAAAGGGTTAAGCCTAACACTACATTCTGTCCTAATGTTACAGTTCTACAAGATGTGTCTGTGATTGACCTTCCGCCACTCTTTGCGTTGTGTCTATCAAGAGACTTCACTGCAAAAATCGGTGGATATTTATCTGCAGATTGGTCACACATGATTTTAGGACAAGGTATGGAGCTAAAGCAACAATCAGGTCAGAACCAATTGCCAATTTCCATATTGAGCCTCATGTACCAAATCCTATCAATGCAAATTGCTCGGCTTTTGATCAGGAGGAGTGTTCAAGTGATCTAGAAGCAGGTACTAAGGTCGAGGGAATTCCTGATTTAACTTTGGATGAATGGGCAAACAAGAGTCATGAATTTGACCCATATAAGGAAATTGAAGAATCTGAATTGGGCGTGTATTGTATACACGAAGAAAATTCACCCATTCGACATCATTCAGGCTGAACAAAAGGATGAAAACAAAGTTTGGAAATTATTCTTCGATGGTTCGAGAAGCAGACAAGGTCGTTGGAGGTGGTGCAATGTTGATTTCACCACAAGACATCAAATATTTTTCAGCTTTTGTTTCAGTTTTCTGTTCAAACAAACACGGTGAATACGAAGCATTGATTCATGGAATTCATTGGGCGGGAAAAGGGGCATAAAGAACTTGCGAGGTGTTTGGAGATAGCGAGCTAATCATCAACCAAGTTAGGGGACAACATGCTACAAAGAGCGACTTCTTTGAGGAGCTCTACAAGAATAGGGTATGGGACCTCATTGAGGATTTGAAGCTTTCAACATTGTGTCCATACCGGGAAGAAAAATGAAGTCGCGAGATAGGCTCATGGCGGTTGGAGCAACGTTTGATGTGGTTGACAACATCGAGAGAGAGGAAAAAACAGCCACATATCCATGTGATTGTGAGGCCAGCGAGTTCGAGATAATAACACAAAAGTAGGTGTTTGAGAACGATCAACAGATCATCAATTTCTTACAAGAAGAGGCTGAATTCTTAGCTAGGAATCAGGACAGATTAGAGCAGCAGTATGGGGATCAAGTAGTGCAGCTGCGGACAAACAAGCTTCCTAAGGGTTTGGTAACATTGGAGTCTATCTTCAACCCTAACGACCAGTTTCGTAAGGAAAAGGCTAACATACAGGTCAAGAGAGAAGATTCAGGGCCAATTCCGGTTGGGGAAGGCAAAACTCTTCAAATTGGTAAAGTGGCCACTGAGCAGGAGAAATCAGATTTCATACAACTTTGCCAAGAATTTCCAGATGTCTTCGCTTGGAGCTATGAAGACTTAAGAGGATTCGATCCAAATTTGGCACAACATACCATAGAATTGGATCCAGATGCTAAGCCCATCAGGCAGAAGCAGAGACCAGTCAACCCTCACATTGAACCTCTAATGAAGAAAGAGCTAAATAAGCTAATAGAGGCAAGCATTATATTCCCGATCAAGCACTCAAGCTGGGTTGCAAACTTGGTTCCGGTCAGGAAGAAGAGTGGAGAAATCAGGTTGTGTGTGGATTTCGAGACCTAAACAGGGCATCTCTCAAAGACCATTACCCACTTCCTTCGATGGAACAAATATTGCAAGTAGTATCCGGTTGAGAGAGATTCTCTCTCTAGATGGCTACTCGGGTACAATCAGGTGATGGTGAAAGAAGATGACCAATTCAAGCGGACTTTCACCACCGAATGGGGACCTATGCCTACTGAAGATGCCATTTGGGCTATCAAATCTTTGGAGCCACCTTCAAAGGGCAATGGATATGGCATTTAAGGGGTTGATCAATAAAATAGTTTTGATATATCTTGACGACATCACTGTATTCTCAAAAAATGCAGCGGATCACCTCTGTCATTTGAGGCAAGTATTTCAGAGATGTAGAAGATTTGGGGTATCTTTGAATCCCAAAAAATGCATATTTTTGGCTCACGAGGGAAAACTTCTAGGCCATATTGTTTCAAAGGAGGGGTTGACGATTGACCCAGAAAGAGTTGAAGCAATTCGAGCATTGCCTTTGCCAAGTCACAAGAAGGCTCTTCAAAGCTTCTTGGGAAGGATCAATTTTGTCCATGATTTGTTCCAAACTTTGCATCTCTCGTAAAACCAATAACACTAATGTTAAAGAAGAGCATGGCATTTAAGTGGACATCGAAAGGCAAGGCAAGTTTTGAGGCAATAAAAGAGGCTATATCCCAAGCTCCGACTCTCGTCAATCAGGACTTCTCCAAGGACTTTGTGCTATATGCCTTTGGTGGTGGGGACACGATTTCTGCAATCCTGGTACAACAAAACAAAGGAGGATTAGAACAACCAGTTGCTTTCTTTAGTCAAGGCTTGGAGGAATACGAAACTAGGTACTCTTTCATTGAAAAGCATGTCCTTGCAGTAATCAGGAGCTTAAAGAAATTCAAGCACCTAGTCTCAAACAACAAAATCCAATTATTGGTCTCTCATGCGGGAGTCAGGGACTTCCTTCTAAACAAGGATCTAAATGAGAAACATGCAGGATGGATAACTCGTGTCATGGAATATGACATTGAGATCAAGGTCACCAAACTAGTACGTGGGAAGGGACTATGTGAGCAGCTAGCCTTGAGTCAACAAGTTGAAGCAGGTAATGAAAAAGAGGTTGTCTTGGTATTACAGGATGGTCAAGAACAAGAAAATGATGATGTGCCTACTCCTTGTTGGACTCAGAATATGATACACTTCCTACAGACAGGCCTATGCCCCCCAGAAATGAGCAAAGCAAAGAGGAGATACTTCAGATTACAAGCCATTCCATATGTGCTTGTTGATGGTGTTTTGTTTAAGAAAGACATCAATGGAGTTCTATTGAGGTGCATTGGGACAAATCAAATTGAGAGGGTGTTACGAGATTTTCACGATGGAGATTCTGGAGGACATTTCACCCCATGAGTAATAGCTCTCAAGATAATGAAGGCAGGGTATTATTGGCCGGCGAGTCTTGATGGCTGCTATACATGGATAAGAAAGTGCAAAAATGTGCACTCTTCACGAGGCAAAGAAAGACTAGCGGCGCTTCCATTGCACCCCAATCTTGGTTGACCAACCATTTATGCAATGGGGATTGGATTTCATCGGGGTCATCAATCCAAACTCAAGCCAAGGCCACAAGTGGATTCTCGGCACAGCGGACTATTTCACCAAGTGGACCCAGAAGCGGTAGCGCTCAAAGAAGCAAATGAGTCTAACATACTAGACTTTTATGAAGGAATAGTGACCGGGTTTGGTGTGCGGCCACTATCATATCGAGAAAATGCATTGGCATTTATAGGTTCAAGATTACGAGAATGGGCTGTCAAGAATGGAATCTATTTGAGCACCTCTTCAAATTATTACCCATGCGGGGTAATGGATGACAGAGAGTCCACGAACAAAAATTTGCTAAGAATCATAGGAGGACTCTAGACGAAAATCAAAGAACATGGCATACCAAGCTAAAATCAGCATTATGGGGTGTGAATAACACCAAAGAGGTCTACGGGTAATTCCCCTTACAAGTTGGTCTATGGAAAAGAGCGCGTGTGCCTATATCATTAGAAGCGCCTACATTGGAGTTCATGAAGCGGTTGGAGTTGGTGAGTTCGAACCAATGGAGGCTAGGTATGCAGAGTTGATGGAATTGGAAGAGATTAGAGAACATGCGGTTCAAACAATTGAGAAAGATCAGGCCTTAGTAAAAGATGGTTTGATAAGAAAGCGAGAACAAGGACCTTCCGGGGAAGGGGACCTAGTTACGAAATGGGATGCGAGATCGGGCAAAACCGGGAAGGCATTCCAAGTTTGATGCCATTTGGAGTGGCCCCTACATGGTCACGGGATGTAAAAGTAGTAATGCCTTTCGATTGTCTACATTGGATGGAGAAGAACTCGATTCGGTTAACGGAATCCATCTTAAACATTCTACTAAAAGGAAAGGTTTACCCTTGTAAATATTAGCCTAGATTTCAATTCCTCTAAGTGCGTATGCACATTGTCTTGTTGTAGTTAGGTTTTATTTCCCTAAGTGCTCGGCACGAGGTTTTGTTGCTCTAGGTTCAAATTTCTACTGATTAGAATGCTCTCGAGAGAAGGAGTTGCAATATCGGGATCGGGATCGAGATATCGAGGTTGGTTCGGAGTTATTGCTTATGACTCCATGCCCGATGGATTGCTAAAAGGCCGCGATCTTCCACCTAGCGGCGAGGTGATCCCATTGAGTCACCAAATTGTTGTATATATCTTTTCCCCAAGTAGATATAGATAAGCGGAGAATGGAGAAATCAAAGAAGCTCAAATCACGACATGCCCAAGGCGCAGAAGTGGCGCACATGACAATGAATGTCGAGCGGGGTAAATGGTGCGCATGAGGCGCAAGGTGCAGAAGTGGCGCACACACAATGAATGTCGGCAGGGAAAATGGTGTGCCCAAAGCGCGTGAAAGTGGCACACGACAATGAATGTCGATAGGAAAATGGTGCGCCCAAGGCGCACGACGGAAAAGTGGCGCACACGACAATGGAGAATGTCGACAGGGAAAATGTGCGAAAAAGTGCGCCCCAAGGCGCCTGAGAAGAAGTGGCGCATGGTGCACAAGGATGTCGGCAGGGCAAATGGTGCGCCCCAGGCGCATGAAGTGGCGCGCGACAATGAATGTCGATACAGGGGAAAATGGTATGCCCAAGGTGGTGCATGAAACAGGATGTCGACACACACACGGATGCGCCCTTGGCGCACCTTTAGGAAGCGCTTGACATTTTGACGCGACAGAAGCGAGACCACAGCGCGAGATATTGAGATGGCCATAACTTTTGGTAGGAGCTCGAGATTCATGCAAGGTTGGACTTTTTGGAAAGCTTATGAGGTCCTCTATCAACTATGACTGGATATCTTTAATTGGGTGAGAAAAAATTCTTAAAAATGCAAAATACAGTTCACCACTTTTGGGTTCGCTGGGGTTCTCACCTACCACCATAATGAGATAGTTAAGTGCAATCTAGAGGTGGTTGGGGTAGTTTTGGAATTCCTCTCTCTTTTCTCTCTCATTCTTCCTATAAATTGTAAGGAGGGGCTTCTTTCTAAAGGTTGGACATTTTGTTTTGCCCCTCCCTTCTTCTCTTTGGCAGGTGAACTTGTGGAGTTAAAACCTCCCATTTGAAACTGTAATGCAACCTTGCCTCTTGGCATTTTGCAGTGTGTTGTATCAATCTTTGGAGAAAAATAATGCATGTCTGTGGATGATTCTCAACCCTCTCTGTATTCATTTGCATCCCCTTGATCTTTCACTGTGAATCTAGCTATCTGTGCATGATCTTGCATTGCATTTTAATGGTACTGTGTTTATTGGCAAGACGGTGTTCTTCATTCCTCGGTGCATCACCTTTGTAGTTTAGGTTTTATTTTATGCATTTTCTTACCTGTCTCCTTGGCAAGTTAGATTAGGTTTTTAGTAAACCCTCTCGCATTTTCTACGTGTGCATCGAAGCAGAGGAATAGGAACCGGCCTTCATCAGGAGAGCTTTTCCGATTTCTGAGGTCCCACACTTGGGAAAAGCTCCATGTTATGCACTCATCTTGAGAGTCTCAACCCATCATGTTTCCTTCTCACGGTGACTCTTTTCTCATGGGAGACCTCTTCCGGCAGACATAAGTACTTGTGCCCGCACCCGACTCATGTGCCCCATATGTCTATATTGTATGCACTCTTGGCATCTTTTTCTCAGGATCCTCTCCTTTGTCTCTTTTCCTTGGCACAGCCTTTTTCCACATAGTGGGGTCCTCAGGAATGGAGACATCATCTTCAACATAAGTGCCCTTTTCATATTTAGGCCTTATGTAGAAATACACCCACGCTGATGTCCTCCCTATAATAGGTAATGTTAATGGTTTCAACATGTGTACGTCATGGGAGACATACCTCTCCACGTAGGCATGCTTCTTGGGGTATATTAACTTCGTACGCAGCTCGTAGTAGTCTTGATCTACTACACTTATATCAAATCTGAGTTTCTTCACCTCTTTGAATCAATTAACCCCGGCCTAGAAGTATTGCACTATGAAGGAGAAAGGAAATTTACACCAAGGACTCTTGGTGCCATCTACCAAAGTAAATTTTCCAATGCAAAAATGTATGTATACAGTGAACTCAACCTCTCCTTGAAGCTGGAGAGTATTCTCCATTCAGCGATGGTCACGCATCTACTTATTTTTTAGGCGCGTCTTATGAGCATCTTAAATGGGGAATATTCTTCAAACCTCTTGAGGGTCCTCATCTCGGGTTATTCCCAAAAAAAGTAAATTTTGATCAAAGAACACTTGGCGAAAGCAAGAATTCCACATGGGAAATTGATTATGGGTATACAGAAGTTGATGGACAAATATAGGGTCATCCAAGTGGAACTCAAATAACCATCTCAACTTGTAGGGATTATTGATACATACACTAAAAATTAGAAAAAAATTATATTAATGAGTATTCATCCAGAATCCAGTTTCTAAAATACTAATTTTTGTAAAAATGGACAAGATTAGCTATATTAAACACTCAAAATTCAATTACTTGGTTTTTTTTTTTTTAAAACGCCTATAAGATTATAGTCTGTTTGCCCACAATTTTGATCAAAAATTGATATATATTTTTTCCTTTGGTGAGAAGTTATATGCCACTATCTATCTTGGGATGGATTTTATTTTGTATTTTTTGAGTAATATTTTATCTTTTATGATTTTTTATGAAAGTGGTTGAAAACATAAAGAAAAGCAGAGCACTTTCCGTTTGCCCGCCATAACTTCATGAAAAACTATTGAAATCAAAATTGAAATTTTTTTTGAACATGTATATAATTTCACCACGGTTGGGATGGTATAAGTTTTATCACATTCGATAAGTGAAACAAATTTTGGTCTTAAATAGACATAAACATTCACGGGAAAAAGTGTCTTAAAGACCTACTATTAGTAAAAAATTTAAAATGATATTTATCCTCCATTCACTTTGATCAATATTTATACAAAGCTAACAGTCTCCCCTACACAATGGTACCAAGACATATTTTTACTTTTTGGCAAGAAGTCCGCGGAAGACTAAATTTGATGTTTTGTTGGTAAAATTCAGGATTTGATGATTGTTGGTGCACTTACCCTCATATTTAAAGGCACGAATGAATAGGGAGAACATGCACACAGAACAGAAGTTCATCTTTTGAGGACTTAGCCATTTTCACTCATAAAGGTCTATTTTTAGAGATGGCGTGCAGAGCACAAAAATGAGGTAGAGACGTGCGCACCACACATTGGCTATTTTTAGAGGATTGGATATGAAGCACTTTGCATGGACACAAGGCCGAGAAATAGATCTACTACTGTCAGTTAGCTAGTAGTAGTCTATTGTTAGCGCACTTGCATGTGTGGCTAGTTTTGTAAAGGCGTGTGGCTAAGAAGAGCATGTGACCTATTTTGGGAATAGATAAGCGGTGAAGGGAAATTCCCCACCCTTATATATATGTAGTAAACTTGTGTAATAGAGAGAGGAGATATATACAGAGATATGTTGTTAAATCTGCTACGCGCATACTACTAATATTATAATGAAGCTTTGGTATACTTACTACATTTAATATGATGGAGGATATTGGCTAAATCTAAGTGTTAGTTCTATGTGTATTTGAATGTAGTATGTTTTTTATCTCATCATGGTTAGTACTTAATTTTGTTCTCCCTTAGGTATAGATCTGGTATGCTCTATAGAATGATGTGCTAGTAATAGAACTATATATGTTAAGTCTCCATCATGCTAACATCCTGCAACAACAACCCTAAAGAGGGACCTGGTACCTTTGCATGCTTGAGTGACCACTCGGTCTAGGCTAAGTGAATTTCTAGTGTGCATATGGTTTCATTGGGTTTCTATTTTGAATTCTAGGCTGCATCATTGGTTCCATTGTCGGGACCTCTTTTTCAGTTATTTTTAGGATGGTTCGCGATGAAGACATACCGGTTGACCTTAGCAAGTATTGAAGAATGGATATGTGATCTAGAAGAAGAATACACACAATGGTTTAGCATTGGATCTGATTTTAATACATGCACTTGGGTGGAATAGAATCTGTATGATAGCTTATATGAGAGCTTTTTCACTATCTTTCCAGTAGAATTGTACAAGTGGCTAGTTCCTTATGTATCTAAATGGAATTGGAGGTATTGCACACTTTTCTGGACACATGAAGAATTATAGGCCCTTTATGATGTTGATCTGATTTGGAATCGAGCTATGGATACATGGTTTCATGGTGTATTGAATAGTTATATCTTGGAATACTCAATTTCCACTTATTCGTGTCTAGAGGTAGTTGAATTCCAATTTTTACGACATCCAAAGGGAGCTTACCTATAAGGCATTCGATTGGTGATCAAGATCCTGATGGTAACTTTGAATCTGGAGAGTAAACCAATGGCTAACTAAACCCCACCATGTGCATGGGTAGGAGCAGGATTGGTGAAAGATGGCAGACCTAGTGGTAAAAAGGTAAAGAGAGGAAAGGCAGCTTAAGTATAATGAGGTGCGCGAGACAGAGATAGAGAAGTAGTGTACCATTGTAAAAGTATGGAATTAAGGAGAGAGATGGCTCATGAAGGATTTGAAGCTCACGTAGAAGACATAAATCCAAGCATCAAGAACTCCCCCATCTTGGAAAGCATGACAAGGATCCCCCCTCAGCCTCACAATGAAGTGCGCCGTAGAAGACTACACTACACTGGCAATGAGTGCGAATCGAATCCACACAGTAACCTAGCCTTTGCGCTTGGTTTTCCAATATCTAGTACGACAAGTAATCAGCAAGCAAGTGTGGGAAGTAAGAGAGCAAGCACATCAATGGTAGGGAAGACAACTTCATTTTTATTTGGAGGTGTGTTTTCAGGTGCATCATCCTCCACTAGAATATGAGTGCGTTGAATGTTGGATTCACTTTTGGAAGTGGAACTACTTCACAAACCGTAGGGGTTTAGTATAGTACTACTATCGAAGCATGGGGAGTATATCTACAGGACCTATTCCAACTATAGGTTTGAGATCAAGAGGCATGGGAAGTTCTGGTTTAGGTGGATTTGGAGGTTCTTGAGGCAGGGGGAACACTGGAGGTTCTGGATCAGGTGGGCAAGGTCCGCACCAACCCCAGAATATTTATATGGAAATTTCTCTTCGTCTTCTAGAGTATAGGGGCATATAAGATGTTACTAAACATGTACATATGTGTGAAATATTGTGGCGCACAAAAGGAATCACAACTTTTGAGCATAAGGCAAGCCAATTTTCTACTACATTACAAGGGCATGCGCACACAGCTGGTATAGAAAAGTTTGACCCTGATCAGACTTGTGTGGATTATGCAGCATTGAAGGATGCATTCTTAAAAGAGTTTTATATCCTTGAATTTGAGTAGAAGAGTATAAGTGCACTCAAGGATATTAAGCAAGGAACTACTGAGAGTGTGCGCAAGTATGATGCCCATTTTAAAATGCTTCTATCTAAACTTTCTATGATATTCACGCAAGCTAGCATGCATAATGGTTTTTGGGGGATTGATTACACCATTTAGGAGGGCACTGTCACATAAGACATATACTAATCCACGTAAGGCATTGGAAGTATCCCTACATGCTGAGGCAGTTAGGAGTATTGATATTGGCATTAGCCCATTCTTAGAGGCACAAATTACAGCTATAACAAAGCATCTATAGAAATTATCGGCAAATTCAGCCCATGAAACGCGCTCATGAATTTGGTGTATGGATTTTGAAGTAGAGGGTCACACAAAGGATAGTTTTCCTCAATAGAAAATTACGCTCATTATTGATGGATTGTTAGATAAGCCACTTAAGCCATGATGCTAGCCACTTCCCATTATTACAACATGCTATAAGGAAGAATGTTTCAAGCTACTACAAAATCTGCAAGTCCACAACTCATTACATGGAGGACTGCAACTGATTGGAAAGATGCATGATGCTATAGATATTGGTGTACGGCACATAAGAGTTTTAGATAACTCTAAAGGAAATAATGAGCATCAAGACCGGGAGCACAATCAAGCGCACTATGATCAGAATGAGGGGCATTTTAAAGGTAGCCATGGCAGAGGTTGAGGATACCACGGTGGATTCGAAGGATGAGGCCATGGTGGTGGAAGAAGTGAGTTTCCTTGTGGAATATGTTATACATGTGGATCTCCTGACCATTATAGGATTGAATGTCCTCAAAATATTACATGTTCTTTTCTGGAAAGAACCATAGCTATGAAGAATGTCGAACTTATATGAGCATCTGATTCAACAACATAAACAAGAAAACAAGGGTGCAGCGATGGTTAGGATACAACACGTTGTGGACAATCAATGGATTCCCAAAATGGAAGTAGAGTCGAGGCAATACAAGTGAGGATCACGAGCTTCACTATGATAGCATGTGTCAGGGAGGCATTATAGTAGAAACCTACCATCACTAAAGATGAGGTTCTTCATGCACGGTACCCAAATCCTGCCTATCAGAAGGAGGTTTATCAAGATACCATGGAAGTTATAAGGAATCTTCAAGGTGAGATACAATATTTAAAGGAGCATAAGAAAGCATCAGAGATGGTCCAAACTGATATAGATGACTTGAGAGAAGTGTGCAAAATGTTGCACCAGGAGAACATCATTCCACTGTTAGGGAGTTGGTTAAAAGGGAACACTCCGCGCGTAAGTACTAAGACCGGATGGTAGATCCTCGTATGTAAATCTCCCTCCTCATAGCCTAGATTATGACAAGGAAATCACTCTAAATGTTGTTGTGGATGGGTGGTTGTTGAGTAATATACTGATTGATACAGTGCGGAAGTCAATGTTCTTACCTTGGATGCATGGGTACAAATGGGGAGACCCCCATTGCAGCCATCCTCTAATGTATTATTCATGGCTAATCGGACTAAGGCCACTCCCATAGGAGTTTTAAAAGATGCATCCATTACCATACAAGGAGCCAAGTTCACTGGAGACTTTGAAGTTTTAGCACTAGTAGAATCAGATAGCTTCCCAGCTCTATTAGGGTGTCCTTGGTGCTATGTAAATAATGTTGATCTTCGGTTCAACAAGGGCTATATTAGTTTGAAAATAAAGAGGAAAGGGTCATTATCCCTTTAATCAGATGGAAATTCCGTGCCCTATGTTGAGCCCTTAAGTGAAGAATATATTAATAGGATTTATGTATGTTTCATCGAGATCTAGAGATGATTGAACCAACTAAAGAAGGACTAATTCAGTGGGAGGATGCACAGTCTATTAGTGATACTACAAGTGTTGCTTGTGATAATTGGGCTCACAACACTTATGAGTTGGTAGGGCGAGTAAAGAACATATTCCCTCGAGGCACTAAACCACGTTATGTCAAGAGGATAGGTAACAAATCAGTACCTTGTTACATAGGAGAAGGGGATCCCATGGTATTCTTGTGTGCCATGGAAGAAAAATGGATAGACCCATTGGAGAGGAGAAATATGCTAGCATATACACTACATGGGACAGCAGCATGCTAGTGGGTGGTCCACAGGGATAATCTTGTCGATGGAATGAAATTAGGATTTATCTTACTAATAGGTTCTTTAGGAGCAATGCACCTACTCAAATCTATATTTATCATGGTAATCAACCTATTCAGCACCATGTTCAGAAGTGTGAGAGACTCTGGATAAAAGGGTAGGAAGCTTTACCACCTTCACTATGGGTACACTAGTTTTATTCCACTTTACAAGGTTGCGTGTGTGCTTGGTATGTATATGTAGAACTCCATAGAGAAACTAGAAATTGGCTAGACTTTAATCATAGGAATGACCTAGATATTTGAATTCTTCTCTATAAAACCTCCGATAGAAGAAGCATTGAAATTTATCAAGCACTTAACTATGGGGGATAGTGCCAAGGCTGAAGAAATCCTTCAGGAGTTATTAGATAAAGAAGACTCAGGAGTGCATCTTGATAATGAACTAGAGGCCGATGCAACATTACTTCAACATGCTTTCCTTGAGAAAGAGAAAGGAAAAATGGTCTACCTAGTGGATGACGAAGAAGTAGATAATCTAGATGTAAACCATTCAATAGGAAGGTGTGAGGTATTGGATAGTGTGGATAGGACCACACACACCTATCATGAACCTATGAAGACAAAAGGTGAATATTGGAACAGATATTGAGCCTAAGGAAGCCATAATTGGAGACTATTGGTTAGACTCTGAAGTGGAAAAAATCATAGAGTTACTAAGGGACTACCATGACCTATTTCCTAGGGGGTACCATGAACTTAAAGGCATGCATGAATCATTAGGGGAGATGAAGATAAATATTAAAGAGGGTGTGTGCCCAGTTAGAAAGAGGCCTTATAGAATGAACCCCAATTTGTGTGAAAAGGTCAAAGAAGAGATTGATAACATGTTGAAGTCTAGAATTATCAAGCCCCTTGATGAGTCAGAATGGGTTAGTCTAATGGTGATTAGTATCAAGAAGGATGGATGGATTAGAATATGTGTGGACTACAGGGAGATGAATGTTGCATGTGTAATGAGATCCATTCCCTACGCCATTCACTGAGGAAATACTAGGAGTCGCAAGGCGTGAAATCTATTCATTTACATATGGGTTCTCTGGGTATCATCAAGTTAGGATTGCCCAGGAGGATCAAGAAAATACTACATTTACTACTGAATGGGGTAGCTTCACTATACTATAATTCCCTTTGGTCTGAAAAAATGTGCCTATTGTAATTTCATGCATAGTTATCCAAGTGTTCAAGGAATTTATTCACAACTTCTTACATGTATATTTAGATGATTAGATAGTGTATGGATTAGTTAAGGACCATTGTGACAATATGTGCTTAATGTTTGAATGGTGTAGGTAGTTGAGTATCTCTTTAAACATCAAGAAGTGTATATTTTCTACACCATTTGGGATACTTTTAGGACACATAATCTGTAAGGAGGGTTTGTTGGTTGATCCAAACAAAGGTTGCAGTCATTATAGGCCTAGGGGATCCTACCAGTCAAAGTGAGGTGCACGTATTTTTGGGACATACAGGATATTATAGAAAATTTATCAAAGGCTATGCCAAATTTGTCGCACCCTTAGAAGAGTTATTGAAAGGGAAAGGTATGTTCTACTGGGGAGAACAACAGCAGCGCGCATTCGAGACATTGAAGGAGAAACTTACTACCACGCCTATTATGTGTTTTCCTTCGTGGGACAAACCATTTCATGTACATGTTGACACCTCTAGCATGGCCATTGGTGTGGTGTTGGCTCAACCTACATAAGGTATAGTAGATCATCCTATCTATTTTACTAGTATAAAATTGACTTTGCATAATAGAATTACACAACTACAGAGCACAAAGATTTTTCAATGATCTATGCATTGCATAAATTTCACCAATACCTACTAGCTACACCATTCGTCTTTTATATAGATCACATGACATTGAATTATTTGGTAAATAAGCATGTTTTACAAGGGCGCATATGTCGATGGGTGCTCTTATTTCAAGAGTTTGATTTCACAATTGTGGTAAAACTAGGAAAAAGTAATTCTGGACCAGACCATTTATCAAGAATACAGTCAAGAGAAGAAGCACATGCAATTGAGGATACCATGCCAAATGCACAATTATACAAGTTACAATGCATGCCATCAAAACTAGAGGACATTGTTGTCTTTCTATGCATAAGGATGGCACCAAGAAGGAATGAAATCCTTAGAGAAGAAACAACTTGCTATATGCGTTGCACCTTATATGTTAATTAGTGGTGACTTGTACAAAATGGGCGGGATGAAGTATTGCATCGTTGTGTATTAGAACATGAGTGCACGGGCATTATGGAAGAAGCTCATGGTGGAATTGCAGGAGGCCACTATATAGGTGATGCCACAACGTGAAATATTCTACTCGTTGGATTATGGTGGGAAACCCTCTATAAAGATTGTAAGGAATTTTGTAAGGCATGTGATCATTTTCAACATCTTGGAATACCAGGTCAGCGAGATGAAATTCCTCTAAGACCTATTGCTAGCGAAGAAATTTTTGAGAAATAGGCTATAGATTTTTTGGGTCCTATTTCACTAGCTACGCGCAGAATTAGATCATTCTACATTATAACTTGCACAAACTATCTGACAAGGTGGGAAGAAGAAGAACCTACAGATGACTATACAGTGGCTACAACAGCTCGGTTTCTATGGGAACATATTATTACAAGGTATGGATTTCCTTTGATTTTGACCAGTGATAGGGGCACATATTTTCTTAATGAAACAATCATAATTTGATTGGATGAGTTCATGATTGTACACCATAAGACTACACCCTATCATCCTCATGAAAATGGAACTATTGAGGCTTTCAACAAAATTTTGGGCCACACATTGACAAAAATATGTGATATTGGAAGAAAGGATTGGGATGATAAAGTATCTGTAGTACTTTGGGCATATAGAACAACATATAAAAGGTTGAACAAAGCCACACCATTTCAGTTAGTGTTTAGCACAGAAGTCATTCTTCCTATGGAATTTATGTTACCTTCTTTGCGTATTGCACACGTTAGAGGTCTAGCTGATGAGAAAGCTTTAGAAGAATAGATTGAAAATATAATTCAGTTGGATGAGCGATGATCCATAGCACGTTGGAGTTAGAAGCAAGAAAAGGCTAGGCAGAAAGCATGGCATGACAAAAACATAAGGGATAAGAAGTTTGAGATTGGACAAATGGTACTTCTCTATGACTCTAAGTTCTTGCGCCATCCAGGAAAACTTAAGGTACATTGGTTGGGGTTGTATGTTATCACTTACATCCTTGAAACAAGTACTTTCTAGTTAGAAGCACTTGATGGAACACGGCTACCTGGTTACTTCAACGGGTAGGTAGTGAAGCCCTATTATAAATAAGTCTTCTTGGTGTTTTTAATAAGGTAGTATTTCCATTTAGATTAGGTTTTCAATTTTGTATTTCCTTAATGTGTTTCCTTCTTTTTCACTATGCTTTTTCAATTTAGTTGGTGTGTTGTGAAATAAGCGCGCTTGCACACATGAAGCTAATTACTACATGAAGCATGTTTATGCATAGAGGACTACACATACTTTTAGTGTGGGGTGGTTATCGATATCCAGGTACAAGATTGTGGGAATTGAAAGGTGAAAGGAATAAGTTGCTACGGGTGCTCTTCAATTCAAAGGATTGCCTCTAAAAAGTGACCAAAGATAGAGATGAATGAAGGGATAGTATAACGCGAGGTAAGCAGAGGCCATAACAACTACCACAGAGGTGCGGTGATGAGGTACTCAGATGCAAGGAACATTCACTTGAAGATAATAAACACCTACTATTAGTAAAAAAAGACATGCTATTTTATGACGATGTTGGTGAGAAGCTCTTAAATAATATTGGAGTTTACCAGCTATACGAACTCCCTTACTTTGGGAAATACAAGCCCTTGTACCAGTGGCTCATGAGTAGAGTGCACAAATATTTTTTCTACTTTATAGGATGTAGAGCTAGAATTTCAGCCGCACTCATCTCCACGGTAACAGGGTTGAAAGGCATAGGAGAAGATTTGTGAGATGATTTAATAGACAACATCACAATATTGGAGACCAGAAAGGATTTAGGGTACACAAAGGGTCTGCGTGGCATGGACATCGATAAACTGAAGAAGTATCCAGTGGTGCAAGCAGCCACACATCTTGTTACAAAGCTAAATGACCAGGAAAGGTGGTCACAAGTGAACACCATGTGGCTACACATTGCCAAAAATATGTCTGAAGGGGTAGTCTACAAAATTTCATGGTATATTGTAGAAACTATCATTGAGGAAGTGCACACAGGAGGAAAGATCAGCTTTGGATTCATTTTGTTATCTTATGGTGTTCATGGAGATCGAGTACTGATGAACCAAAGGATAAGATATGCATGAAGTATCCCATGGAACACAACACAAGTCACTTGCGAGAACACTTTGAAACGTACTTGTGTGAGGGATCCATGTTGTGAACAAGTCAAGAAAAGGGAATTGAGAAATGGTACGATAGGCTTCACGTGGCCTTTGAAGAAGAATGGCACATCCCCAAGGACTTTCCTTTGGTGGTTGGAAAGGCATTTCAATTCATTGTATACCATAACACTTTTGAAAAGGTGCATATGCGGTTCACTGATGAAAGATGGATCATGGAGCCCTTGGTGTAAGTTTCCATATGCCTTCATAGCAAGGTACTTCCAGTGTAAGAGTACACAAGTTATCAGGATGCAATTAATGGACCGACATTTAAAGTGGATAAGGTAGATTGTGACTACAACACACTAATGAAGAAATATGTGTATCCAGGGGGTGCATATATTGAAAGGCTCATTTTAGATGTATTGAGCAGTAAACCAATAAGTTTGGTTGTGGGAGATATTGGGGCAGCATTGGTGTATCTTCAACTGAAGCCCAAGATGGAGAATAACAAGTATGTGGAAGATGAGTTCACACTTCCAACACCACCAAAGGGAAAGCATACGATGGAGAACATGAAAGTGCCTAAGCCTAGAGCCAATTGAAGTGGAGGATGAGGAGGATGAGCATGAGGATAGTGGTGGTTTGGAGCATAGAGGTAGAAGACATCCTACGAACAAGGATGAAGCTGAGCACACCACTACACCACCTCAACCACAAGAGGGGGATGATGAGGACTTGGATGCAGTCCAAGGAGAGCACAAATTTAAGTGGGTGTTCAAGAGAACAAGGACTCAAGGTACTACTCTCGCAAACAGTGTGCAAATCACCCAGACTCTCTCCACAGAAAGATATGACCACAAAAAGGAGAAGGAAACTAAAGTTGAATGAGGAGGCGGAAGAGTCAGAGGAAAGCACACCTAATTCTCCTACACCTCTAGAGAATGTAGAACAAAAAGATGAAGAAATGAAGGAAGGGAAGAGGAGGAAAAGGGAACCAATGAGACAACTACAAAGAGACTACACAAGACATGGAAACACAAGTCCCAAATTTGGAAGCTCAAGTTCCTAAGAAGCCTCGGTCTAGAAGAACAAGTGGAGAGCACATTCCACCAGCCATGGGTTATGTAGAGGATGCAAGTAAAATTTTCCACGCCCATTTCCAGAGCACACTGTCATAAAAAGAATTATATGGCTGGGAATTAATGGATGAAGATATGGCTATAGTGTGCATGAGGAAGTAGTTATCATGGTCCATGCACACACACATGGATGAGCTAGATTTTGATGTATGTGAGGAGTCATGCGTATCGCGGAGGTTGAAAAAGACACCTTAGGCTAGACACATGACAATAAAGCCTACTATCATGTCAGATGAACAAGTGAGAAATGCATTGGTGAAAGTCTCAACAGAGGTGGTGAGGTGGAATATGGACAAGGCTACCACAATTAGGGCACTCAGGGAAGAGATTAAAACTAAGGATGGGGAAATAACGTGCCTAACGCAGGAGAGAGACTTAGGTCGAGAAAAAGAACATTGTATTTATCAGCATCGCAGAGGAAATTGGTGATAATGTCATAAGAGCTAGGCCACACTTGGAGCCAAAGGTACCACAAACATTTCCTTCAGCAATACACTATGTAGGAAAGTTGGTGGACCTAGTGCTTGAAGATGAGCCTCTGTGCATGCCAGCACCAAAGGATCCAACACAAGAGGTAGAACAAGAGAAGGCTTTAGTGATGTGGAAGATTACATCCTATGAAGGGTTTTTGCAAGTGCTACAAGAAGAACTAAAGAAATAATACCAAGCCTTGAACATCTACATAGCTCCTAGAGGCGTTCATCAACATAAAAACCCGGAGGAGAACAATGAGGTCCAGAAAGTGATGAAGGATGAAACATTGGGCCACGTAGAAAGATTATCAATGGTTAAACAAAAGTGTGAGGCCATGGCAGCAGCATAAGAACCACACAAGACTCGGTTGGAAAGAGTGGGATGCTCATTTACAAGAAGATGGATTTACTAGAGGGGAGGATGACTGCAATGTCAAGCATTGTGTTGGTCTTGTAAAATGAAAAAGGGGAAATTACAAGGATGAATTGGAGTCCATTATTGTGGAAATTCCAAAAAAATTAGAGGAAGCACTCGTTGAATGGCAGACCTTGGAGGCTGAAATAAAATAGGAATATCCTGAATTAGTTGTTCAGACTGAAGAAGAGACTATGGAGTAAAAACATTCTTTCATTCTTTCCATTCTTTCCATTCTTCTATTCTTTACTTCAGTTTTTGGAGATGACCATTGTCGAGGTGATAATGAAATTAGTGTGGGGTAATGTTGATCAGAGAACACTTGACAGAAAGCACACAAGAATTCCACATGGGAAATTGAATCATATCCAAAGGCGTGAATGAATAAGGAGAACACGCATGCGAGAACAAAAGTTCAGCTTTTTAGGACTTATCTGTTTTCACTCATAAAGGTCTATTTTTAGAGAGGATGCAAAGCACACAAACAAGGTAGAGACGTGTACACCATGCATTGGATATTTTGGAGGATCAAATATGAAGCACTTTGCATGGACACAAGATGGAAATAGATCTGCTACTATCAGTTAGCTAGTAGTAGTCTATTGTTAGTGCACTTGCATGTGTGGCTAGTTTTGTAAAGGCACGTGGCTAAGAATAGCATGCGACCTATTTTGGGAATAGATAAGTGGTGAAGGGAAAGTCCCCACCCTTATATATATGTAGTAAACTATGTAATAGATAGAGGAGATATATACGAGTGATATTTTGTTAAAAATACACACGTGCATACTACTAATATTATAATGAAGCTTTGGTGTACTTATATTGCATTTAATATGATGGAGGATATTGGCTGAATCTAAGTGTTAGTTCTATGTGTATCTGAATGTAGTATGTTTTTGATCTCATCATGGTTAGTACTTAATTTTGTTCTCCTTAGGTACTGAGATCTAGTATGCTCTGTAGAATGTTGTGCTAGTAATAGAACTATATATGTTAAGCCTCCATCATGCTAACCACCTACAACAACAACCCTAAAGAGGGACTTGTTACCTTTGTGCGCTTCAAGTGAGTAATTATTATAGGTTGAGTGAAGTGTCGGCGCGCATAGGGTTTCATTGGGGTTATATCTTTGAATCACCCATCAGGCACTCCAATATTTTAAAATACAATGGTGAGGAGGACATTACCAAACATGATCTTATCTTCGTCGTGCGTGGCATTTATAATCTCCTCTACGATAAAAGTTGAAAGGTTATAAATGGTTCCCTCTGAGAGCTTACAACACACATTCAACAACGCCTTGTTGATTTGTGTCCATCTCTCTTGCCCATTCAGATTTGTGACCAAATGTACAACCATCCTCATCACTGGGTTGGTGATTGCAAAAATTTCAAAGTAGCGTGAACCCTTCTTGTAGTCATAAGCTTCAACGGTCTTCTTAATGGCTTCTTTGTCTTCCAAATCATTGTCAATGATTCTCCTTCATAGATAAGGTCAATGAACTTATAAATCAGATGGGGGTTATGTGCATCCTTCGACCTATGAAATAGAAGTGGTCTTCATGCACATGCGACATCAACCATTGGTATAGTCACTCAGGATTTCCGAAATAGGGAAACTCGTAGAGTTGCAACAACCCAACCTTCTCCATTTTCACGTTTACCTTGTCATCATAGATGGGCATTCCATGTCGTTTCCTCTACTCTATAGGGTGAACCAATTCTAGTGTTATTTCATTTTTTTGGTGCTCATTTGTGGTTGTAATCACTGATGGCCATCTTCCTGACGTGAGACACCCATTCTTTACCAAGTAATATGGCGTCTACAAAGCGCATTTCGCGTACCATTCTTGACTGAAACTAATAGAAATGGATTTTTTTCCCTTTCCCTTGCCCTTATTTGGTGAAACATTCTTTCCTTGGTTTCATTCCTTCGTCGAGTCCTTAAAACTTATTCCTCTCTCCTAGTCCTGGCTCTTCCCAACTTTGCAGCTCCACTCCTTTGTAAAAATTTCTTCAAACCCTATGCCCTAGCTATGTAACCCTAACCTGAAAAACCTTTTTCACAATATGGCATAACACCCATGGGATTCTTCCACACAACCTTCTCCACGTACGCCTATGTACTCATTTCCACTCTGTTTTGCTAATCAAACTAGCTAATTTTCTATTTATAACTTTTTCTCTTCTCCGCAATAAATGTCATGCCACCTATCAACGTACTTTCATAATAAAGGCTGATTTTTTCCAATGCCAACCTTCAGTGCTTTTCCTTCGCGCTCAATTCTACATGAAAAATTTAGCAACCTTTAGGCACACAAAAACCCCTTCGACCACAAATCCTCACATGAGCACGTACAGTGTTGATAGCATTCTTCCTATGTGTCCTAATCCTTGTTCTTGACATCTCCTACCTCATGTTGTTCCTATGTTTTTCATTCTTAAATGTGGTTTTTGTAAATCCTTTTGACACCATCCTTCCCTTATATTCACCTTTTCCATGTGTGATCTTCCAATCCACATGATTTTTCAACCTAGGCCATCTCGTAACCATAGCTTCTAAAGACGTGTCACATCACTCCACCCCACACAAAAATGGATGTGTGGTCCTCTACGCAAAGAAAACTTATAAAAATAATAAGTGACTACTAGCACACAAAACAAAGCTACAATAAAGGGAAACACAAGGAAATGAAACTACACCAAAGAAAATCCTAGGCTAACTGGCATTTACAAACACAAAGTATACTTATTTATAATAGGGATTGATCTACTCCCATTGAAATGGCCTAGCAACCTTGTTCCATCAAGTGCTTATAATCACAAACACCTTAATCAAGTATATAGGATACAATATACGGGAACATCCAATGGACTTTGAATTTCCCAGGATGGTGCAGAAACTTGGAATCATGCAATAGAACTATTTGCCCAACCTCAAAATGTCTATTCTTGATGTGTCTATCATGTCATGCCTTTTTCCTAGATTTTTCTATTTTCTAACTCCATCGATCAATAGTGCACCTCTCATCTAACTGCATCAACTTATCAATCCTCTCCTCAATCGATTGTTCATCATCTAACCCTCATGTGTGTGTTATATGCAGCGATGGTAACATGAATTCAACAAGTAACACAACTTCCACGCCAAACACCAATTAAAAAGGTGTGGCCTTGTTCAATCTTTTATAAGTAGTCCGATATGACCATAACACGCAGAAACTTTATCATCCCAATCCTTTCTTCCCACATCACAAATATTTGTTAATGTGTGATTCAAAATTTTGTTAAATGCCTCAAAGTCCCATTATCTTGTGGGTGATAAGGGGTAGTCTTGTGATGGGCCACCATGAATTCTTCCAATAAGATTCTAACTATCTCATTTAAGAAATGAGTACCCCTATCACTTGTTAAGCTCAAAGCAGGCATCCATACCTATTGATTATATTTTCCCACAAGAACCTATTTGTTGTTACCACTATGAAATCTCTTGTAGGTGTGTCACTTCTGCCAACCTTGTAAGGTAATTTGTGCATGTAATGATATAGTGTGAACATGTCCTTCATGCGGTTATAGAAATAGTTTCTATGAAATCAATTACCTATTTCTCAAAAGGCTCTGCACTAACAATCGGTCTTAATGGCATTTCATCTCTTTTCCCTAGTTTACCAAGGTGCTGGTAGTGGTCACAAGCCTTGCAATACTCGATACAATATTTTTAAATCATTTCCCACCAAAATCCTACTAGAAGGATCTTGCGTGTAGTTGCATTCCTTACATAGTGTCCCCCTGCAATTCCACCATGGGCATCTTCCATGATTGTAGTGCGCTCATGCTCAAAAATGCACCGGCACAAAACCTCATCGCGACCTAGCTTATATAAGTATCCACTAATTAACATGTAGGAACAGCACGTATGGCTAACTACTTCCTTTCCAATGTCCTCTCATTCCCCAGGTGCCACACCCATTTTGAGAAACACGAAAATATATTCCAAGTCAGAGGGTACACATTGTAATCTGAACAATTGTGCATCTAGCATTATATCTCCAATACTTTGCATGTCCTCTCCTGATTCAATCCTTGATAAATGGTCAGGCCCCAAATTACTCTTACCTGGTTTTACAACAATCGTAAATGTAAACTCCTAGAATAATTATACCCACTGCATATACGCCCTTGCAAGACGGGCTTGTTCACTAAGTACTTTAATTCCATGTGGTCCGTGTAAAACATAAAAGGTGTTGCTAGAAAATACTTCCCAAATTTGTGCGGGATGTAGATCATTGATAATTTCTTTCTCTCTATGTTAGTATAATTTTATTTTGTTGGGGTTAGCTTTCTACTAGCAAAGCACAATGTGTAGTCAAAAATTCCCTCTCCAGGTTGTGCTAATATTGCTCCAATCGCCATCCCCAAAGCATCAACATGTACACGGAATGGATTATCCCAAGAGTGAAAGCATAATATAGGCGTGGTGATGATCCTATTCTTTAATGTGTTAAATGGCATCTGTTGTGCCTCTCCCCAATCAAATGTACTTTTGTGCTTCACTAACTTTTCCAACAGACAAAAATCTAAGCATACCCCTTGATAAATTTCCAGTAATACCTTGTATGCCCAAGGAATCCGTGTACTACACTATGGATGGTAGGTTCCCCTAATCCCATAATAATGAAAACTTTGGCAGGATCCACCAGAAGCCTTCCTTACATATTATATACCCCAACAAGGTTCCAAATGGGGCAGCAAAAATACATTTCTTAATGTTGAGGGATATACTCAACTAGTGACATCTCTCAAACATCATCCTTAGATTGTCACAATGGTCCCTCATTAATCCATATATTATCTAGTCATCCAGGTAGACTTAAAGAAACATATGGATGAAGTCCTAAAACACCTGAGCCACAATGTGTGAAATCATAGCTGATGCATTATTTAGTCCAAAAGGCATGACCATGTAGGAAAAACTTCCCCATTCAGTGGTGAAGGTTGTCTTTTCTTGGTCCTCCTTTGCAATTCTAACCTAATGATATCCTGAGAATCCATCTATGAAAGAATAGATCTCACGCCTAGCTACTCCTTTCAGGATCTCCTCGGTGAAGGGGGTTGGAAAGGGTCAATGACACATACCACATTCAAATCTATGTAATCAATGTAAATATTTATCCTCCCATCCTTCTTAATGTTGATGACCATTGGAATTATCCATTATGATTCTTCAATAGCCTTAATGATGCCTAATGCGACCATCTTGTCAATCTCCTCCTTGACCTTGACGTGTAAATTCAGATTCATTTGGTATGGTCTCTTCCGAATTGGGTGTGTGTCATCCTTCATTTTGATATGCATCTCTCATAAATAGTGGTGAACTCCCTTAAGCTCATGGTACCCACGTGGTAACAAATCCTGAAATTCGCACAACATATCGATGATCTTTGAAACCTTCTTTTCTATTAAGTAGTCTCAATAGTAGCCTCCTTAGGTTCCACCTCTGAACAAATGTTAACCTTCTTAGTTTTCATGGGTTCATGGTAGGTTCGCACTTGTTCATCAGCACTATCCATAACCTCGTGCATACCAACAGTATGGTTAACATCTATGTTTTCCACTTCTTCGTCATCGATCGCATAGACCAACTTTCCTTTCTCTTTTTTTCAATGCATGCACACTTAAGTTGTACATCCTCTGATTCTTCCTCATTAAAGAATGCTTCCAAGCTAGGTTCTCCCAACAATTCCAGTATTCTATCTTCCACCATGGCACTATCTCCCATAGTTAGGTGCTTAACAACCTATAGCACATCATTCACCAATGGTTTTGTTGAGTTGTGGAAATTGGAACTTCTTGGAAAACACGATAACCGGCATCGGTTAAGAGTAGACCGGCATTGGTCAAGGGCAAGTAAGAATTGGCGATGGTTAAGAAGAACCGGCGTCGGTTACCCGTGTGTGCGGTGAAGTTTTAATTAACTCTTAGGAATTATATCTATTTTTAGCATTAAAATAGATTTATTAATTGTAATTGCATGGCTAAGTTCACTAAGTCTATAAATGACTATATATCATAACAAAAGCTAGGGTTTAGTAGGGATGATCAACAAGAATTAGAAAGAAATTGAAAAAGGTTGGTGAGAGAGAATTATTGGTGGTGAAAAAAAAATCTTGAAGGAAGAAAGTAATGAACATCGAGAGGTGTGGAATATTGTAAATATTCATTGTATATCTTGTCAAATATTTGAATAATAGATTGGCTTGTTTCTTGGTGGAAGTAGCCCACACTTTGGGTGAACCACTTTAAATCGGTGTTGATTTATGTCTCTTGTTTTGTATATTTCTTTCGGTAGAATATCCACTTTTATTTGCATGTATGCTTGGATCGATATATTATGCATGCAACCGGTGTGTTAACCCCAACAACCGGTATAGAGCTTTGTTTGAGGATTTTTGTGTTCTGATTTACTCATAGAGGGTTTTATGATTGAGTGGGAGATACAATAATGAGAAGATAAAAAATACAAGGTAGAGAAATTTGACGGCCAAAATTATCAATTATGGAAGATGAAGATTGAGGATTATCTGTATCAAAAATATTTGTACTTACCATTGGATGAGAAGTCTAGACCTACGAAGATGGTGATGAAGAATTGAAGATTCTTGATAGAAAGGCTTTGGGATCTATAAGATTGATCCTGGCAAAGCATCCGTGGCTTCCAATATTACGAGCGACTTCTACAAGTAGACTTAATGAAATATCTTGCTAATTTATATGAAAAACCTAGTGCTTCAAATAAAGTTTATTTGATGAAGAAACTATTTAGTTCTAAGATACATGAAAGTGAATCTACCTCTAGTCATTTGAATGATTTCCGATCTATAGTAAATCAATTAAAATTAGTTGTTATACCATTTGATGATGAAGTAAAAGCACTTGTATTATTATGTTCTTTGGTGATATTTGGGACAAGTTGGTAATTGTTGTTAATAATACAAAGATCTGCTAATAATATTTTGAAGTTTGATGATGTGGTTTATTATAATATTGAATGAAGAAATTTTCAAGAAGAGTATAGAGGAATCATCATCCTGGAACTACTTTGAATATAGAAAGCAATGGCAAGCGAAGGAGAGATCCAAGAGTAAGAGTAATGGGAAATTAAAGTCAAGGGATAGTAGATCTAAATCTAGAAGTAAGGGAATTAGTTGGAAATGTGGAAAGAAAGGGCATGCAAAGAAAAATTGTTGGTTAAAGGATAAAGAGAATTCAACAACCGGACAAAGGTAAAGAGGCAAATCTTGCTTCATCGAGGTAATGCAAGATTCTCTTATTATTTCTTTTGAAAATAGAATTGAATCATGGGTTTTAGATTTAAGAGCTTCTTTCCATGCAACCCCTAATAAGGGTTTTTCAAAAATTATGTCCAGGAAATTTTGGGCATGTTTATTTGGGTGATAATGAACCTTGCAGTATTCTGGTAAAGGGAAGTTCATCTAAAATTACAGAATGGAAATACATAGGTATTGAGAGATGTGAGGCATGTGCCAAGCCTCAGGAGGAATCTTATTTCTGCAAGGCAACTAGGTGAATTTGGTTGCATGGTTACTTTTATAAGAGACTCTTGGAAAGTCACCAAAGGTTCTTTTATTGTGGCGAGAAGTAAGAACGTAGGAACGTATATTTATCTACTTGTATTACTGATTCATTTTCTACATTATCTACTTCAGATTCAGATGCATGCATGTGGCATAATCGGTTAGGTCATATGAGTCAAAAAGGAATGCATATATTAAAGGCTAAGGGTAAGTTATCAATTTGAAAGATTTAGATCTTGATTTATATGAGCATTGTATCTTTGGAAAGTAAAAGAGAGTGAGATTTCTCAAAGTTTGGGCAACTAAGGAGTAGAAATTGGAGCTTGTACACTTAGTTGTGTGGGGACCAGCTTAGGTAGCTTCTCATGGAGGATCCCAGTATTATGTTACTTTCATTGATGATGCTACAAGAAAGGTATGGATTTATTGTATTAAACATAAATCTGATGTTTTTGAGACTTTTAAAATATGGAAAGCCCTTGTTGAGAATGAATCAAATTCTAAGTTAAAGTGCCTTGGATATGAAAATGGTGGTGAATATTGTAGTAAGGATTTCAATGATTATTGTTCAATGAATGAGATACATAGAGAAAGAACGGTTCTAAGAACACCACAAGAGAATGGTGTTACAGAAAGAATGAACAAGACAATCATGGAACATGCTAGAAGTATGAGGATATATTCTAGATTTCCCTTGCAATTTTGGGCAGAAGCAGTTGATACAACGGTTTATTTGATTAACCGTGGGCCTTCAAATTCACTAGATGGAGGAATACCAGAGGAAGCTTGAACCAAAAAAGAGGTAGATCTTTCTTTTCTTAAATTTTTTGGTTCAGAAGCTTTTGTGCATGTTGATAAGGAAAATAGGAAAAATTTAGATGCAAAATCTAAGAGGTGCACTTTCATTGGTTATAAATCTATTGATTTCGGTTTCATTTTTGGGATTTAGAGAATTCTAAAATTATTAGGAGTCGTGATGTTGAATGGAATGAAAAGAGAATGTACAGGGATCAAATTTTGGTACCCAAGGATGAGAAAATTGAGAAGTTTATTGATGAAAATGAACTCTCATGTTTTAAAGAAATACCTACATAAATACACAGTAACCATGGTTGGTTAGTCCCAGTCTGGCATTGGTCAAATGAACTGTCGATGGTTATAGAGGATCAAAACTAGTATCGGTTAGTATAATTGATGTTGGTTAGAGGTGAGTGGCATCGGTCACTGTCAGAAGTGGATTCTAATGTCCAGGAGGCCCAGATTGAGCCTCCGGTACCCCAAACTTCTGTGAGAAGGTCACAAAGGGTAAGTAAACTTCTAGAAAGATTTACACCTTCTCTATTTTATTTATTGTTGACTGATAGTGGTGAACCGAGAAAGTTTCAAAGAAGCAATGCAGGATAAGAATCACGTTCAGTGGGAGCATGGCATGGATGAAGAGATGGACTCCTTAGAATAGAACCAAACTTTGGATTTGGTTAAGTTGTCAGCAGGTAAGAGGACATTGTAGAACAAGTGGATTTACATAATTAAGGAAGAAGAGGGTGGATAGAAAAGGTACAAAGAAAGGCTTGTAGTAAAGGGATTTGCACAGAAAGTAGGTATTGAATTTGGTGAAATATTTTCTCTTGTTGTTAAGATGACTTCTATTCATACTGTATTGAGTTTAGTTACAGTAGAATATTTGTATTTAGAGCAACTAGATGTGAAGACGGCTTTCCTTCATGGTGATTTGGATGAAGAAATTTATATGCAAAGCAGCCGCTTGGGTATGAATTCAAGGGTAAGGAGAAACTAGTGTGCAAGTTGAAAAAGAGCCTATATGGGCTCAAGCAAGCTCCAAGGAAATGGTACATGAGGTTTGATAGTTTTATGCATGAGCATGGTTACTTGAGATGTGAATCTAACCATTATGTTTATTTCAAGAAGCTTGAAAATGGGATCTATATTATTTTGTTATTGTATGTGGATGATATGCTTATTGCAGGATCTAGTATGCAAGAAATTAGTGAGCTTAAGAGAAAGCTAGCTCACACATTTGTTATGAAGGATTTAGGAGCTGTAAAAATAATCCTTGGCATGAAAATACATAGAGACAGGAAAAACAAGAAATTTTATTTGTCTCGGGAGGATTATATCTACAAGGTGTTAGAAAGGTTCAACATGTAGAATGCAAAACCTATTAGCACACCTATGGATGGACACTTCAAATTGAGAACAGATCAATGTCCTTCATTACATCATGATGTCAAATACATGAAATGAGTGCCATATTCTTTGAAGTTGGAAGTCTCGTACGCTATGGTTTGTACTGGACCAAAAATTTCATAGACAAAGTGGGAGTTGTGTGTAGATATATGGCTAATCCAGGTAAAGAGCATTGGAAAGAAGTCCAATGGATACTCAGGTATTTGAAAGGGACATCTAGCATGCAGTTATGTTATGGAGGTTTGGATATTTCATTATGTGGCTATGTTGATTCAGATATTATTGGAGATCTGGATGGTAGGTGGAGCACCATTGGATATATTTTCAAAGTAGGTGGAATGGCAGTTAGTTGGATTTCAAGATTGCAGAAGGTTAGATTTTTCTACTACAAAGGCAGAGTATGTTGCAGCTACAGAGGCTAGCAAGGAGATGATATGGATGAGTAGGTTCATGGAAGAGTTGGGAAAGGAGAAAAGTGATTGTAAACCTGTTTTTAACAACTGTGATCGAGTGTAATTCATTTGACAAAGAACTTAGCATTTCATTCGAGAACGAAACACATTCAGTTGAGGTATCACTTCATACGGTAGGTATTGGAGGATGGACAGTTGAATCTGGAAAAGATTCATATGAGAAAGAACCATGTGGATATGCTAACGAAGCCATTAGCAAAGGAGAAGTTGGAGCTACACTCCACTTTTGTTGGTCTTCGAGTTTGAGACTTGAAGAGGAAGAAACAAAGCCAAGGAAGAATCCAAGAATGATGTTGTATAGGTATGGTGTAGTAATTAAACTCCAAGTGGGATATTGTTGAGTTATGGATCTCAATTACTTCATTTTAGCATGTAATTGGAACTTGTTGGAAAACATAGTAACCGGCATCGGTTAAGAGTAGACCGGCATCGATCAGGGAAGACTAACATCATTCAAGGGCAAGTAGGAACCGACGTTGGTTACCTATACGACAAAATTTTATTTAACTCTTAAATTATATCTATTTTTAGCATTAAAATATATTTATTCATTATAATTACATGGATAAGTTCCCTAAGTCTATAAATGACTATATATAAGCACGAAAGCTAGGGTTTAGTAGGGATGATCAACAAGAATTAGAAAGAACTTGAAAAAGGTTGGTGAGAGATAATTCTTGGTGGTGAAAAAAAAATCTTGAAGGAAGAAAGTACTAAACATCTGAGAGGTGTGGAAGATTATAAATATTCATTGTATATCTTGTCAAAGCTTTGGATAATAGATTGGCTTATTTCTTGGTGGACGTATCCCACACTAGGTGAACCACGTTAAATCTGGTGTTGATTTATGTCTCATGTTTTGTATATTTCTTCTGGTAGAATATTCACTTTTATTTGCATGTATGCTTAGATCTGATATATTATATGTACAACTGGTGTGCTAAACCCAACAAAGTTTAATACTCTGATACTCGAAATCTTGAAGGAGATCAGCCGTCAACTCCTACCAATTTCTTGTCTGGAAGCGTAGCTCTAAATGAATGTACCATGTTCTCGTGTAACCTTGTAAGATGGAATAAAGCTTATGCACCCATAAAGATGATGGAAAGGCTTCCGTACCTTCCATCCACGACCTCTCGCATGCCTCGGATGTGAAACAAGGCAGTTCCTTCCCATCATAATCTTGTATAGTAGTAGGTGCATTGCTTCAGAGAAACCTAACAGAAAATGTGATTCTCACCTCGTGTCACTCTAGAAGGTTATCACGATGGGTCACCCACTAACATGTTGTGGTCTCAAGCAAGGTATAGCTAAGCATCCTTCTTCTTTTGATCTCACATCTCCACTGGATCTCCATTGCTCATAGGAAAACATTGGGGTTGGTTCCCCCAGTGTAACTTGGAAACTATTTTCCTCCCAGGTGCCTAACTGAGTTTGCCTTTGTTACTCTTGTCACAAATCCCCTTAACTACCTTCCGACTAACTCATATGTCTTATGCACCCAATTATCACATGTCACACTAGTTGTATCACTTATAAATTGAGCATCTTCCCATTGAATAACGACTTCTTTTGTTGGTTGCACAACCTCAGGGTCCCTGATAGTGTGCACATAGATTCTATCTAGGTCTTCTTCTCCCAAGGGCTCAGTATAGGGTGCTGACTTTCCATCTGTCAAAGGAATGATAACACATTCCTCCTTGTTCTTAAAACTTATATACCCCTTATTGAAATGTAATTCAGCATTGTTCTTATAGCACCAGGGGCGCCCAAGTAACACTGGAAAGTTTTCCACCTCAACAAGTGCCAAGACTTCAAAGTCTCCAGTGAATTTTTCCCCTTGGATGGTGATAGAAGCATCCTTTAAAACACCAATGGGCATTGCCTTTGTCTTATTAGCCATATATAGCATATTTGAAGATGGCTGTAATGGGGGCTTCTAGTTTGATTCCATGCATCTAAGGTGAGAACATTAACTTCCATGCTCGTGTCAATCGAATACTACTAATTCATCCATCAACAACTACATTCAAGGTAATTTCCTTATCATATTCAAGGTTGTGAGGAGGAAGGTTAACATGTAAGACCTATCTCTCGCACTCTCCTTAGTGCTTGGTACTTTATCTCTCAACCATTCTCCTAACAGAGGGATGATATTCTCTTGGTGCAACATCTTACACACCTCTCTGACATCATCTATATCTGCCTAAGGGACCTCAGTGCCTTTCTTTTGCTCCAACTTCCTGGATTGCTCTTTTAGACACTAAATTTCCCCTTGAAGACTTTTTATTACTTCCATGGTCTCTTGATAGACTTCCTTCGATGGGTAGGGTCTAGATACTTCCCATATACCACCTCTTCTCTTGTAATCAAGTGGTCTCTACTTTGGTATTTCCTTGATGCACGCAGCCTCGGCTTGTGTCATCACCAGTACATGTTCTAACTCTAACTCTCACGCCATTCTTGGAATCCACTATTGATAAGCAAGCTTTATGCTCACCATCCCAGCCCCCTTATCCTTCTGTTTCTTCTAGATCATGTGCTCAAATAATTTCAAGCATTCCTCATACTTGTGATTTTTCCCACACTAAGAGCATTGTAATAGATCTTAGCATTCACGCTTATAGTGTTATGTAAACTCGCATGATTGTAACAAGTCCCACATGGGAATTCACTTCATCCACCTAAACAGTTGCCACGGCCTCTAAATCATCCACAAAATCCTCTTCCTCGACCTCCTCCATTTATGTGCCCTTCATAATGACGACCATCATCCTTGGAGCTATTTGCAACACTAGTTTGGTGCACACCAAGTATCAATAGCATCATGTATTTGGTCAATCATTATACAATCCTTGGTGTTATGACTAGTAGAGGTGCATCATGATCTCTGTGGTAGATTGTATAGTCAACCATCATTGTGCATACCGATATCCGAGGAAAATTGTCCTTCTACCTCACAATTCGTACACCATAACCTGTTGCAAGTCTCATGAGCCGAGTTCACATAAACTTTCTCTAGTTGTTTTGTCATTACGAAATTTGGGATTCTAGGAACGGACTAACTCATGTATCAACGATTCTTACTATCTTAGCACGTAAGGAAGCCTCCAAGTCATCTCGTATATTTTTAAAATTCTTCTATGAAAGTACCCTCCGAATGGTGTGATCATTCCTCTAATGAACCATTGAGCATGTTGCAAGGGTGAATGTCATAAGATAACTTGGATAGGAGAGTATTAAAACATGTATCATACTCTTGCACACTCTCTACCATTCCTTTGCTAAATTTCCTTCAATTTGTTGATGTTTTTATGTTCAAACTCAGGTATGTTGAACTCTTCCAAAAATGCATTACACAGTGCAATGTAATCCACCACTATCTAGTGTGGGTCATACTTCCTATACTAGTTATGTGTGTGTCCTTGCAACGTGGTTACAAACTAACTTTCCTTCCACTCCAGGAAGTGATTGCCTTTGGGTGCTATGGTAATTCACACATGTGTACATGTTCTGCGGCATCCTCAATTCCCTTGTAATCATGTAAGTGGAGCTACATCTCATAAAACACTTGTTCATGGTGTTGTGGACCTTGTCCGCCAGATCTAAAACCTTGATTCCCTCCGATGTTACCTCCACCACCAGACCCACTAGATCCACTAGTGCCAACTCCTCCAGATCCACTAGATCCTCCTCTTGTCATAGGTAAGGGGCCTAACGTAGTTGCACCTTGCAAACCCATCGTCGCGCTAAATTGTGCACCGGCGAGTCTATAATACCGAACCACTCCTAGATGTGTTTCCCACGCCGCTCCTAGATGTAATACTCAAACATTGTGATCCCACACCTTGTCCAAATGTTGTGCCAAAAAAAATACCCCCAAACACAGGAAATGACTGTGCAGCCATAGATGTACCAAATGAAAAATTATACCTCCTAGGTGTCACTTGACTACGAATACCGATACCAACTGGATTATCAAAAATTATCTCAAGAACTAGAAAAATAAGTGCAAGGTTATGGTCACCATGTGGGTTAAGATGCATGCCTATGGATCTTCTCCTTTCTTCATATGACGAGCTCTCTCTCAGAAGTCAAGAGGGTTTCTCTTTGTGCTTGCCAAGATGGGGTAGCTTAGACTGCTCAGGTTCCATGTCCTCCGCGTGAACCTCAAATCCTTCACGTAATGTCTTCCTCCATAAATCCATCACTCCTACTGACTTCACATTGTCTTGCTAACTCCCTCTCCCGAGCTTCATTATACTTGAGTCACCTCTCCTCTCTCTCCATTTTCACCGCCATACATGTGCTTAATGGTATCTGTTGTTGCAAATCAGCAGCACCCCCTGGATGTTGATCAGATTTCTAGTTTGATCATACTAGCATCCAGTGTGATTGCACAACATTGAATCCTCTTCCCAAGTGTGGGACTTGCAAAAATGGAAGAGAAATCTCTAGATTAGAGGTTGGTTCCTCAACTCCTCTGATCAGCTATTTTACTTACACAATTGCAGAGGTTTAAACTCCTAAATCTACTCTAAATTCCAAAGGGACAAGGATAGAAAATGCAAAAAGAAAGAACTAAAACTAATGCTAATAGGTGATGCACCAAAGGAGTGGTGAGCATTTTTTACTTCTGCAAATTGACACAGTTCATAAAATGCAACAAAAACAACATGCACAAACTGATAGCTGTAATGAAGTGTTAGAAATTAGGCAAACAACACCAGCAGAGGATAAAAACTAATCACAGGGCCTGTATTGTTATTTTAACATCAAAATCACTTGCATTCAAACACCTGAAAGGCAAAAATATAGTTGCAGTTTCTAGAAAAGGTCTGTTATTCCACTAAATCACTTCCAAGGTGAAAAAGGGAGCTTGCCATACACAAAAATGTTCAACCTTTGAAAAATGAGCCAAATCTGGCTTTTACAATGCAAGGGACGAGCCTAGGAGAGAGAAATGTGGGAAAACATGCAAGGGGTTCAACCATTGACCAAAATGCCATCAAAACAGCATGGGCAACCTGACAGACCCATTCCCTGACATTTTTAACCATGCTGGGAGAGAATGCGAGCCATTCTTCATTAAAATCGGTGGTTGAAACGTCATTTCTGTTCATGACCACGTGCCAGAAGTGTTTTTAATTTTTCTCTCCAAACTCCACCAAAATGAAAAATTGACCCTAGAATCTTGTAGATAATTTCACCAGCTTTCCATTGATATAAAGAACGTGAAAACCAAGCTCTAGATCGAAAGATATGGCCATTTGAAGTTTTAGGGCAAAACAGGGCCAAATCGGGTTGGCAAGCAAAAATTTGAATTTTTGCACCTTTTTGGTCATTTGGAAAAATTTCCAAAATTTCCCTGCACTCCACCACTCTAGGTGCCACGTGGTAGCATCTCATTGGCCGCGGGCCTTTCAGGGGAAAATTTTTCCAAAACACTCCAGCTGAGCCATAACTTCAAAAATACATGGAGTCAGGAGGAAAACTTTACCTTTCTAGAAAGCTGAGAAATAGCTCTATCCAATGGTGTCATTTCCAGAAGGTTTTGAGTGCCTGAAAGAAAAATTTTGTGACTGAGGCACAAGAGAGGGAAGAATGGGAGGAGTTAGCCACAAAATGAGCAGGGGGCACATTTTGGATAACAATTTTGGCGACTCAGAGGGGGCATCTGCCTGCTGGATGAAGTTACCAGTTGCCTGAAGCATCCATTGGGCATGGAGTCATGAGTTGTAGCCTGCAAACTGATCTGAACTTTGAAAACCTCCTCTCTGAGCCACTTGGAAACCCACTGAAATGGACTGTGCAAGAGCAAAACCAGCACCACAAAAACTATGTACAAAACTAAAGGTCATACATGCTCCAAAATGGAACATGCAGAGTGTGCACAAGAACTTCTTTTACTGAAAGCAAAACTACCTATCCTACTCTAACTAGAAGCAAAAGTGGGCTAAACAAACCCTGCAACTGGTTGGGAGAAATAGCTTCCCTTTCTCAAAAGTTGCAACCATGCAACTGATTTGGCACTGAACATGGCTGATTAGATGAGTGGAAAATCAACAAGAAGCTGGTCTTCTACCCAAATCATCAAGGTGTCAACTAAAAACAAATCCAATACCTCTTTTAGTTGCTCTGCATTTGGATTGAAGAGGTATGACAGCTAATCCTTGGTACTTTGTAGCTCACCCTCATGCTTAGAAGCAAGCATGACTGGTTGTGACTTCTCCTTTGACTCCAATGAAGTCAAATACCTTATTGGGCAAGGTATGATCCGTTTGATATGCCCATAGCTCTGATTTTCAACTCCAAAAATGGAGTCTTCTTGTAGACCTTCTTGGGTGGGTGATGTGGAAGCAATGGTAGGACTTTTCTACCCTTTCTCTTCCTTCATGGCAACATGGAACTCTTCTATAGTGTGCAACTCCTCGTTATTGATTGCAACATCCAATGAAGTTGCTTTTGCATTGTTGTTACCTGCTGCAATACATTGTTGGCTTTGGAGCTCCTCCATTGTAGCTTTTGGAAGATCAAATTCTTCTAGCTTTGATTCAAGAGGCATGTTGCAAACTGTAGGTTGTTGTCCTTGAACTCTTTTGTCCATGGCAGCAAGTTCTTGTTGTTGGAGAACGAATGGTGAAGAAGGAAACATGGTAATTTCAGCTAGCTCTTCATCTAAACATTCTTCTAAGTCTGATGGCAAATCAAACTCTTGAATGTCTTGCTGCAGCAAAGTCTCTCCCTCTTGTATGGTGGCCTCCAAATCTGCATTTTCTTCACCCTGTATAACTTCATTTTCAAACATGAAACTTGTCAATCCAAACTCATCCCAAAAATCAGATTGTTGGAGAGATGAAGTGGGAGAGAAGCATGAAATTTCTTGTGCCTTTTGCTCACAATTTGGACCTATTTTGTTCACCTCCATAATGGCTTCATCAATCAAATCATCCCCTTCAAATGAAAGCAAAAATGTATCAATAATTCTTCCTTCTTCTACTGTTGTAAAAACTAACTTGACCTCATCCATTTGCTCCTCAAAGATGGGGTTTTGAGATGGTTTTCCTTCCTTCTCGATGGCTGATTTTGCAGTGCAAACTGGATCAACATTTTCTTTGGGCAAAGTGCCAACATGGACACCCAACTCATCACCAACAAACTGTTGTTTTTCTCGCTTCACTGCTGTTATAAAATCAGCCTTGTTTTCCACTTGTTCTCCAACTTCAACATCCTCTATTGGTTTCACCATCAAGGGGATTTTTGTAATCCCAAATTTAAGAGCCCAACTCTTCAGACTTTGAATTTCTTCATCCTTGTTTGGCTCTTCTTTCTACTGCTGTTTTCCTTGATTGGCATTCTGATTTTTATCCTCCCAACATGGATTTGGGAATGCAAGAGAAGAAGTGGATTGTAACTCAATTGATTTTGCAATTTTTTGTGGTGGTGGAGGAGGTAGGAACTCTTGTTTCCTTGGAGGGAATGGCTGTTTGGAAGGGAAAAGGACAGAAGAATTGAGATGGGGTGGAAGACTAGGGAATGGAGAAATGGATTCAACACTTGGGATAGCAGATGGAGAGTTTAAAACTTGACACTGCTGAGATAAAACAAATTGGGAAAGAGGGAGAGAAGAGGCATGAGATGGTGTGCTTACCTGTTGACAAGGTTGTTGAATACTCCTCTCATACACCTTTATTCCTTCAGTCCACTTTGCAAGCAATGGTAGTGTTGTAATCATGAAGTCTAGCTTCTCTTGAGGGCTGTAATGCCTTGGAAAAGGTCCCACCCATGGACAAGGTGCTCTACAACCGATTCTAAATGCTTTCATTTGTGCTTGAGCCCTGGATAGCACCATGTTTACCTCCATCTTTTGGATTTGTTCCAGCAGATCTACATTTTCTTCTTGACTTCCCTCACAACTAGCATACCCTTGTGCTTGACATGCTTCATATCCAAACTGACTTTGGCACTGCTGCTCATATGGGTAGACATGCTGATTTTGAATTTGATCAAAATGCTGATTTGGAGGATTTGTAAAACATGTTGGAGGTGTGATATACTGTTGTTGTAAATGTGAATTCCATGATGGAAATGAAGTCATGATTGCACAACTTCATGGAATGGAAAAGAATGAAAATGATGGAAAGAAGAATGGATGGAAATGAATGGAAAACAGGTCTGTAACTTAGAGAATGAGTTGTTTACCAGATGGAGTCGCCATATGTGCTTTTGAAAGTGCCTCCAAAAGGCTGAATCTTTAACAGGAACACACCAACCTGTCAAAGATAAAATGGAAGACCTCTAAGGTCCCACCGGGTGTGCCAAAACTATTGTTGCAAATCAGCAGCACCCCCTGGATGTTGATCAGATTTCTAGTTTGATCATACTAGCATCCAGTGTGATTGCACAACATTGAATCCTCTTCCCAAGTGTGGGACTTGCAAAAATGGAAGAGAAATCTCCATATTAGAGGTTGGTTCCTCAACTCCTCTGATCAGCTATTTTACTTGCACAATTGTAGAGGTTTAAACTCCTAAATCTACTCTAAATTCCAAAGGGACAAGGATAGAAAATGCAAAAAGAAAGAACTAAAACTAATGCTAATAGGTGATGCACCAAAGGAGTGGTGAGCATTTTTTACTTCTGCAAATTGACACAGTTCATAAAATGCAACAAAAACAACATGCACAAACTAATAGCTGTAATGAAGTGTTAGAAATTAGGCAAACAACACCAGCAGAGGATAAAAACTAATCACAGGGCCTGTATTGTTATTTTAACATCAAAATCACTTGCATTCAAACACCTGAAAGGCAAAAATACAGTTGTAGTTTCTAGAAAAGGTATGTTATTCCACTAAATCACTTCCAAGGTGAAAAAGGGAGCTTTCCATACACAAAAAATGTTCAACCTTTGAAAAATGAGCCAAATCTGGCTTTTACAGTGCAAGGGACGAGCCCAGGAGAGAGAAACACGGGAAAACATGCAAGGGGTTCAACCATTGACCAAAATGCCATCAAAACAGCATGTGTGATCTGATAGACCCATTCCCTGACGTTTTTAACCATGCTGGGAGAGAATGCGAGCCATTCTTCATTAAAATGGGTGGTTGGAACGTCATTTCTGTTCATGACCACGTGCCAGAATCATTTTTGATTTTATCTCTCCAAACTCCACCAAAATGCAAAATTGACCCTAGAATCTTGTAGAGAATTTCACCATCTTTCCATTGATATAAAGAACGTGAAAAACCGAGCTCTGGATCGAAAGATATGGCCATTTGAAGTTTTAGGGCAAAACAGGGCCAAATCGGGTTGGCGGGCAAAAATTCAAATTTTTGCACCTTTTTGGTCATTTGGAAAATTTTCCAAAATTTCCCGCACTCCACCACTCTAGGTGCCACGTGGTGGCATCTCATTGGCCGCGGGCCTTTCAGGGGAAAATTTTTCCAAAACACTCCATGAGCCATAACTTCAAAAATACATGGAGTTAGGAGGAAAAATTTACCTTTACGGAAAGTGAGAAATATATCTATCCAATGGTGTCATTTCCAGAAGGTTTTGAGTGCTTGAAAGTAAAATTTTGTGACTGAGGCACAAGAGAGAGAAGAATGGGAGGAGTTAGCCACAAAATGAGCGGGGGCACATTTTGGATAATAAAGTGTCCCTTATAACCCTCTAGCACTAAGTACTCTAAACCCTAGCACCATGAACTCCAAACCCTTAGCATTTCCTAACATTTCTACAACACTTTGTTACTCTCCTTCTCTTTCTCTAATCCCCTTTTCACTCTGCACTCTCGTTCATGTCCCAAGCACTCCTTTAAATAGGACCATCATCCACCGCCATGACTTCTCTCCTAAGTAGATCATATGTCAAGTGTCGATGTGGTCCTCCATTGGTGAATGTTTATCCTCTTTACAAACCTTCCACTAAATGTAATGATGCCTTTAGGAATATTCCCGTGTGGAATATCCTTTTCTTGACCTCCAAGGTTCCAGGCTGGCACCTTATCCACTTATCATGCCTAGTCGGGTCCTCACATTTTTCCTCAAGTGACTCCATGATGCCAAATATGGCTAAGTCCTTTAAACCCTTGTTCTTCCTCCCGCATGCACCCTGGTTTCACTTAAACCCTTTTTGTGTGTGTTTTTCCCTAAACGCCCATCTATCTACTCGATCATGTGCGTGTGCACCTCTTAAAGACTTAGCTAATATTTTAGGGTCCAACATACTATTTACACAAATGAATTTTATTAGGGATATGAGCATGATGTAGGATACACATGACTCTATGATTCTTATAGATTATAGAACCCTCCTCTTACCCAATAGTCGTGCATATCTTAGGGAATCTCCTATACTATCGAATGTTATTATTTCATTACATATTTTTATTTCAAATCCTATTTATGTTTATATTCAACATTGTGATATATGTTATTTATTTGGATCTTTGGGACGAATACATGTGGACTATGCAAGAACCGTGTATCTTATTACATGCACTCATTGGCTATTGTCTACTTTTCATCGTCATATACTTACTTATTTACTTGCTTGTATTATGTGTGTGGCCTTTAGCCTTCTCTATGCGTGTGCGACTCTTAGTTATCCCTTGTTTATGGCCTTATTTAGCTTTGTTTATGTATCCATGAAAATCTTGATTTTTTTATGACACTATTTTGTCCCTTGATTACGACCTTTTCCATCTCTATGACTATGTGACAGCTTATTATTGTACTTGTATGTTGTTATGCTTGTGTACTTGTATGCTTATTAACTATGTAATCTCTTTTTGATGTTTTTTCTACCTTGTACTCTATTGCAAATCATGGTTTTATATTATGGTCAACTATAACTAGCTTCTATGTGACCCAATGATGACTATACACTACATCTAACATGGACATACTTACATTAGTTTGAGTCGAGTGATCTACATAATAATATCTCACGCTCCACAAAAGAGGGGCATTTAGTGGGGTTATCACATGAGTGCCAATGCAATTTAGGCACATAAAACATTATAGAATATATATCATAGTTGAATCTATAGGAATACGTGAACAAGAACAAATAAAAATCATTTAAAGAATTTTAGCATAGAGAAAATTGTCCAACATGCACGTAAACGATAGATGTTACTATCCAAAATGGATGGTACCATCTTGGGAATATTTTGGCATCTAAATCATAATTTTATGGAATATAAATTTACGAGGTTATGATACTGAGTTCAAGGACAGATTACACAATTTAGAGAATATTTTACTATGATTCAATATAGAATGTGAGGGGAAACAACACTCAATTCCCTTTTGAAATTTTATATATTGGCATCACAAAAAAATTATGATGCAAGGTATGGGGGCATGATAATTTTTGCATTATCATTTAGATTCATGCATTTGGCACATCAATTATTACAATGTATAATTGGGACATGAGTACTCCATTCCCTTAGAAATTTTAGCTACTTTACACATTTGGGACCTAGATCCATCTAAAGCGGTGTGATTATGTCAATGGAAGATTTAAGGGGAAATCACATGACTTTTGAAACTCTTCCTCTCACTCTCTTTGGAAGATTTAAGGGGTGGCTAGACACCTTATGACACTCTTTGTCTCTCTCTTGGGAAGAATTTAAGGGGAAACTAGTTGTCTTGTGACACACTTCTTTGGTGTGTTGTGGCACCCATGTCCCTTCATGTTTATAACTACTTTAAATTGGGGATTGCTCACCCTCAATCCTCTAATGGTGGAGTTCCAATCCCTCTCTCCAAGTGTTTAAACAAGAGGTTTCTCTTTTAATAAGAAAAATGAGTGTATTCCTATCTTTCTTAGTTCTCTTTAAATTTTTCAAAAGTCCAATTTCAATTTCAATATAGCTTTAAAGTTTAATTCTTTTATATATGTTGACTACGTTCTATGTCAACCACTTCAAGCATCTCAAGAAATCAAGTAAATAATCGATAAAAGAGAAAAGTGTGTTTATATAATCAAGTATTATTTTCCTTTAAGAAAGTAAATTTCATTTCCTAACTTAAAGGGGGAAATTTAGACACCTAAATTTGGAAATTAATCACTTGATAATGCCAATATTGGCTTAATCCATAAATCATGAGTAGCACACCCATGTTGATCCTAATTGTTATATCCCTAGTCCTATTACAATATTTGATCTACTCATTACATTTCTAATATGCTCATAGAATAGCTCACATCGGTCCAAACTAATATATCAATCATAATTATAATGTGCATACCTTTGTGGCATTGTACACTCCTCCTGGACAAAATCGCTAAATAGTTTGGTCCGAAATAGGTGATTTTGTCCCATCCCTTCCAATGGTAATTTTCTCAATTTGAATATATTTTATAGGATGTTACTTTCGCATGGTTCCACCTTAATGTGAAACTATACTATAAAACCCTATATAAGCAATTTAAACACACTCATTTACACTTTCAATCACTCCTCATGTAAATATCTCTCAATAGAAATTCAAAGCTCTTCAAAAAAAAGTAATAAACATTAGAATTAATCCCTACACAGGACCTAAAACACTCCAAATCGGGTTCTAGAGTCAAGTTTCCTAAGCCAAGTACCCTAAAACCCAATTCAATGACTAAGCAAGAAAGTAATTGCAAGCATTATCAAGTGATCAAATTATCGAATATAGTTTTATCCATACATATGTTACATATTTATGTGCAAAATTATGTATGGTTTGAGCCTCTTCATAGTAGTGTCAATGTAAGTGGTGTACATCTTGCACTTCAACCCAAACACCGACATTTTTAAAGGGTTTCACCTATGGTTAGGATTTTAGGTCTTTTTGTTGATTATAGAGGGTTTTTCACATTTACAAAATCTAATATCTTATAACGAAGTATATCAAAAGTAGATGCAAGGGTATAGGAAGTTGAATACTACCATCACCTTCCTATAAAGAACTAAGTGTTAGGGATGAAAGTGTCAAATAGTTTGGTCGAGATTGGTTTTTTTGTCCCCCAGATACATTGTGCACTCTCAAAAATAGAGATGAAGTATTTGTAAGATATTTATAGTATATACATCGATCTATCACACCCAAATTAGCTTCCATATTGGCCAAATATATAAGTGCGCTCACTTTCTCATGGTTTATTATATTTAGTACATGTCCTAAGTAATCTATATTGTAAATTAATATATACGTATATTCTCATTTGAATTATTAATAGACAATATAAATATACATCATTTTTCTAAGCCTAATATGGAATTGAATTAAGTAAAGTAATTGTATCCCATTTCCCACACATGTTTCATTTTCGGATGTAATCACATATATGGTGGGACTAGAAATGGTACGAAGTGGCAAGAGGGAGTTAAAATTGCCCGACACTCACTCCACTAAATGTTTATCTACCCACCAAAGGTAGTGACATGTGCTCTCAATCACATCTTGTGTCTCCTCCGACATAGGCCATAATGATCATGCATCCACCGATCCAACTTAAGGCATCCACACAACATGATCTCAATGGACTACATAAAGAGATAGAGATCCTATTCTAGTTATGTGTTCCCTCTCTCCCATTGTAGCATCCTAGGGCGTCCATTTTTATTATTAGTGGTGTCTCTACCGGTCTATACATTGCAAAATAGTCGTAAATCCTTGACAAAAATTGTGTGATAGGTCGTATATTATGTTATAGTCTCATCTATAACATGTATATATCACACACCATTGAACCTATATAATGGCGCCCTATCCGAAATGTGTTCCCTACTCCAAATCTTATATATAGGTCGCCAATGTAAAATGTATCCTTATAAAGGCCTTCCAAATATTTGGAACCATTGAAGAATATACAAGTGTCAATATGGATAATAAGTGACCTTGGGTGATACTTATTTGATTTTTGCACCCATTTTGTTATATATCTCCTCTCCTCTATCAACTTGAACACATCTGCAAAACATGTATGCCCCTAGATAAGTAGTCTTGTAATAGAATGGACATCCTCTAGTGTGAATGGCATATCTATATTAACATTGTCACCAACCCACCATCTAAATGTTTTAGCACAATAATTCCATGCACCAATGAACATTTATACTAAAACTATATTCAAAGGGTTTGCATCATCTCCATGATACCGCTAATGTCATAAAGTTGTATATGTGCCGTACTTTCATCTAAAAAACTCTCTAACAACTTCACCAACAATATTGTTGCATCTACCATCTTCCATGACCATATTCTCTTAGGGATCTGCAAAATATTAACCACCAAGAACCCATCAATATTGGTCAACAAAACATCATCATTCATCAATTAAAATCACAAAAATCATCACTACTCACAAATTGTATAGTATTGGTCATGATAACACTATTATATCGGCCATCCTACAAATCCCTAACAACATTGACCACTCTACCATATAGTATTAGCCACCTTGAGAAAATCTAACACCATCATCCACATGTTTTTCCTATCAAGGATGATGTCATTTTCTAGGAATCCATGCCCCCTTTTCCTCATTTAAAATCAAAACACTTGCCATAACTATACCAACAATCAAAATGCTCCTAAACCCACCTAAATTTAGACCCAATCTACATTTTGATTCATCTTGGGAAACTTTTTCTAGCCAATTTTTCCTTGAGACCTACTTTTACACTTTTCTTCTTACTGACCCTTTCCCAATTTAAATACAAAATCTACATGTGGATTTCCCATAGCACTCCCTAATTTTTGCCACTTTATCCACCTACACTAACTCCTCACAATCTAGCCATCATTTTCGTTTTGATTAAATCGAACAAACCAGATCTACGGAATCTTAAAATCTATAAGAACAAAATGACAAATTAGTAGGTTGATTTTTTATTTATATAATTTCAATTAAAAAAATTAAATCCTTCTCTCGTGATGTCTAGATTCCTTTTAAAAATGATATTTTTGCAATCATAACTTCGATTTCAATCCCGGAAGAAGCATCAAGATTGTATTCTTGAAACAAATCCAATGGCATATTACATGTATTTTTCTTTAAAAATTTGAAAAATCGCCTATGTTTTAGGCCCACGATCCTTATGCCCATTGTTCGTGATTATGTCATCTATCATCATTTCTTCCCTACGTATCCTATCATCTTCCTACCTACTTAGAATCTATTTTTATCATCTTAGAACCTATCTCACACATTTATCGACATTATCCTTTCTTACTTCCATGAGCTCCCCTTAGCTTAGGGTTTATTGCTTATTTATCTAATTTATCTTCGAGTGTTTCTTTTCAATTGTGTATTACTTGGGTTCTCATAACAACTCTTTCTACACTCTAATGACTCATTATACGAGACACACTTGTGAGAAGGTAAGTATACAGGTAGGTATGTTTTATTTGAGTTCATGTTTTTATCACTTATGTATAGCTCACTCATTTAGTAATTTTTTATTTATCCGTTCCATTATCTTTTCCCAAAGACCATCTCATGTACACTTTTTGTGACAAGCAATGATCTTCAATTGAGGCATATGTATACACGATTTTTTACTTTTACTAACTTTGGTTCTTTCATGCACTATTGGCGCATTGTCTTTCATAGAGTGTTGTCCTCAAGGACATTGCCAGAGCAAGAATAACTAGAAATAGTTATATTCAACCAACAATAGTTGTATCAAAATAGTTAGCAATGGTACTTATATGAGTTCCTTAATGTGTATTCTATGTTACGACACCTTATATGCTTTTTATACCTATGTAGTCCTTTTTTACACATTTATTATTCTCTTATAGTCGCCTTTATATCTACTTTGAACACACACATACCTTTTTCATGTCACCTTTTATTACAAACTCTTAAATATTATTCCATTAGCCAAGACTTCCCTTGGGATCACAACCAACGATATCGACCATGGTTGATATTGTCTACCTTTTATTTTCTAACAATTGATGGTATCGACCAATACCACTAGCTAACGAAATAATAATGCTTAATCATGACCCCTACATATACGCAGGATTTGATTGCCTTTTCCATCACATCATCATCATTCATTCAGTTGTTTAATGATTAACAATATGCCCTTTAGGTTTGAAGTTAGCCTTGATTATCTCTTTGGAGTCTACACTTGGAGCATTGGGTACTTAGGATTCCCAAGCATAGGAGTTGCACTTATTATGGTTTTCCTAGCCTTTGGAGTTTTTCAAGTCTTCCAAAAAAATATTTTCCCTAGGTCTTCTTCTAATTGTTTATGATCCCCCACATCAACTCTCTCATAAGGTGTTGTTAACCTTGGGGGAAGTTAACGCATCAATGGTGTCTACAATCGGGTATATATCTCTATTCTCCCATTTCCTTTATATTATTTAAAATTTAGATGAATGTTTATATTGTCATGCATAAGTTAGAGTTTAGTAGTATATTATTGATCTATTGCATTATTTATCAATCGGCCCATACCTTAAAATCCACCCTTTGGGCTTTACAATCTTTTACAACCTATCGATCCTCACAATACATATTTAAATTCCTTGCATAAGAATCTCTTTCTTGTTACAATTTGATTACAATGTTATTAATATCAACTTTCAATTGGGACATAGTTAGACACCACTCCTCTATCCTAGACCTAGGTTTTTGAACCCTACATGTTTGTAGAGTGTGGACAATTTCCTTCCTGGATCCACATCTTTTCAATCTACAATCTAAGATGAACATTTATAGTGTGGTCCATTTCATTAACTTAGTCTAGATTACCTAGAGACAAAAGGACATTTTATTATGCCATTCTTTATTTTGATATACAATTTGTCAATTGAAGATGGTGGTCGGGTATCCAAAGATGTGTTTATATTTTGAAAGTAGGCTTTTAATTAGTCAATGATGGATAACAAGTGTGACCTAGTGGTCGAGTAGTTCAAGCTAAGCAAGGTGAGTGTGAGAATTAATCATTTAAGTGCATAATGATTAATGAGTTAAGATAAATGTCAAGTATTCATTTCCAAATGACATATATCCATATTTAGGTGTCTGTGGTAACCTCATGAAAAAACTTAATACTAGAAATATTCAAAACTTTAGCCACTAATGATCACTCAAAATATTTGCCTCTAAACGATGAATCCAACAAAATAACCAAAAGCTTCTCAAGCATCTTAGACCTCATGTTATGGTCTTTAGAGTGCATATAGGTAAAAAAGGCAAGTCTTGGGAGCTAAACAATACGACCACATGAGCAACCACCAATAGCAAGACAAGTTTGCAGACCCATGACACCTTGGGAGGGCCCTAAAAATGCCCTAAAACCTTCAAAAAATCACCACAAGCAAACCATAAATCAGTTTTCACCAAAAATGGATGCACTTGTGACGAAAGTTTCTCAACATGAAAAATTTCTAGAAATTGTGTTCTTTAGGGATACCATGTTTCTTATGGTTCCCTCTATCTTGATTTTCAATGGCTTATCAAAATCAAATTATGCAACACAAAAATGTGATTTTAAAAAATTGCAAATTTTCTAAACTTCTACAAAAAAATATACCATGGCTACCTAGAAAAGTGCAATTTTCCACAAAAAAATTGAGTACTACGATAATAGCTCCAACATAATTATTTTTGCCAAACGAAAAAACCTAGAATGTGGAAAAGCCAAAAACTTATCTTGGAGAAGGGAAAATAAGGGAGAATGTTTAAACATGATCGGCAATCACAATATAGATAAATAAGAGATTAAATATGGTATCGTATGGAAAATGATAATTATTCCATGAGATCTTTTCAACTCATATCATCTCCTTGATATGATATCTCTATTAGACAAATAAATGAAAATCAAAATGTCTAAGACATGCCAAAAGCATGCATAATACAACTAGAAAACTACAATGTACAAAGAGGAGGTATATAGGCACAAACTTCACTTTTATTTTAGTGGCCACAAAAATAGGCCAATCTAATTGGCCTATAGAGAAGTGGTGTTGTATCACATAGCATTAAAATCCAATCTTTCTTATTCTAAACCTACAAAATTGTGTGATTGTTAGATTTAGTATAGAAACTAATTAATATATAATATAAGGTGAAAATAAAATATCACATCAGCAAAATCCTTATAGATTGTACTCCAACCATAAGTTTATAGGTGTAGCATTTAGGGTTTAAGATTCAAGGTTAAGGTCTATTGATTACTAGTGTTTAGAATATAGAGATTACGGATCAAAAATCTAGGATTAAGTTGCAGGGATAAGGGTTTAGAATGTTAGGATTATGTTTTAGGGATAAGACTTTAGTGGTTGAGGTTTAAGATTTACAATTTAGAGTGTAGGGTTAAGGCTTTAGTATAAATACGGTCTTATTAGTAATAGGTTTTAAGGACTAGGTAAGTTGAAACAAACTATGAACAAAAAAGAATAATAGTTTTTATATTTCATCTATTTTTTATTTTGTACCTACATTATTTTTGTATATGTTTAATTTCATTTTTGTTGAATTGTTTTTAGTAGAGTTCCAATTACTCTATTTTTTAATCTTGAACATGAAGTATAAAATTGTATATAACTTTGTATGCAATGAGTTGCATACAAAGTTATATAAAATAATAATGGCGCAATGACAAAGAGGATGTGGACACTAGTGATCTTAGGAATATATAAACATTACAATTTATATGTTGTTATTTATTCATCATTGTTTGATGATGATTATGGGATTTAATATTTTATTCTCGTATGATAGATTTTTTTAAATATTTGTTTTTAAAAAATAGTACTTTAATCGTTAATGTCTAGTATTATTTTGTAATTGCTAGTTGTTTGAAAAAATATGGTTCCATTTTTTATACTTTACAAAGGGTGATATTTTAAGAAAGTTTTGTAAAGAATTAAATTATATCATGCATTATTGAAAAACATGAGTAACATCAACATCTAATAATTAAATTAATTTATCGAAGAAAAATCTTGTTTGTTAAAAATTAATCTTTGATGCACCAAGTGTCCTTTAAATTATTATTAAAAATAGAAGTGAAATTTATTTTTAATTAAGCAAGAAAATAAAAGCAATAATTTTACAAAGTAACACAACCTTTGAAATATTTGTCCGCTATTATTAAATTTAAATATTTTGTTTTAATTTACATTTAAACACGAGAACTTTGAGTTATTGCATGTATAAAATTGCTAAATGTTCCATATAACAAATTGTAGCAGAAAAATTGAAGTCCGAGAGTGTCAAGATAATAACATCATTCGAATCTACATGAAATGTGGGTCAAGCTTGTTTTAGGCATTTTTACACTTTTTGCACCCAATTTTGACACAAAGTCGATGCTAAAAGAGCATAATGTAGTAGTGAGACTATAAAACTCTTGAACCCAATATAAAAGTGTTTAGTAATAATTGGGTCTATACCCTACAAAAAAATTTAGAGACCTCATCTTAACCCTAATTTACTTCAACAATAAAAAATAAGTATGTTGCAATTGCTATTCACTCATTAAAAAAAAACTCATTAACTTAGTATTGATTTGTACATTGAGTTGGTTGGTCTCAAGGCTCAAAAATAGCCCACTTATTAAGCCACCCAAATTTGAGCTCATCTAACAAGTTCTCCATTTTCACCCTCAAATGTTAACCAAATCTTGTGTCTTGTTTCATGCTTGTAAGCATATCATTGAAATACATATACGTATATTTGTATGTTGGGACAAGTACTCACTAAGTATTGTTACCTTGAGCAAGCATCTTCCTAATTAGGGAGCGGGATAGATCTCATGCATGAATAAATGTTCCATGCTACCAAAAAACAAGAGAAATAAAATCATATAAAAAAATTATGGAGCCCTAAAAGGTCAAAAATTAACTCACTAGGACATCCACATTTGTGCTCAATTGACAAGTTCTCTAAGCTCACAACTCAAATGTTTACCCATTTTTATTAAACACATTGGTTCGTGTTTGATAGGCATATCCCCTACATAAAAGAAAAGAAAATATAAAAAGCAAGGCACCATTCACTCTTCTAATTGACATATTTCACGAGATCCGAGAAAATATTGGTATTTTGGGCTTTCTAGACAGTTCTTTATGTTCATACTCCTCGGGAGAGTAATAACGTAGCATATGCTTTGGCCAACTGGGCTTTGGATCGGAAATGTTCATGTCATCAGTCATATTCTTATAGGGTGGTCTACAAAGAAAAGCCAAACATTTCATTGAATCCTTCATTTAAATGAATCGCATGGATGACTTCTTCCTATTGTACTATGCTTTAAGTTGCTACCATGGTATCTCTAAGGATGCTTCCTGGTGTATTAGTTACACTGCTTGGCATTGTATCTACTTGTAACATGTTTCTTGATGATTAATGGAAGTATTATAACATTGTATCTACTTGTAACAAGTTTCCGATAATTAATAGAAATATTATGTTTAATATATATAATTTTATATATAACATTACTATGAACTATGTAAAAAAACTAGCTTTGAAATTTGTTTAGAACCACTTGAATAAGCAAAGATTAGACAGCCTCAAGGTTCTTTTATAGATAAAAATACATTTATGGAAAAGAAAATCAACTATTCTCTACCATGAATACATCCTCTTTTCAATATATGGAAGCTTTAATGAAAAAGGTCCATTAAATGGACTATCAATTGAAATTTCATTCTCCTCAAATACAATTTCGAGTAAGTACTTTATCTTAGTTGTTTTCGCTTCTTCCAATAAAGAAATATATAAGCCATGGGGCCATTTTAATTGTACATAGAGTTTTAGCTAAATACTTTAATAATTTGGGGATAACTATTAATCCAATGAAAACTAGGACCTTTAAAATAAATGATTAGCATCGTGTCATGGTAATTTGATAGTTTGCCCGATCATTTCATGGGATTAGTAGAGTTACATTGTGAAGCAAGTTCACTTTAAACACTATCTTTAATACAAAAAGTGACATGTAATAGGGAATATGGATTACTATTTTTGCAACTAATGTTGATAACTGCATTAAGTTTATTTGGAGCCACTTCAACGAAACAATTATATATTGTATGATTACTAATATGTGGTGAAGTTAAATATTTCATTTCAAAAATTTAAATTATAAGGAAGGTAGTTTTAAAATAAATTTATAGGAAGATATTTTAAATACTCAAAAATAAAAGTGATCTCTAACTTATTTACTAAACTATGTTATTTTAAGTTGAAACCGGTCATTATACCTATTAATAAAACAATATTAGAGAAAAACCATAATAAAAAAGGTGGTCGAACAATAGCTGCCACCCAAAAGTGAGAGCCTCCAAGCAAGCAACCAAAGAATCCAAATAAGGACCAAATATTACAAAAGAAAACCAAGAACATATAGTAATACTAGAGGGAGGAAGCGGATCATCTTGGAGGTGGAGTGATTAGACTTGTATCAACAACACCATGCATTAGAAAATGTCACTATAAACATTGGACAGTGGCCTTTCTATGAGTAGGAAGCCTACAACAAATCCACCACGGAGAGTCAAAGAAGCAATTTTGAGATCGGATCCGTTATGTTTGTAGCACCAACGGAGGATGGTTTTGTAGAGAAATGTGAGATGTGCTCCCGCTCATGGCGAAGGAGTAATACCAAGTCATTAAGTAAGTCTTCTACATAAAAGTATTAGTTGTGCTTAGATCTTAAAGAATATATATGTGAAAAAATACATTTTAGTGAAATAATAACATTTTTTAAGGTATGTTTGCAGGCTGTCACTTTTTGGGTGGTAGAAATTGACCGACCACCTTTTTGTTATAAACCATATATGCACTTTTTCTCTAATATTGTTTTACTAGAAATGAAATATATAACTTCACCACATATTAACAATCATACGATATATAATTGTTTGGCTGAAGTGGCTCCAAATAAACTTAATACATCTAACAACATAGTGTGCAAAAAAACTAACCCATATTCCCTAAGAGTCGTTTTTGTATTCAAGCGAGTGTTTGAAGAAAACCATTTTCACAATATAACTCTACTAAAGAGGGATCCCATGAAATGGCTGGACCAAACTATCAAATTACCATGACATGATGCCAATCATTTAATTTCAATAAGGTCATAGTTCTCATTGGATTACCCAAAATTATTAAACTATTTAACTAAACCTCCATGTTCAATTAAAATGGCCCTGGGGCGTTTAATTCATGTCAAATTATGTATGTTTTTATTAATTTATTTATTGGCAAAAATCGAAAACAACTGTGATAACAGACTTAATTAAAATTGTGTTTGATGAAAATGAAATGTGAATCGATAGTCCATTTAATGGTCCCCTTTTCATTACAGCTTCCATATATTGAAAAGAAAGGGATGTAGTCATGGTAGATAGTAGTTCAAGATTAATTTTCTTTCGTAATTGTGTTTCTTTATGGCCTGATATTTTTGTGAGGTAGATCTAGATTATACAAAAGCTCATTAAAGGATACGATGGCATAGAAAGAGAACCTTCAGAATGTCTGATCTTGATTATCTAAGTGGTTCCAAACAAATTTCAAAGCTTGTTTTACATAGTTCATAGTAATGTATCATAAAGAATGTTAATTGGGAGACTTGAAACATGAACACGTCCCCTGCTACAAGAAAGCGAAGAAAATCTAAAAATAATTAAAGAAATAAAGCCCTAAACGATTAGAAGACCCTACAACCTAGCCATTTTTCACTCATTCAAATGTGAAAAATGGCATTTGAGGGCAATGAAAACATTTCATCAAGGTTGTGAAATAAAAAAGAAACATGTTAATGACAGCATGCTTTGGCGGCAAAGATATGTTAGGATAATTCACACACCAAAGAGGAACATCTTTTTAGTTGAAATTGAATGTTAATGATATATTGCATTTCAATTATTTTTACTGTAATTTGTGCATCTATCAGTGATGCCCTGTATTAACACACTGCTATACCTTGACTGTAAAAATGGCATCCCTGTCTCCTTACCCATACTGATACCCGCATCTCCTCGTAGCAATGCAATATTTTAAGGCAGTACCATTTTGCTTCAATTGGATGTCAAGATTGTACAATTGTTTCCTTTACTTCACCTTTACTATGTGTTGTGTTAATGAAAATGGCATTGAGATTTCTTCATAGCTGCTCTAGACTTTCAGTCATTTATCTATCTTGATTTGTAAGATACGTGGGGACTGCTTCTGTGTGAAGTAGATAGATAAGCTTCCTCAATGCACAAGATAAAAGCCAACAGTTATTTACTGAACAATTCAAAAGGTTCAATTCAATCTCCAAATAGGTGGTGCATATTGAAGAGTTCTGTATAAGAGCTCTAGATATACAAAACTTTGAATTGCAAAATCAACTTCAGCTCTTTACCAAATAACTCATTTGGTCCCCAACTTTATTGAATAAATATGAACTAATCGAAAATGGAAAACTATTACAATGATCGCGCTTGTTACTTGTGGATGGGCCTACTTGCAAACATCACCAATACAGAAGGCTCCCACAGGAACCAGTGCTGAAAATTACAAATAAGAAATACTCACATGGTAATCAATTCCAGACAAGGATAAGATCAGAAGAAAAAAGCTCCAAGCATTTATCCCATATTCATGACTGCAGAACTGAATGACTTCAAAATATCACTCCTGATTCTGTTAGAAATAAAAGGTCACTACGCTCTTAACGTTTCCGCCAGCACTTGCGCTGCACCAATTGCTTCTCAGGTAGCCGTTTGACATGGAAGACTTTGTAAGTAGACAGCACACAACAGAAATGAGGCCACTCAAAGAGCTTTTACATATATGGTACATCCAGAGATAACAAATAATGCATCTCTAATGAGATACAATCCTTTTAAATCAAACCAGCAAGTGCGGCAGCAGGATCCGTAAGCCCTGAAGATGAGCGTACTGGAGGTGGAGGTGGAGGTGTTGGTGCAGCTGGAGCTACAGGAGGAGCTGTAGGGATATTTACAAGTTGTTCCTTGATAAATTCTTTGAACCTACAAGTGAATGCAAAAAAAAGATACATGAAGATTATTAATTCAAAGCATAATGCACGGATCAATCCTGGTCAAAATTTTATGTAAACATGTCTCCATAAACATCATTCTTACTCAAAAGTCGTGTTTGGATCTGTTGATGCAACAGTCATCCGTAATTGTGTTCTGTCAGATGGATCTGTTTCAACTCTAATCTGTGGTATCAAAAGCATGGCATAAGAACAATTTTTGCCTGGCAAATTATAGAAAAAAATTGTTACAGCCATCAAGACAAGATAGTTGTGTACCAAGCAGAGCATGGCTCTTGTAGCCTCCGAAAAAATGTAGTACTTCCAACTAAATTATTAGGATTGGGATCCTGCAAGAAATATTCACATCATAAATGCAACCAATCTATAATAATCAGCACCTAACAAATAATATATACAGAAATCTACTTACAAGTCCTGGAGAAATGGTTATCTGAAGACTACTGAATAACGTTGCCATTTCAGTGAGAGATAAAGGCTTCACCCCTCTGACCTGCATTGAGCACAATTGATTCTCAACGTCATAGATTGCCTAGAAAAGTTATCCAACTCTAGAAACATCCTCATATCATCACTAACAAACTTTGTAGGGTATACTGGACTAGAATAACCAAAGACCTTTAGTAGTTGTAACTTTATTAAATACCTTACCAACAAGGAAATAAAGTGTAAATTTACTTCAAGAAAATGTTATAAATATTGAAAATTACAGCAGCAACCACTACTATTCCAGTGCTTGAAAAAAATTCAAAACATGAATAAAGAAATTGCAATATAACAGAAACCTTATATTTATAGACCTCTTTGCCTTCATGTATACTAATGATACATACCACTTCTTGCAGCTTAACTGGTGGACCAGCAAGGGCCCTCCACTGTGGAAAAAATTCATCAGGAGACATTGATATGGGTTGTAGAAATTTGTTGAGGACAACTGGTAGTCGTAGCTTGACATTCACCTGCAGCATAGAAAAAATGATTTTATGCAACATTTGCAGGATCATTTCCACGAGAACAGATGCAAGTTATGTTGAATGCTTTACAAGTGAAAGATTTTGTCCTTACTGGTACAGCCATATTTTTATAGGAAAAGTCTAAAACTGCCACATCCCTGCTAGCACGCAAATTCACAACTTCAAGTGGGCATTGCACCTACAACAAGAATATAAAAGAAAGCTTCATATAAACAACCTTCAAAGATATGTTTTACCAAAGCATAACAACTTAAAATTTGAGCAATTCAAGAATCCAAAAATGTATTTACAAGAGAACAAATGTAAATTATTAGCTACTATTTCAATATGTTTGTGCTGACCTGAGCCCTTGGGGGTATTGTATCAGGAACAAGTGAAAGCTTCATCTTCAAATGTGCTGGAGGCAACAGTACAGCTTGAACAAAGGTTAGGGTTGATGTATTCTTGTTGCCCAAGAAGAGAACAAGACGTCCTTGATTAGCTCGCCATTCAGACTTTATACCTATCTGTAAAAGGTAACCATTTTCATCACCAATTACAAGCGGAAAAAAAAATGCAATTGAATGCAACAGGAGCAATGGAGATACACCGAGATGCAATACATATGCATGGATATTAAAGCAGAGCTAGATTGTCCATTTCATCAATGACAAGGGCTCATATTCTTAGCATGTTTTTAAAATACTTAAAAGACAACAATTATGATTGATTCAGAATAATTAAAAATAATGATTAAAAAAACATCTTTGGAATGGAAAGCAAAATAATAAGAAATAACCATTTTGAGTGTTGGAGTTGTGTGTTCACACTAGGCACATGTATCTAGCAATGTTGTATCCGGCCTTTATTATGCTTATTCACACTAACTCGTGAGTTAAGCTTATTTTTGGGAGTTTGTTTATTATTGTTGGAGATAATCCCCACATGTACATGGAATTTGTTTGATCCACATTCTTGGGGGATTCTCCTATTTTTATGGGTTCACGACGATCACTTAGTTGTTGTGCAACCACCTCTTAGGCCTAATAACGAGGCACTCCCACTTGTATTTTTAGATCATCCGGATTGTACATTTGAGCTACAATTATATGGAGACATTATTCATTACTGATCCATTTGTTGGTTGCCACATTTTCTGCTGGTGCAATGTATTTTTGTTGTGCATGTGTTATTATGGCTGTGGTAATGTGTTGTCTGCTGGAGTGATCCTGGTTAGAGAGTATTTGTTCCTCCTATGTGGTATCAGAGCCAACTCCTGCAACTATTACTCAGCTTGGTTTTATCTATTGATCAGAACAGATATGAAAAATTGTACAATTTATTATGTGCAATCTGTACAATTCATTTGCATGGTTTCATGAGGTTTTGACCAGTGTTAATTGTTTGCAGCATTTGCATGCATTAAATCTACCTCTGCATGCAGTCTACAGTATTGGCATTAAATTTGACATATTTGCATAGTGATTTGTCTTTCGTCCATAAAGTATTGGAAAGTTTTTAAATTTTTAAATTTTTGTATTGATCTAAGTGGAGGATCTGTGTGCCTTTCTAAAATACGCACTCTACATTTTGTTGCAATGGAGTCTTGCAAACAACATTTCTACAGGCTGCAACTTATTTTTGGCTTTTGTTCTTCTTGGCATAGCATTCTCCACATCTAGGTGTTTTGTGGCAAGCTCTCTCTCCTAACAACTAGCTCGGCGGTGGATCAACTTGGCTGTAGCGTGCCCCAATCCATCCATTCTCTCCCTGCCAACTCGACATTGACAGTCATGTATCAACTTTGGATATTGGTTATGAAACGGTATTGATGGGTTTTGACTTTTGATTCACGCTCAGCTCATGGCCTCCAAATCATTGCATCTCCTCTCTCACTTGGTTCTGCCCAGATCACAAGCTACAAAAGTCCCTAGCTCGCTGGATTGGTGAACTATTTGACCAACTCGGTCTGCAGGCAAGTTATATGTTGTGAGCAATCTTGACTCGGTTTGACTCCCACCTCAGTGCATACACTTCACAGCAGCGCAAACCAAAACACACTCTGCTCATTCCTCTGCATTCCTTAGGCGGCGGCAACATTCCATTTGCAAAGGCAGTCCTATCTCGTTGCTTGGAAATGGCAAGACTGACTTAGCCAAAGGCAAAACCCTAACGCGCCCAACTCAGTTTGCATTCTTGGCAAGCAAGTTCTGTGTTGTGAGCAATCTTGACTCGGTTCGACTCCCACCTCGGTGCATACACTTCACAAAGTCCGCTCACTCCTCTATGTTCCTTAGGCGGCGGCAACATTCCATTTGCAAAGGCAGTCCTATCTTGTTGCTTGGAGGCGGCAAGACTAACTTAGCCAAAGGCAAAACCCTAACGTGCCCAATCCTTGCTCAATCACACTCATCCATGTGGCAGGTTGCATTGATCAAATTGTTTTACTGTTAGGCTTTAAGATTAAGCCTTCACATTACCATGTTCAAACAAAGGCACGACTTCATATGAGATTGTGGGTTAGAAGATTCTCACTCCTTGCACCTCTATAGAATATTTCTTAAAGCTATTTTTAGAGGGAATTTTTTAGGGCAAACTTTTTTCAAGAAAGGAAATTATTCAAAAGGGGCTTTGTATTAAGAGTAATTTTGAAGTTTGAGTGTTATTTTGTAAAAGTAGGGTAAATTTGTTTAAAAGAGCAAAATATTGTAAAAATGTGTGATTCTAAGCAGTTGGGGATTATTTTTTAAAATATTTGGGTCAAAAAGTAAATTTTTGGGCCATTTCAAAGACCGATTAAAAGGTTAATTTGTGCTTGGCATCGGGGTGATGCCCCTCGGCCCCGCCCTGTATCACAACAAGGAACTCACCAAGGGCACTGCCCCTCAACCCCATTGGGGACTACTGCCCCCAAACCCCGTTTCCCAGTCTGTTGTTCAATACTTCCGGGTGGCCCTCTCTACTTGGCAACACTTATTCTCTTGTGTGTTGAAGACCAAAGAGTGATGTTCGGTCGGCAAGGTGGTCAAACCCCACACAAGTAAACAATTATCTACTTCTTTTCGTTTACCTTTTTATCATGGCTTCTTGTCCTGACATCTTTGCTTTGCAGTCTTAGAATGAAATGTTGTTCTCCGAAGTTTGTGCCATTCAGGAGGACGTGGTAAAATTTGTGGAAGAGAATAGAAACCTCAAGCAACAAAAACTCTCTTCTTTGCACCCTCATTCACAGCAAGGATGACCTCATACACTCCCTACAACAAAAACTTGCTAGTTTGCAACATCACCCTCATATTGTGGACCATCATACCCCTACTCCTAGTCCACTTGCAGTTACTACTCCCGTACCCACTAACCTTGATTTGTCAGTATCTGAGCCTACTTTTGCTCTTGATGCTATTATTGCAATTATTTCTATTAAACATGTTGCGCTTGGTACTGCATATTCTGCTTTTGCATTTGTGTCTATTGCAGTTACACACTCTATGTATCTCACGTCAGCTCCTTTTGCTCACCTTCCTAGCCCCTTGGAGAAGCATACCTTTGATTTTGGTTCTCGCATGCTTCGGTCTATGGGATTTTCTAGTGGAGGTCTTAGCAGACATTTACAGGGTATTGCTTTACATATTCAGCCTGTTAAGTGGCATTTTGCCATGGCATTCGTTTTGATGCACATAATTCATTTAGATCCCTTGTTGATAGAGCTCATGTTTTTGTTCATTTGAGTCTTCACGAGGATCATGAGCTACACATGAGCTCTACTGCAACTTCACTCAGGCCTAAGAAACCTGAGATTTCAATTGTCAGACATGATCAACCTAGCACACTTTTTGATGTTCCCTTGCATGCTCCAATTGTGCACTTTGCACCAAATCATATGCAGGCATCTTCCTTAGCCATCCATGTTCATTTGGGATGGATCTCTGATCACTTGTGGCAGCAATGTAAGCATTCATTGAGAGGGCACTACAAGTGTGACACCTCCACCATTCAGCTTCTTGATCCACTCATTGCTCCTACATTGTAATGCTCCTTGTTTGAGCTATTTTATTTAGCAGTTGTAGAAAATTCACCTCTTCTAGATGGCGTCCTTTAGAGATTGACAACATTTTGGAGTTACTATACATCACTTGGCAATGATATATTGTATGGGACCATTTTGTATTCGCATTGAGTCTATAGAGCTATGGAGTTATTTTTCATGTGGTTGTGCTCCATTCAGCAATATGGGGGGTGCAGATCCTGCTTTCGAGTCTCATGTCCTTGCCTTGGCAATTCTTGGTTAGCGGCACACCGCTTTTTTTTGCAGTAGATCGAATTAAGTTTGGTGATTATTTGCATTATCAACACCACTCTCCTTCAATTAGTATTTGAGCTTGCCCTCCTTCTGAAGTGTAGCTATTATGTTATATTACAATGTTAGTTGTTTGAGTTTTGTGATCGAGTAGTGGATCCAAACCACAATGCAGACCAAACATCTTCTTCAACAAAGTGTATGAGTTTCTGAGCCATGCTTCTTGGGACGCCTTGCAATAGGATATTGCTCTCTCCACTTTGTTGTTTTTTATTTTTTTGGGTACCTTGCAGTGACCTTTTTCATCCATGGTAACTCTTTTTTTCCAGTTGTTTGTAAATGGGTACCTTATCAGGCCTAGTTGCCAAGACCCATATTTGGATCTATCTCCTAGCTTTTCTCATCTCTCACTCCCAATTTTGCGCTTAAGGGAGGGTGTTGGAGTTGTGTGTTCACATTAGGCCCATGTATCTAGCTATTTTGTATCCGACCTACGATTATGCGTGTTCACACTAACTCATGAGTTAAGCTTATTTTTGGGAGTTTGTTTATTATTGTTGGAGATAATCCCCTCATGTACGTGGAATTTGTTTGATCCACATTCTTGGGGGATTCTCCTATTTTTGAGGGGTTCACAACAATCACTTAGTTGTTGTGCAACCACCTCTTAGGCCTATTTAAGAGGCACTCCCACTTGTATTTTTAGATCATCTGGATTGTACATTTGAGCTACAATTATATGGAGACGTTATTGATCTGTTTGCTGGTGCAATGTGTTTTTATGGCTGTGGTAATGTGTTGTCTACAAGAGTGATCCTAGTTAGAGAGTTCCCAACGGAGAGGCAAGTGCCCCACCCCACGCCACCCCACCCCATATATCTCGTCTCACTCGTATAGTTATAGATAGGGCGGGGGCTGGGATAGAATTCTACATAGCTCAGATAGAACATGGGGATAGAATTGGGTGCCTCGTATTACATATATTTGTTGCTCCCATATTGAGTTTATATGTATAAAAGGAAGGGACAATTTAAAATTTGAATGGCACTAGAAGCCAAAATTCACGTGAAGCTTGGTTTCTTTTTACACAAGACTTAACATTCTGTATATTTATGGCATTTTGTTACTAGCACAAATCTATTTTAGCATTGGATCTGATATGTGCCAAGAGGTATCCATAAGACTTGATATGCCAATCCCACTACAACATAAGTGCAAAAACATCAGGTCTGGTGCCTTGAGCCATTGGGATACATCTCGGTGCATGTTAGATCCATGTTCAAATAGATTTGTGGTAGTTATACTGCAATGCTTACAAGATAGGCATGTTTCTTTAAAAAATTCACAAAATTAACTCAAATATCTAAGTAAATACTACACTGCAGAACCTCAATTACAGACCAAAAATGTGTTAGCTCATTGGGTAGGAATATCCCACATTTATAATAATTGGTAGTTAAAGTAGGCTTATACAACATTACATACACTAGAAGCTCTGCCAATCCAGGCTAGCTCCAACTACTAACAAACAATGTGTCGGGTAGCACATTTTTAATAATTGTGAGTCAAGGTAGGCTTGTAAGGCATTACACACACTGCCTTGAGATTATTATCAATGTACATGGGAGAACAGAAGTATTAAAACACTATACATGCTAACATCACTTATACGCCCCTTGCCTTCTGATTATTACCAGGAACATATATTATGTTGTTGATAATTGTGAGTCAAGGTATGCTTAGAAGACATTACATACACTGCTTATAGATCCCCTTGCCTTGTGATTATTACCAGCATACGTGGGTGAAAAGGAGTACTAAAATACTGTGTAGTGGGAAAAAAATATCATCCTTCTCTCCAATACTAACAGCACCTAAGAAGTCTCCTTGTCTGGGTATTATTACCAATGTAAATGGGTGAAAAGAGTACTAGAATATATCACATAGTCCACTACTAACATCGCTTAGAGGTGCGTATTAGGTATTAAAAAAATGTAATTGTCAAAACCCCACAAATTTATATTGTTTTCTAATTTCTAATTTGTTTGCTAATTGGGTATTAAGGTATGCTGATTTTTGGTGGGCATGAAGCTTCTTAATTTCTAAATTAAAGTTTGAAAAATTAGAGCTTGCTAATATCTAAATTTGTGCAGGGTTTTCTATTTTTTCATCATAATCATAATACCCAATCAGCAAACTCTAATACTCAATTAGGGTATTAGGTTTACCAATTTTAAATTAGAGTTTGCTAACTTATGGTTTCTTCATTTCTGATCAAAAGCCTACAAATCATAAATTTTCCATTGCAGAATAATGGCAAAAAGGTACAGTTTCTAAATTCGTTAACTCCCAAACACCCAAGTAGAAAACCCTAATATGCAATTCAGATATTTCCTCATTTCTAAGTTAGGGTTTCATCAGTTTCTGGGAAGAAATTTGCTTGCTTAGGGTTTCCAAAAAGTTAGTACTATGCTACAAAACCTATATTTTCAACTGCAAATAACCAAAATTAGGATTTTTTAACTCATAAACTAGGTTTCCTAATTTCTGATTGAGACCCTCTACTGCCCAATTAGGGTATTAGGGTTTGCTAATTTCTGAACTGAGATTTTTCAAATGAGGATTTCATAATTTCTGTTAATAAACATAAGCATACTTTTGCAAGTTAAGGGTCTGAGTAAACACGGTTTGTTTCGGAAACATTGTTTATTTTTCTCAAGTATTATAACCACCTAAGTCACAAGGTCCACGTTCAAGTTCGACAACGATAAAATTCGGTTTAAATTCAGCAACAATTAAATTCAGGAAAAATATCGTTAAAAAATTTGACAAATATAAATTAGCAATTTTAATAAAGTAATGAAAACAACCCAACCAAAGCAACAAACCCATGACCCAACCAAAGCAACAATGGCGGCGGCTGAACTGGCAAATGGATTCTCCACTAAACTAGCAAATGGTGTTACTGTTTGCCATCTAGAATCTCCCACAAAATGGTAAAAGGAAATCTCAACTCTATCTATGGCAGTTTGGCGGTCGCTCACGTGGTTCACACAAAGTTACAAAGCCACGCATGAATACCACATGTAGAGGCACTCAAAGCTGTAAATCCAACCCTCACATAGCAACTATTCTAGGTTACCGGAAACACTGTACGTGGAGCGGGAGCGGGAGCGGGAGCGGGGCTGGAGCGGCCGAGGTCGTGGAAAGCGCGGTACGCCCTGCGCCGTGCCGGGCGTTTCCGCAGCCCCCGCCCGCTCCCAGCCACTCCCGCGTAGGAAAAACGTTTTTTTTTTAAAAATTAGGTTTTTAAAGGCACACAACAATAAAAAATTATAAATTCTTCTAATCTAAAACCTAAAAGCTACCTCCAAACAATAAAACAAAAGAACAACACACAAACAAAACATAAAGCAAACAAACTCACATTGTGGCTCGCCAAAATTGCATTGTGCTTGTCTAGGGTTTGAGGAGCTATTGCTAAGCTTGTAGGAGTGTGAGGAGCTGCAAAGGAGGATTTGTGAAGGATTTGATTTGTGGTTTACTAAGTGAAGGTAAGTTTTTTTTTAATTTCTAGCCTTGTTCCTCTATTTTTTTTTATTATTTAATCTTTCACACATTACATTTTTTTGCTTATGTTCATTTTTATTTTGCTCTTTCCATTTAATTTTTTAATTTTCATTGTTCAATCACAATGCAATTGCATGCCATTGTTTTCTTTGCTTAATTTTTTTTTAAACCTTGTAGGTATTTCTACAATGGCAACAAGTTCTGCTTCTTCTGGGCAATCTTTGGCCAAAGACTTTGACCCAAATTCACCGTTATGGAGGCACGTAACAATAGTTCAACAACTTGCAGGTGGTGGTTGTTTTGAATGGAAATGCAATGAGTGTGATGGACTATTCAAAGGCTCTTACAGTAGGGTGAAAAGCCATTTGTGTGCCATAACGGGTAATGGTATAAGAGTATGTAGGGGGAGGAATAATGCTGGGGTGCCAAAAGCAAATGTTTTGGCATATATCAAAGAGCAGGAGGATGCAGAGGCTAAAGTGGCTATGAGAGTGGGTCATCCATTGGCCAAAAGAGGAGGTTCATCTCGTTCAGCAAGGCCTCCAGTTGCTCCATCACCTAGTGGATCCCCAATTGTGGCCATGCCACATCCATTTGTGGCTCCTATCTCCACAGATGAGGATGTTTCCCTTGCACGAAAGAAAAGTAAGACAAAAGGGCCATTGGAAAAGGCCTTTAAGAATGAGAACAGGGAGATTGCAGATGAATGCATTGCAAGGTGTGTATATGCTAATGGTCTTTCTTTTAATGTTGTGAGATCACCTTATTGGCATGAGATGGTGAAAGCCATCAATGAGGCACCAAAAGGGTATAAACCACCAGGATATGAGAAGATCCACACCACCCTTTTGGATAGACAAAAAAAATATGTGGAAACCTCCTTGCAACCAATTAGGGACTCATGGACCAAAACTGGTGTGTCCATTGTTTCTGATGGATGGAAAGATGCAAGAAACCGCCCTTTAATCAATATGATTGCAGTATGCCCTAAGGGGGCAATGTTTTTGAAAGCGGTTGATTGTGAGGGGCAAGTGAAGGATGCCCAATTCATAGCCAACATTCTCTTTGAGTCCATTGAGGCAGTGGGGCCTGAAAATGTTGTCCAAGTGATAACGGACAACGCCAAAAATTGCAAAGTGCTGGGGATGCTAGTTGAGGCACGGTATGGGCATATTTTTGGACACCTTGTCTTTGTGCATTCATTGAATTTAATGCTAAAGAAAATGGTAAACAAAATAGAGTGGATCCAAAGAAGTGTATGCAGAAAGGTGAAGAAATCCAAATGCTTGTCACCAACCACCACATGTCACTGAGGCATTTTAGATCATTCTCGATTGAGCTACTGAAGGTAAGGACAAGCTTTATTTCTTTCTTTCTTTTTAATTTAAAATTTAATATAAGTTTTTTAGTATTCTTTTAGCTTTCAATTTTATAATTTAAATTTTATTTTTAATTTTTGTTCCTCGTTCTTATTAGGTTGCTGAGACTCGGTTTGCATCACACACAATCGTCTTGAGACGACTAGTGAAGGTGCGAGAGGCACTCATGAGGATGGTAACATCCAATCTTTGGTCTGTATGGAGGCAATCAAACACTCAAGGGGCTCAAAAAGTGAAGAACTTGATCTTAGAGGACTCTTGGTGGGATAGAGTGGGTTATCTGTTGAGTTTTACGGAGCCCATTATGAGCATGATCCGGTTTACTGACACGGATCAACCATGTCTAGGAGAGATATATGACGGCATCGACTCAATGATTGAGAAGATAAAAGCCGTCATAAATGCAAAAGAACAAGATCCCGAGGAAATATTTTTCAAACAAGTGAAGTCAATCCTTATTGAGCGGTGGAACAAAATGACCACCCCATTACATCTACTAGCTTTTGCATTGACTCCTAGATTTTATAGCACAGAGATCCTTTCCTTGCTAGGGAGGGTAGCACCATACAGGGATGCGGAAGTCAGTGAGGGATATATGGCGGCATTGGCTAGGCTCTTCCCTGATCCCGAGGCCCAAGACCAGGTTATGGTAGAGTTTGGCAATTTCATAGCAGAAACGGGTCATAGCCTTCTCGCTCTTCGGAGCAAATACAAGATGGATGCACATATGTGGTGGTACCTCCATGGTACTTCATCGGCTTACTTACTGACCTCTTGCGATCAAGGTCTTGGCACAGGTAAGTTTTTAATTTTTTTATTCTCTTTTCTTTTAGTTTTTTAAAATTTAAGTTTGAGTGTTTAAATCTGAAGTTGAACTTTGCATTGACTTTGAAGTTTGGGTTGCCTTAATAGGTTGCAAGTTCATCTTCCTCTGAGCGCAACTGGAGTACGTATAATTTCATCCACTCACAGAAGCGCAACAGATTGGGGGCTAAAAGGGCTGAAGATTTGGTATACATACATTCCAACTTGCGCCTTTTATCCCACAAGCAGCCAGAGTACAAGGAAGGGTCAACAAAACATTGGGACATTGATCCAGAGATAGTTGACTTGGATGCTTCCATTTCCCACCATGGAGCATATGATGATGAGACGAGTTCTGTGGCACCACGAGACCTACATGCACAAGGGGGTGCAACTGGCAGTGGCCCTAGTGCGAGTGGTTCGAGCCCATGTGGTTCTAATGAACCACATAATGATGATGATGTAGCTGGTTTTGATCCTCTTGATGAAGAGGAATATGATGAATATTGACAATGAAAGATAGTTTGAGCTTTGAATATTGATCTATGATTGAATTTAATATATCATGAGATTCATGACATTCACATTGTGTTTGATTTAAGTATTTTAAATTTTAATTTAACTTTTAAGTTTTTAAGTTTCTAAGTTTTATCGGTATCCTAGCTTGTTTGTTGTGGTTATTCACTTATTTAGCTTATAACTTGTCTTTTATCTTGTCTTTCATATGCATAATATGTGGTTAATAATTAAATTCCTATTTAGAAGGCTGAAATTTATATATTTTTTAATTTTTATATAGTTTTTACTGTCGTATCCTACGCCGTATCCGGGGTCAAAAAAATTTGCCGTTTCCGCATATCGGATACCCCGCTCCCGCTCCTGTATCCAAAAGCGTTTGATAACTTAGCAACTATTTGTAGAACAAATCAAAATAAAATTGAATGAAGCCTAACAGTGTTGATTTTATTTGAAAAATCCAAAAACCCTAATAAAAAACACATTTTTCAAATATATTTTAATAAAAAATGCTAAGCCCTTTTTGGTACAAATTTTAGGGTGAATTTAAACGATTTTTTGGGTTTTCATTAAGCTCACAGAATTCAAACTTTTTGCTTGATGTTCGCGAATCTTGTGACTTAGATAACTACTATTCACTTTTTATTGGACATTAATTATATATTTCTTTTTCCTCGCATTTAGTCTTATAAGACAAGCAAAGTTTTTATTCCTAAATTATTTTTTTATTTTTTAATTAATATGAAATTTTATATTTTTGTTCATCACGATTATTACAAACTTGACTAAAAATCTTACATTACTTAGCTTTTTCTAATGAGCTCGAACTTGACCACGTAGCAGGTGACTTAGCATGAAACTGGTCAAGAACAGCTTAACTAGACATTCAAAACTATCTGAAAAACAGGAATTCACTTTAATCTTGAACTACTGTGTGAAATAGTATCCAGCAACTTAAGTTACAACCTTCTCCACAATACTAAATTACAAGAGAAAACTTCAGGATAGCTCCAATTACGAAAATCTTCATTATCATGGTGAAGCATTATCGAACATACAAGAATGGTAAATTTAAACTGTGCATATTAATTAGATTAAAACTGTAATATTTGGTTCTTATTTACTAATAGATGTTTATTACTCATATGACGAGTAACACAAACTTCCAAACTATCAGGACATACAAGATCCCACATATTTGAGAAATGTGTATTTTTAGACCAAGCCTGTCTCTGAATGCAGAAGGTGTGACATGCCTAAATACTAAACTGTAGAAGATCCTGTAATTGGAACTTTTGGGACTTTCATGTTTCTTACTCTGGAGGCAAATCTGAGATCTTGAGATGGTATATTATAGTAGGTTGATATAATCACACCCTTCAACGAAACATAAAGCGATTAATGGATACTTAGGAGTTAGGAACATCGTAAAAACTTTCACATTCCCTTTTGATGATGATGATGCCCTCTAACTTCCTTCAGACCAAGTGGTCTATAGAACCCATTTACTTTAAATGAAGAGAGAATTTCTATTTCATGAGTAAGACCAAATTGGCCTATCAGACCCAATAAAATGTGCACAAAATCCAATTTTCATGAGTAAGAATGCTGAGAATTTCCATCTCATGAGTCTTTAGCATCCAGTCAAAAAGCTAACAAAACAAAACAGACAACTAAAGATAAACAGTACCACTGCATAATTTAGTAAGTAATCATGTAGAGTTTTGTGTCAGTTACCCAACTCAAAACTGCCCTTGATATAGGAAAACTTTCATGAGAAATGCAAGCGGTCAAAATTAGATTAGCATGCATAATCTGTGATCTGTTTACTAATAATTATACCTTTTTCTTTTACAAATTCAGTTAATATATGTGTTACGTTCCCAACTGCTTCTTGACACAACTGAAGACTGTAATTCCAAACTTTTTTCCTCTCAAGCAGCCACTCTTTGTTGCTCAGTTTCCAGATAGGTCAATTCAAAATAACAAGAAAAATTGTATGTGGATAAGAAATAATGGAATTCATATTTCCTAATGCAATACGCAAGTAACTTTAGTTGGCATTTTACAATTTACCAAAACAATAGTGGTAATTAGAGAGGTTTAGAAACTGCTTGACCCTTAAGTTATGATTTTAACACCAACCTACTGAAGAATGATAAACTTTAGCCTTTCCATATAAGCTTGGTGCAATCTCCTATTTTAGATTAGTTCAATGGTACAAAATGCATAGCGGAGCATCAAATCCATAAACAAGGGAGCAAGTTTCAGAAAAATACCTGAATAAAAGGATCTTCATATAGGACTCCACTATCTTTAAGGCATAATGCTTGAAAACGCTCGGCAACATTCCCAATTGGCTACATCAATCACATATCTGAGTGTAAGAACCTATACTGTGTTTGAAAGTGCACTGAGTGCACAGCAAAAAGAAGATCCAGCATGCCATTTACTTAGATCCATATGAAACAATTTCATTGAGCTCAAAATGTTTCTCCATTTTATAGAAAATTTCCCTAAAAGTTTTTCCCAGAGATTAGGGCCATGTCTCCTCATCCCCACAAGAAACAAGGATGGCATAATGGCTAGCTAAAGATCAGGGACCATCGCCTTGCCCTGTGGCTGTAACAAGTACCAACAAGGCATGTGTATACAAAGGACTCGTGATTATATTGTTGTTTGCATTCCTTATCTACGAAATTAATATTAATTTGACACTTTCATGGAGTTGACAGATGATAAGTTGTAGTCAGATACTCACTTGTGTCTTTCAAGTTTCCCATGCCATCCCCTAGAATTACGTGTTTGGAAGTTATAAACAAGATTCAAAACCTAGACCAAACATCTCTTTTATTATTATCTTCTTCTGGGGCAATCTAGGTTTTGAGTATCGACCCTTAAAACATCAATGCAATTAGTGTATTGAATTGTTTATTTTCACACAATTTATAAGACCAGACTTTACCTTGATTATTTAACTCCTATAATAGCATACATGCAACTACTGGTGTCTTGGAGGTGATTCTATTCACACAATTTTGAGACCATACTTTACCTCAATTGTTTGAACTTTGTACACAGGAATTTCACATGGGAAAGCAAATTTCTTAGCGATTAGTAATAAATAAAATTATGATAGGTATTTTTAAAATGTATTATTTATCTCCTATTACCTTTACATATGAACTCAGGTTAGATTACTAAACCATTGTAACTTTGACCATCTCACTTTCTGACAGTGTAAACAAGGTTAGCTTAATCTTACTGTGAAAATATATTGTTTTTTAAGATATGAAGCCTACTTAGGTACTCTGGTATAAGCATAGTCAATATCACAATATACCGATACATGTATGTCATATCATGAGACTCGTGGGAAAATGTCAGAGGAACTGAAAAACAGCCCAAAAACATAAAGCCGATAAGATATACAAAATCAAAAATAAAGTTATAACAAGTTGCAGCCCGTGATAGAAAAGAACCCTACAAGTTGAAAAAGTGACTAAGACCAAAAATAGATCACAAAAAAATGAAATCATATCAAAGGGAGGTACAACCTAGCCATGAAATACAAGTACATACATTAATAGCCACATAAGGGGAGGCATCCCAACAAAAACCTAGACATATTTACTCATCATCTCTGTCCATGTCCATGAATGCACAGAATTTCAAGCATATTTACCTGTATTGAACTTGACTGTTCCCCGAGAATCACAAGTGCTAAAGGATCCGAATCCCCAGTAGGACCTTCTAAAGACAACAAAGAGCTTGATGGAGTTGAGGGAACCAGACCAGGAGGACCTTCAATAGCAAGGGGACTCAAAAGATCCCCTAAGAGATCAGCCGCTGGTGCTGCGATTTCTGCATCCTGCTTGTAAAGAGCCCCATTAGCCTGGCGTGGTCCTTGATCAACTTTGCCAACATCCTGCTGCATTTACAGATATTAGAATATTTACAACTATACCTTGGGAATGGGCCTGATATGATCACAAGATGCATAATATCTTTTCAAAATACAACGGGATGAAATGTCATGTTTCTAAATGCATTACAAGATCTTACAGGAATTTTTATCTGCCCACTTGGTAGAGATCCATTAGCAGGACGATGATCTGATACAACTAGAGCAGTTGACATTTGTTGTTGCACTCGCAATTTTGTAGCACTCAGCTCAGCTGTATCAACCTCTGTATCTTCTGCTCTCCTCAATAATGCAGACTGATACAAATGCAATATAATTCATAAGCAAGTACAGAGAACCCATACTGTAATTAAGGACTTTCATTCCTATTGAGAAACTGTCTATTAGTTCACTGTCTAATGTCTCATATAAATCATCATACCTGACGTTCAGGAAATTTGGGCATTTCAGCCAATATGTCCATTAGGACTGGCCCTTTCTGACTCAATGCAAAATACTCTACTGCACGTTGTTGGATTTCTAAATCGATAAAGCTTTCATACCTGAAAACTTGTTCATGTCAGCAGTGTCTTATTAACTCTTATGACACGAGCACATTTTTTTAAATTTAAAACACTTGCCAAAATAGGAGATTATTGTATTTTTAACAAAAACTGAGATAATTATAATTTGTATTAAACAAAACCAGGCTGAAATTAAAATAAAGCCCATGATAAAGTTTGGTTTACTTGCTAAAAACCGCCCAGACATGTTGTTGCAATTCTTGATCTGGAGGTTGTGTGTGCATCAGTATCTTTGCATATGTGTTCAGAAGAAGAGCAACAGTGGGAATTCTGTAGCCAGCATTCTAAAATGTTAGGAGGCCAAGATTAATACATGCTTCTGATGCATGAAGACAGGTTAAAATCATGATGTAAACCGTTAATATACTCAGAAAACTTACGACACGGTTGGGAGTTTGTCATGAATGACAGAAAATATTTCCTTTGGGCTACATCCAGGTCTTCTAGCCAAAAGGTGACTGTATTCCCCAAGAAGATAAGCACCAACCTGTACACACACGAGAAAATTTGGTTCATGGTGTCAAAATAGCTTCTGAAAATAGATTACATAGTTGACATATTAAACACCCTTTTGTTCCATAACAATCATCATCACTCGAATGAAGCTACAGTACAAAAGGTAGATAATAGCATTTCTCAACTATATTTTCATAGAGCACTATCCAAATAAGTACAGAAGCATTGAAAATGAGACTAGACTTGTGCTATTCTCCACTGAGCGATACATTTACTGCTCATGTCAATTCAACCTTAAACCAATTAACCAGTTATTCAAAAGAACAGAGATCTTTGCATTGCAAAATAGATCTGCCTATACTTTCAGCGTATATGAATTGTACTCACTGCATGTATGCAATCACTATATAGTGACCGCCATTTAAAATAGACTGCCATTTTAGAGCAATGCCCATGACTAAAACATATTGACCTCCACAAATATTACAAAATTACATATGAATGCTCAACCTTTTAAAAATATTACGGTGACGTCCTCAACCTTTAATAGAGTTCAATCAATGATTACATATAGATATTTAATGATCAATCTTCAAAGAGGAAAACGTGAAATCACAGTCCTCAGTTTTAAAAAAATCCATTAAAAGTTAAGCTAGCATAGTTTACTACAGCCATTAGGTTATTTCAGCAGTGTTACGCAGGGACGCGTCCCCTAGATTTTGGTGACGTCCCAGATATCCCGAACGTTTCGGGGACTTGGGGACTTGGAGGGGACGTCCCCAATTTTTTAAAATCTTTCAAAAGTTTTCTGATGTTTTTACTTTTAAAAAGATGTTATTTTTACCAAGAACATCAAATTATGATCTTGAAAGTACCTAAAATACATTAAATACAGTTTAAATCCCTAAATGTCATTGAAAAAAGTTAAAATATTAAAATATTAATTTTTTATGTATTATTTTAAAAGCCATCCCCTTGTCGTCCCCAAAATTTGGGAATTTTTTTGCCATCCCAGAAACCCCGTCCCTCCGTACCCCGTCCCCAAGACTTAGGTAACTATGGTTATTTGTCTCAGGTCGACACATTTATCAAGAGAGTAATATTACTTGTATTTCTCCAGACTTTAAGTTCAATAAAGGACAAGAAATGCCATATGCAAATATAGAATCTGTTGCAATAGAATTCAGAATAGTAATTTTTCCCAAATGCTTTTTCCTCTTGCTCCCTCTGGCATTCTGCTTGCATTTCAATTTTTGCCTCCATATCCCAATTTTGTAATTCTAGATCATTTAGATCAACGTCAAATGGCATCAATGCATTTACACTCTGGGTTTTTTTATAACTTATATTACAAGGGCTGTAATAATCCTTGGATGGACGGCATACAGAATACCCAGCCCAAAATATAGCCTTGAAAAGAAAAAAACAGAAAAAAAATCCTCCATAAATAGACTCTCAACTATTTTTTAAAATATACACACATAACCTGTCATTACCTAGCTCAACATGTATCCTACAGTTTTTAAAATGAGAAATATCCGTAGTCATACCAAATACCATATTGGTGTCAAATACCATCTGTATCTGGCAACTTAGCTCTCCACTCAAGTAATATGTACTCAATTTGACTACTACAGCAGTCTTGGTAGTTTCATTTCTATTATCTATACCATGTGTTTCCTCAGCAGGAATCCATTCATTCGGTTCTCGCGTATACATGCAACCAGTCTCATACATAAACGGTTAATTAGTTCGTAAGCCTTGCCATGGGTACTTTCTCTGCACTTACCCTTTCCTTTGTCTGCATGAAGTTCTACTCAACCCAGTGTTGCCTTGTTATCCCTTCACTAAATGAAACCAAACACAATCACCATATAGCCACCAGAAACATTCCCACCCATCCTATTCCCAGTCAAGAAAGCCTGTTCTTGCACAATGAGAATACCTAAAGAAACCACATGATGTGTTAACTATCACTTTCACTCGGATTCATTCTACAAAGCACATTATAAAGATGGCAAAATCAACTTGTCTTTTCCATCTGTAGCAGGTATTTATATCTGAAGAACTATGTGGACTCCTACCTTCTTTAAAAAATGCAACATGGAAAACATCATGGTTTCTCAGTTTGTTTGGGATATCCAAATGCAGTCTTCGCCTAATCCTATATTCCAATTGGTACATTATAGGCCTATCAAAATCATTTCACTAGGAAGCCCTTCACTAAGTCCTATATTTGGATTGGATCAGTATAGGGGCAGGGTGGTCCTATATTCAGATCAGATCTGATTGGATATCCAAATGATTTTCTAATGCAATCTTTTCCTTGTCCTATATTCAGATTGCTTATTTGATCGTATCCAAATCTGAGATCTATCTTTCAAAGGTACACCAGTTCACCCTATGTGACTTATCAAGCAGATCATCGATTCTGGGTATAGGAAATTTGTTTTTAATTGTGATCTAGTTGAGTGCTTTGTAGTCACTGAGCCATTATGGCCCATCCTTTTTCCCTCACTGGGACAACTGGTGTAACATGAGGGCTCTTACTGGGAACAATGATGCCAAACTCCAATAGCTATTGTACAAGCTTTTCTATCTATGACTTCTAAAAGTGCCCATACCAATAAGGGCACACAACTATCACGCTCAATACTATATTCCAATCCCTTGTCTAGTGACAAGCTCTTTGGTAGAAGGTCTTGGAAGACTACCTTATACTTTCTAAAATTCCTAGAGCTTGATTGTGGATCAAGGGAATCTGCATCCATAAAATACACGAGGGCCATAAATCCAAAATGTCGCTTCAAATTTATATTCATTTTGTTGGAGTTAACACATCTTGATTTCCCTCAGGTTACCAATCTGATAGTGTACTTGTGATCTGTTTGATTGAATGTCAAGAATCCTTCCTAGAGATTGGGGTAGTATGTTCCTAGTGAGAACTATTGAACACCCAACCCAATACAACATCCACTCCCCCAATATCAACAGATCAAATGGGTAGTATGTTCCTAGTGAGAACTACTGAATTTATCCTCTAAGCTATAATTGATAGCTGTAAGCTCTGCATTATCTGTTACCCTGAGGCATTCAATGCAAGATCAAATGGGAAAACTCTCAAAAGTGTCTAAATGGAGACCCAACCTAAATATTTGTTTCTTGTCCAGAATATTAGGTGTGTGACCAAAGTCGACCATGACCAAAACCTGAGTTTTTAAATAGAAAGTTTAAAGATGATTTGACCCTATCATTGCAGAAAGGATACTGACAGTTCCCTTGTTTCTACTACAGGAAAGGACTGATTTTCTGTTTTACTGTTTACATTACTTGGGGATGTCTTCATCAGGTTCAGGTTTAGAGTCAAATGACCACACATCTTCAGACATTAAGAATTTTTGAAGTTCAATATGAAAAAGGTTTCTAGTTTGAGGGTTAGGGTTTGTGACGGTTTGGAGGCAAGGGATTTTTCACAAAAACTAAGGATTTCCCCCTTTCTATCAAATATATTTACCTTCTTTTCAAAACTTAAGATCTCACTTCTAAAAGTTTTCACATGGATATCTGATTTCCTAACCATTGAGATAACATCTTCAAGACTTATTCAATTAAACATCCTTATCACAAGTCTAATTTTTGGCTGCAAGTTGGAGACATAGATATCAAGCACCATATCTTCTGGAAGTCTAGCCTGACTCTAAAACTTGGAATTTACTTATGTAATCTTTCACTGTCATATCTTTTGAAAATAGTGCATGAGATTGGGTAAGTACAGTTTGTCCCATTTTTGATCCACACTTTGAGTCAAAGCCTCAGCAAACTGTGTAAGGCTCTCTCTAGGGTTTTGTGATACCCTCTATTATTATATGCCCTTGGCACTGTTTCATGCAGAACACATTGTCCTCGAGCTTAAGCTTTCAATTCGAAAAGACAAAGTCTGTGATACTAAGACATTTACAACTCAACAGCTCCATTATATCAAATGGTAGACCTTTCATCATCAAATACAACAAAATTTCATCATCTTGTTGCAAGTATTATAGTCCAATGCTTGTACCATTGAGAGAAAATTTGGATATAGTCTTCAATTTTAATTATTTGTCCATTAGGCATTAAGTTAACATGGTTTTTTGCTGTGATTCCCCCATGCTCACATTTATCAAAATGCTAATGCTAGTTGTATTTCTATAATCTTATACTTAATGAGAGAATGTGGGTACAGTTCTTCATGTAAAAAGAATGTTATATCTATTGCAATCGAATTCAGAATTGAGGCCTGCTTTTCCTCCGATGCATTTTAAATTCTCATATTTGTATTTTGCTTGCCCTTTGTATTCCCCACTTCATGATTGTGTGTCTTTTCTATTCGTATCGATAGTTAATTTAAATTGAAACAATGCCATTTCACCTGCAAGGGTGTCTACTTTCAAGTGCAAAAATAAAGCATATGATTTGCTTTAAATTCAAGGCACCCACAGTTTTAACTGAATCCAAGATTTTGTTTACAAGGAAGGTAAAATTTGACCAAAAAAAAGAAAAGTAAGTTTGGTTAAGAAGGTTACTGGATAAAAGAGCCACCAATAAAACTGAAGCCAGTATCAGGTTCTAAAGCCTAGTAAAAGAAAAGGAAGCTACCAGAGCCAAATCAATGTTTTAAAAATCAGAACCAGACTCGGAACCGGCCGAGGGTCAGACCGGAACCGAACCGGAATCAGACTGGAACCAGACTGGTTTAAAACATATGAACCGGTTTACTAAAAAATACATAAAATATTACAATTTTAATGAAAACAAGAAATTTTAAAGATTCCAAACCATGATTACAAACAATTAGAAACAAAATATGCAAAGTTTGCTCATGTATATACCATGTAAGGGTAAATATAGCAAAACGGCACCGAGTGCACTACATATCTGAAACAAAATACATAAACAATGAGGCTCTAAATAGCCTATAGAGTCCAAAAAACAATATGCTACAAGCTACTACATGTTTGATATCAATCATCAAACTCAACACCACTACTAAGAATGGGATCCTCATCCTCATCAATGTCATCTTGTTCCTTTGGCTCAAACACATTAGACTCCTCAGGGACATTTGTAGTAGTTGTAGTAGCACGGCTATTGTTTGCCATGTTTGGTGCTACTAGTGGTTCATCATCCAAAGCCATCCACCCCAAGTCATCAAGATCAAACTATGCCAGGTGACTCTCCTCTATCCATTATGAGGTTGGATCAATATCATCCAAGACAATGGGATCTGTATTAGGTATCCTATTCAAGTAATTGGTTGCGCCTTAGCGGCGGTTGTATTGCACGAAGACGAGATCATTATATAACATCTAGATGTCAGAAACGCCTAGGGCACTCCGTACCAGCATGGAAACGTGCAGTGCTTTGTACGGAGTGCGCTGCGTTGTGGTACTGATCGGAAATGTACCGCGGCGAAGTTTACAGGTACGGCCCGGGTACGGAAAACCGTACCCGGGCCGTACCCTGTCGCCTGCGGGTACGCTTTTGCGGCCGTGCCAGCGTTTTTTTCACTCACGCGTTTTTGACGCGATTTTCATAAAAACTCAAAAAAAAGCATTTTTTTAATTTTTGACTTTCTAAATCTAACCTAACCCTAACCGACCCCCCCAAACACTTATAAAAACAGCCAACCCCTCTACTTTATTCTCACACTCAATATTTCATTATATTTGATATTTTGCTTGAGCTTGAAGGAGAGAGAGAAAGAGAGGTTGAAGGAGTAAGGAAGAGCTTGGAGGAGAGAAAAAGAGCTTGGAGGAGAGAGTGATTGAACTTGAAGGAGGAAGAGAGAAGGAGAAGCAAGTCTACAAACATCAAGGAGGATTTTTCCAGGTATTTTACATGCATTCAGGCATTTTTTTTTTTAATTTTTTGAGCATTGTTTTGTATATGATTTATGAATATGATCAATATCATGAATGATGTGTTTCAAACACATCATTCATGATTATTGATCATGATCTAAATTTATTTTTAATATTTAATAATTTATTTATTTTACGGTTATTAAAATATAATATATTATTAATTTTTCCGTATTTTAAGTTTAATAGTGAAGTTTTATTTAATTAAACGTCTACCCTCTGTGTATGCTCTCACCTCGCACCATTTATGGCGAACTTGGTGATCAGAATCAGAGATTGACGTGTAGGACTAACTGTTTAATTTTTTTAGTTAGTTATGTGTTCGTTTTTGAAATTTTAAAGTTTAAAATTGAATTTGTTAAAAATTTAAACGTCTACCCTCTGTGTATGCTCTCACCTCGCACCATTCGTGGCAAACTTGGTGATCAGAATCAGAGAATGACGTGTATGGGTCAACAAATTATTTTAATATTTATTATTTAGCAATGTTTTAAAAAATCTCTTATTGTAGGTTATTGAATTAATCCTACAATCATGGCATCCAGTTCAGCTTCAGTGGGGCAAGAGGGGGAAAATGTTTCGGGTGGTATTGCAGTGAAAATGGATCCGAATTATCCTTTATGGAGACATGTGGAAGTGACAGAGTTAGTTGCCGGTGGTGGTGTCCGTGTTTGGACGTGTCCCCATTGTGCCGCCTCATTTAAATCCTCATATACCCGTTTGAGAGCTCATTTGACTGGGGTATCGGGGACGGGTATTAGACCATGTAAGAAGGTGGAAAAGAAAACCATAGCCATGTACCTAAAAGAGCAAGAGGATGCAAACATTGAAGCAGCAAGAGCTCGCTCTAGAACTGTTTCTTTACAGCAGAGGTCCATGGGAAAACCACCAACATCAACACCATCATTTCATCCTTTCATTGAGGCTCGTGCTGAAACTATTCCAGTTGATGACCCTTTTGATGCAGATACCTCAGGGCCATCAAACAAGAGAACAAAAGGCCCATTAGAAAAAGCATTTAACAACGAGAAGAGGGATATTGCAGATGAATTGGTGTCTCGGTGTATATTTGCATGTGGACTGCCATTCAATATCTTGAGATCACCTTATTGGCAGCAGATGGTGAAAGGCATTAATGAGGCACCACAGGGGTATACAAGCCCCACCTATAATAAGGTTCGCACTTCTCTTTTGACAAAAGAAGTGCAACACATTCAGACATCTCTACAGCCAATTAGAGATTCTTGGACTACTTCAGGAGTCTCTATTATATCAGATGGATGGAAAGATGCCAGAAATAGACCTCTCATCAACATTATTGCAGTATGCCCTAAAGGGCCAATGTTTCTGAAGGTTGTTGATTGTGAGGGGGAAGTAAAAGATGCCCAATTCATTGCAAATATTCTTATTGAGGCTATTGAGTCAGTGGGTCCGCAGAGGGTTGTCCAAGTCATCATGGACAACGCCAAAAATTGCAAGGCAGCGGGATTGATAGTTGAGGGTAGGTATGAGCACATATTTTGGACACCATGTGCAATACACTCCCTGAATCTAATGATGCAAAAGATTGGAAAAATTGCATGGATTGAGCAAATATACACGGAGGCAAACGAGATTCAGATGTTTGTCACCAACCATCACATGTCTCAAGCCATATTCAGAAGATTTTCAAAGTTGGAGCTGTTGAAGGTAAATGAACAATTCATTTTAAATTTAATATTTGATTTTAAACTTTTAAATCAATTTCAAATTTTTAAATCAATTTCAAATTGTGTTGTTATTGAATTGTTTCCATTCTTTTTTAATAGGTTGCAGAGACTAGGTTTGCCTCTCACACACTCGTCTTGAGACGACTTGTGAAGGTGAGACGTGCTTTGGGCATAATGGTGATTGATAATGTTTGGACCGTCGGAGGCAAGCAAACACAGAAAGAGCTCAAAAAATAAAAGCATGGATCCTTGATGAGCATTGGTGGGGAAGAGTTGAATATTTGTTGAGTTTCACAGAGCCTATTTTGAGTATGATACGATTTGTTGACAAAGATAATGCTTGCATTGGAGATATATATGATGGCATTGACTCCATGCTTGAAAAAATCCATGATATCATACAGGCCAAAGAGCAGGATCCTGAGGAAAATTTTTATAATGAAGTTAAAAATGTGATCGTGAAAAGGTGGAACAAAATGACCACCCCATTGCATCTCCTTGCTTATGCTTTAAATCCCAAATATTACAGTAGTGAAATAGTTGGGAGAGCTGGTAGACAACGACCATATGATGACCACGAGGTTGCAAATGGGACGAGGGCAGCATTCAGGAGGTTGTTTCCAGATCCAACTACATCACTTGCAGTCCGCCAGGAGATGTCAATGTTTGTAAATGGACAAGGTAGCATGGGAGAGGTAGAGGCTATTTGTGACAAACCCACCACGGATCCAATCACGTGGTGGACTTGTCATGGCCATGATGCCAAGTTCTTACGACCAGTTGCAATCAAATTGCTCTCACAGGTATAAAGTTTGTAACTTGTTATTTAATATTTTAATTACCAATTACGAATTAAAATTCAAAATGATATCATTCTTTTTTTAATTAATAATTTAATATTTATAATATTAATACTTTGCTTTTTGTGACAGGTGGCTAGTAATTCTTCTGCAGAGCGCAACTGGAGTACTTATGGCTTCATCCACTCAGCCAAACGCAGCATGTTGTCATCGAAGAAGGCTGAAGATCTAGTATACGTTCATTCCAACTTGCGCCTCTTAACCCACAAGACGCAAGAGTATACTAGTGGTCCTAACAAGCTTTGGGACCTCCAACCTGAAAACACAGACTTTGAAGCTTCACTTCTTGGCATTGATGAGGAACTTCCAGGGAGCCCTTCACAAGTGTTCGAAAGTGGAGCTAGTGGGAGTGGAGCTGCAAGTGGCATCCATGAAGATGATTTTGACGATCATCTAGATGATATGCTCTAGAAGTTGAGAACTTGAATGTACTATCATGTTTTGATTCTTTGAACATTATGTCATTCTGAATCAATTATCAATACAAACTCAAGTCTCAATTCTCAAAGTATTGGAAATTTCAATTTTGTTTTCATGTTCTATGAATGATTTTAAGTTGTATAACTCTATGACTCACGAGTATTAAATTAAAATTTCAATAAGTATGCTGCATGCAATGTATGAGAATTAAATTTCAATAAGTATGCAAATGCTTCTTTAAATTTATAATTTATATGCATATTTATACATTTATATACATGTATATATAAAATATATATATATATATAAAACGTACCCAAAAGCGTACCGTACCCAAGATTTTTAAAAATTTGCCGTATCGGCGCGTATCATCCGTATCCCATACCGCAGTGCCGTATCGGTATCTAGTATAACATCATTTAGGGTCAAGGTTAGAAAAAGGTAATTTAAAAGCTACTGATTGAGAAAAAAAAATGTTTGAAGGCAAACCATACCCCTCAACTAGTTGGTGGTCTAGTATGGAACCGACCCGGTTTGAGCGATTCGATCTTGAACGGCCAATTTAGCGGGTTCGATCTTGAACCAATACTCATCGGACGGTTCCGTGCATCAACCGGTCATTGGTTTGGTTTTTCTAGTGGTTTGTAATTTTTTCTAATGAACCGGTCGAACCGAACCGGAACCGGAATGGTTTTTAAAACACAGAGCCAAATCTTGACTCAATCAGGCCTAAGAATGTCATCATGATTACATTTATGATTTGTCTTCATTATGGCTTGTCATCATGAAGACAAATCATAAATGTTCCTCAAAAGCACTTTCTTTCAAAATCATGTATCTCATACGCTCACATAAAAGAGAGAAAAATAGATATCTCATCTTTTATGTGGCACTCCCTAGCAATCATTAGGAGAACTAACGTTTCCACTTCACCACCTACTTAGAGCAAGAAAACATAGTTGCTTCTAGCATCAACTCTGGACATAATATGCTTTGCTTGCACTATCCTAATGTAAAGGAGAGTGGTCTTCCTAAAAGGAAATAAAATGTTTTTTTACCATTCAAAAGATATCCATGCAGGCTACACATTTTGCCAAAATGTTGCCCTTTTCCATCTTGAGGGTCCAGTAACAGCCAAACATACTCCACTCATCTCCAATTCTAAAATGTTTAAGCTGTTTTACATTATCAAGAGCTATGAAACAAATATTTACCTTGAAAACAAGACATACAAAGAGACACATAGAGAACTCTTCCCTGTTAATATTGTAATTATCCCTAGCAGGCCTCACGTTATGCACCATCCATAACTATGTACCCCAAAGCAAACAGTCGGCAACGAAAACATGGTGGCCTCATATGAGTGAACACCATAACCAAGATGCATCCTGCACATAAGCATCCGTTGACAATCATGGTCATAGACGTCGCTAATTTGGGATTCTGATTCACCGTCTCCATCAGCCATATTAAGATAGCAAATAAAACAGTGCAGATAACTTCATTCAATTCATCCATTAAATCATTTCATCTTGACTTACCATTCCTTCAATTTGACTTATTCACATCATCAAAGTAAGTGATTTTGAAAATAAGTATGATTATTATGTTATAATTGATTATATGATGTTAGCCAATGTTCTCAAATTTCCTCAGTTTTCCTCCTTTTTCTCTAACTGAGAATCTTCTCCATTTACTTAAATATGTAGTTTCATTGTAAAGCAAAGGCCTAGACACAGCCATTTAACCAAATAATGAGGGCAACGTCCAAATGCATTTATCAGCCAAACCCCGAGCATAATGCAGGCCGTATGTTCCCAAAAAAGAGACTCAGAAAATTTATCAGCAGGTGTACCAAATTTCTCTATAATCTTCAGAGGATCAAGCTCCAATAATCAGGCTTGTACATCACTCATATAATCTCTGGCTCCTTTCACCAGACTGGAAAAGGGTCATAATAGGAGCTAGCACTAAACAAGATATTCAGCATATTTACAAGAACTCGAACACAATTCATATTAAAATAAAGCAGTTTTAGCCCCATTTTATTTAGTGTAAAGAGTCTTAAAACTGAGAATATAAGGGCACCTGCCACAAGAAACAATTAGACGCCCTATCTGTATGGAGTTCACAAAATCTTCACCATACCACCACCTAGAAATGGCCTTAAAATACTAGATATTTCTCACCAGAACATAAATTAATTTATGGTTTTGGATGGTGTACATGATGACTGATGTGGGTAGAAGTTTACATTTGCAAGCCTGTCCCTAATCTACAGTTTCTGATAATCAGACATCTTTATAACAGTTTCCAAGGGACATTTTTGAGGTACTATTTGCATCCATATTTTTTAATTTCCCTCTTAATTTGAAAGTAAATGCTTAATGTATCTCTTGACCATCCACGAATATTTTGTAAATGTTTACCAGTGCTATCCTGGTTCATCCAGGAATATTTAACATGTTCTTTTCCTTTGACCTTTTATACCCTTTATAATCTTTCGTTCTAGGATTACACGGTTTTACTACAGCTACAAGCTGCAAAAAAGCATAAAAATTATATATATAAATCTTTTTTTAATTATTTGTGAAAGCTGACATTAATTTCTTTTATGAAGATCTGTATTCTTCTTTTGTTTTTGTACGACCTTCCAAGCTCTTTCATGCTAAGACAACACAGTTGCAATACAGATAAAAGGTACAAACCCAAAACATAATTTATTTTTAAACTATCTATGAATGCCACCATTAATTTCTTCAGTGGAAATGTGGCTTGTTCCCATTCGTAGACAGCTTAACACACATAGAAACAAATTATGTTCATTTACAAACAAGACTTGAGAGTCTACAAGGCGGCTTACCTTCACCATTGTCTCATGCACAGCAGGTTTGTCAAGGTACTCCCGAGCCTTTGCTGCAGCATATGGCTGTACAGACAACTTTCAGAAGAATTTCAGAATACAAAAGTGCACTTCATCTGGACATGACATAAAATTTAATATGTAAACATCATTATGCAATATGCGATGGACCTGCAAGTCTTCATTGTTTGTCACAAACTGCACCACTCGATACCATATGTCATCGCTTATGAAATCACCAGCTTTGTCAATGAGCTGAAGAATAACATCTACATACCTGAGAATCACAAAAAAATGTGTATCTTAATATAATACATTACCTTTTACGGTATCCCAAAGCAATGGAATATAACGAAAATCTATTCAAATGGTATACCATATGAACACACTAAAGATTCATATAGACAATTTATAAGCTTATCGTGACATAAACCATAACTTCTTCCAAACTATTTCAAAGCCAAGTCAAATATAAGCTTAAATATACCATATAAAATTGACTGAAAATAGAAGTATATCTGTCTGAACAATGCCAATTAATAGATAGTTATCATTTTCCATGCCGTACTGCAAAATGTTAAATACTTCTTTCCATTACTCAAAAGCACACTCTATAGGGAAATTATCCTCTTATACACGATTTTTCATTAACTTTTTAAAGATTTCACAAAATCATAGTATTAGAGAGTATCGCCCAACAACCATGCTAAAACATCTGCTTGTCCACAAGCTTCAGCAAATGTTATAAGCTTCAAATTGGAATAGCACAAACACTCAGGATTAAAAGGTAACTTGCACGCTGTTTATTGCTCTCATGTATCATTATTATTGTGCAAAATCCAGAATCTTAAAGTCAAGAAAAACAATAGACTCTTCAGGAGAAGAGCTCACACAGAATTTAACCACCGAATTTTGACATTCATTTGAAAATGGTGGATGTTGAGGAGGATTCCCACTATTTACCAGTTACAACAAAATACTAGGCAAATAGCTGTACTTGAATTACCCAATCCCATTAGTAGGAATCGATGTCATCAAAAGTTGGAAAACATCTCACAGTTTACATCCTTGTAGAAGAAATGCAGAATTGTGTGTGTAAGTTAAAAAAAAAAGGCTCTCAGTTCTAGAATTTTGGAGCTATTTCCCTCTAAAAAAATTGATGTACATGGTAGTTGGTAGCACCATAGTGATTAGAAACAATTAAGTTGAAGAATGGAAATTACGAATGGGTAAAGAAATAAAGAAATTATATTGATGTTGACAAATGATCAAACCAATAGTAGGTCAATGAGACTCAAAAAGTAAATTCAGTTATGATAAAAATCATAACGATACAAGAACACTGGGTTATAAAAAGAAACTCAACACTAAAAAAATATGAACACAAAAAGAGTATAACAAAGTATACTGTCAAGATTTCTCCGCCAATATTGCACCTCATCTCTAAGGTAGATCAAACTGCAAGAGAACTTTGCCAAAATACTTTTTTCTTAAATCTAAACCACCACTCTTGCTATTAATATTATCATAGTTACCTAAGTATTTAGAACAAGGATTCTGAGATGGAAAAAAATTCACAAATTGAGACAGCAGGAGGGTGGCTATTAAACAATATATAAAAATTTATTTTAACTTTACTCGATGAAATTTAGGGAAATAAACTGTATTTTATGTATTTTGAGTACTTTCGAGATCAGAATTCAATGTTTTTGGTGAAAATAACTGGGAAGCATGGGTACGCCCCTCCCGACCCCCTCTGGCTACATACTCAGTACAGATCCATCCTAGGTACAATACGGATACGTCCGGGTAAGGTAGTACGGATATGTCCCGAGTACGCACAGGTATGTCAGAAACATACCCGAAAAGTACTGGGACATACCCATATGTATCCAGGACGTACCCCCAGGTTTTGCTAGTGGGATTTGTTTAAAAACATTTTTGTTTGACTTAGTCAATGCACAAACAAAACAAACCCTAAACTCATAAATGAATAAAAAAATAAGCCCTAAACTCCTCTAAAAGCTATAAAAAGGCACCTAAACACAAACAATTCATTGTTGGTTTTTGCAAGTGTAAGAGCAAAGAGCCAAAGAAGAATTGAAGAGGAGGCAGCCATTGGAAGGAGGATTTGTTTGGAGGCAGCCATTGCAAGGAGGACGAGATTGGAGGCAGCCATTGCTTGCAAGGAGTTCAAGTTTGTTTAGAGGCAGCCATTGTTTAGAGGCAGTCATTGTTTTATTGATCATTCAAAGGAGGAGACGTCACATTTGGAGGCAACCATTGTTTGAATTTTATTGCAAGGAGGATCTACGTTTGTAGGCAACCATTGTTTGAGGAAAATCTAGATGATATATTCTAGATTATTTGTATTCATATTGACATGATATTCATATATCATATGTATGGCAGCCACATGATCAATGAAAATATAAAATTTTAAGCATATTGAATGTTTTGAACCTTGATCCTACTATATTTTTCAAGTTTTGTATTTCTTATGGACTAAAAATGAGTAAATTGAGTATATACATATATAAAAACAAATTTTATATATATACAACCATACCCAAGGTGTATCATAGCCAAGGGTTTTTAAATTAATGTATCAACGTACCGAACCAGTAAACGTATCCTGGCAACATAGGAAAATAACAGTTTTTAAAGTAAAAAATACAAAAAAATAATAATTAAAAAATAGGGGACTTCCCCTCCAAATCCCCAAAATATTCGGGACATCCAAGACGACACCAAAATTTAAGGGACACATCCCCACATAACACTGAATATTATCTTCTTTTCCAGAAAACAGAGGAATGGTCATGGATTTCCCCACATTATTTTGTTTTTGTTAAACTTATAGAATTCAAATTTCCATGAGCAATAGCTCTACTATGTCAACTTTCAAAAATGTTAGATAGGTGCTGAAACAGTCTTCAGTATAGAAGAGAATTTATCAGGGATTAGAGATATACCAGTAGGGGAAAACGCGCGCCAATTTGACGAGTTCGGTTTTGGAATGCAAAATGAGGTAGGCTAAAATACCTGGAAGCTGAATCAGACTCAGCAGAAGCCAAAAGTAATAACAGAGATGAGTAAAATGAGCTGGTAATTTTTTGAGCAATCTGATGATTTTCAATTTTGGGCCTTGGTACAAAAACGAGGTCAGCACAAATTGCACTTAAGAGGCTGAAGCAGACCTGTCTGCAGACAAAAATGTTCAGAAGAGTCCCAAATATTGCTACGTTAATTTGGGGTCAATCAAAAAAATTGATTTGTTTCATGTCTAATGCTTGTTCACACCCTCATACGAGATGTGTTTAATGAACTTAAGTGAGTGTGCTTTATGGGGGATGTTGGGGACTGTCAATGAACCACTAAATACATAATACTATTACATTAAAATAGGACTCAGATAAAATTCTACACGCAAAGCGGCATATAAGAGAGTGATCTACACAACCCCTATGCCATGTGCTTTCATTTTCTAATATTGCATTTCAACACGAACTTAGAACAAGATGGGGCCTTGTGTACATACAACTAAAAATCTCTACTTCACAAAAATAAGGCACAACCCTTACAAATCTAACACACGGACAGTTACTAGTTGGTTATGATCCATAGCTACATAAGAACTCATATGTTGTCCAATCACACTTTCAGCAGCCCTGAAAGAAAATTTCATTTGGGAGTATTTACCTTGGTACACACTTTCCTAAAGTTTATAGTTACAAGACGGTGCTTAGAGAGACTGTCATTAGATGCCTCGTTATATCAGTTAGATGTTGTTACATTTAGTAGACTTAAAGTATTGCCGTTTAGAATGTAAAAAGAGGCCTGTTATAATGCCTAAGTATCAGTCATGAAGTGGTTGTAGAGGAGTCTTGTCATCTAGAGAAGCATATATTCTCCCTCCACAAGCACATACTCATGGCAGATAAGTTCACCATAAAAAGACCCTGATGATGGTTCCTGTAGAGAAACCCAAAATGTCAGACCTAATACTACCATGCAGCTGATTCCAGAAGACATCATCATTATCATTCGAGACCTCATTATGACATCGTCAATATCGTTTGTGACCTCGTTAAGACATTTCTAAATTTAAATGCAGCAATAACTAAGGTGGTACAACTAATTGAAGCGACCTATACCATGTCAGACATAAATTATCTCACTAAATCTTCATTAAAAATGCCATCACAAGTCGTCATCCTCTTCTTTGACCAACAAGGAAGACAGAAAAAGAAATCAAGGGCAGGCTACACTTCTAATGTCAGTGCAGCTTCCTGCGACATCTGCAAGTTGATGAGCACCGGCCATAGTGTGGACTAAGCCATTTGACTGCTGTTTGTCGAGAATTTGATATTGTTTGACCAAAACCGTTTTCTGTTGACTTCTCAAAGATACAGCTTTGACCTTTTTCGAGATTAGATTGCCCACTAACCCCTTATTTCACTGATATGATTGAATTGACCAAGAACTTAATGCAGTTTGACTACGTACTAATTTTAATCAAGGATTAAATACTAGCTTGTAGCTGAATATCTAAAATGCTGTTTCCCATGATCCATTGAATACTCACTGCTGTAATGGATGTTTTGTCAAAAGGATCACACAGGAATAAGAGCTTTTGACTGCTATATTTGTCTTTTATTGTTGATAATAATAGAAGTAGTAATAATACTAAAATGTCCTAAAAGCTGTTGGATTTTTTTATCCCAAAATGATCATGATTGGGAGACAATGAAGTCTTGTAAAGCACTAAAAGCATTGCCAATCCAGAAACAGGGGTGCAAGTCCCTGGATTGATGTGGTAACACCCTCCTCTCCCATAATGAACGTCGATTAGAGCTATGTGGATCCCCTTGCCTTGATTATAGCCTGTATAAATTTTGTTTTAAAAATTAAAAGCTTGTCCAAATTACAGCAGCAAAAGCCTCGCTGAATTAAATTCCCATCATAACATCTAGTACTCCTATGTGTTGAGGTCTGTGGATCACCCTATAAAGGAGAACCTGCAAATAGGGGGAATTCATTCAAACTTCTATTATTAAGGGCCTCTAAATTCCAATGTGTTGGTATTTAGATATTGGAAAAATGTATGTAAGACAGCCTATTATTTAATGCTTGTAGATTGCCCTATGATTGAATATTGATATGCCATTGCTAACAAAAATGCCTGTACATACTCCTTTTATATGGTTAAGTCACAGGGATTTATTCTAGAAAGACTTGAATAGATCATTCACATCTGAGACACTTATAACCAGTAAATGATGTAATATGAATAAATGGTAATTTGGATCATCGGGACTGCTATGAATGTGATTATTGATTTGAAATACAATTGGTTTTAGGTTAGATGTTGAAAAATAACTTTAGTTCAAGTCCCAAATTTGTCTATTGGTGATTAGTGTAAAGGGACCTTCATCTTGGAATGTTTATCTGCAAAATATCATGTGGAGAAAAAGATAAAAAGGAAAACGACCCTTGGGACATTGATCCAAGTAGCCGTTCAACATAGAGAACACTTTGTAACACACCAGCGCTAATGCAGATATCCTTGTTTCCCATCTGAGCTTAGACTCCTACAGCATGGCAATGTAAACATTGCAAATCATAACACAAAAATATTATACAATATATTATAAAAATTCATACAAATTGTGGGTGAATAATATAAAGACATAACATTAAAACTATTCAATTTCAATATAAAATTCATGATAAGAATGAAGAAAAGCAAGACACATTTCGCAGACATATAAACTCACAAACTTTAAGAATATACGTTAAAAGGGAGAAAAACTATGCAGCCTGGTGAAGAAACTTTGCATAGCCAAAAGACAAATCAGGAGTTCTTGCAGTCGAAAACTTGAAAGCAACGTAGTAAAATGTATTTACAACAGAAAAAGTAAGGAAAAATGCATATAGCTTGAATGCCCACCATGAAAGATCTGGTGCAAACTTTTCAGCAAGTATAGCAGCCTTAAGAGCCAATTCCTCTCGTATGCCAAAGTCAGCCGTGGTAAGATACTGCACATCAATGTAAAGAAAAACATAAAAGACCTATATTAAAATATTATAAAACACATTTACAACCAGTATAATCAGAACATTTATAAAAAAAAGAACACCCAGGAAAATCAGTAGTACATTTATGTTACTTAGGGGATTACCTGTAATAGCTCTTCAACTATATCCTTAGCATTGGTAACATCGCACATTCCATATAACAAATCCAATGCCCGTCTCCTTATACTGCATTACAAATGCCCCAGTTTTCACCGAATAAAATATAAATTGATCAAATATTCAATGAATAACTTCCAGGCCAACATTAGCCACCATCACATCAAGGAAATCCCAAAAATATCACCTAAGATTTACTGCCTAATGGAACCTGAATCCACACCAAGAACTGAGGAGACAAAATAAAGAGAACAGTATTCACCATACTTCGCAGACTCGTATTCAGCAAATACTCAGCAGACCCAAAACAGATTGACTCGGCAGGACTCGGTGAATATTTGGCAATTCTTGGCAACTTAAAAATATGCAAATTTCTTTAAAAAACATAAATTTTATGCAAAATATAGTTACAAAATGTATCAAATGAGTCTGCAAAACATTGGGGAAGTGTTTTCTATTAGATTTGAATACAAATAGAGTACAAAATTGCATCATCATGCAAATACAACAGCCAGCTGATAAGTCTTATGAATTTATGATGATTTTCATTGAAAATTATCATCATAAATTGCATATCTATGCAAGTGACGAATAACAATAATTTACAATTTCCAAAAACTCACCAAAAAAAAATTTAAATCTTTTAAAACAAATCTCTTCAAATACTCGTGAGTATTCGTCAAAAAATCGCAAGTATTCACCAAAAACTCGCAAGTATTTGCCAAAAACTCCAAAATAATCGCCAAAAACTTGCAAATATTCGCCAAAATCGTGGCTGCAGGTCATGGCAAGTTTTTTTGGCAAATATTTGGCCAAGGAAAAAAATGGCAAGTACTCGCCGAGTTTGCAAACTATGGTATTCACAGTAATGACGAAAATTGTGGTGAGATTTCAATAAATACTAGCTATTTACTGGTAGATAACTAACCAAAAAAATTGACATCTAACTACTATCTTATTATTTATCTAACACCTAACCATGCGCATATATTTAAATACAATACATTTTGGAGTGTACTTCACCAAATTAAAAATAAATTGATCAAATATTCAGCAAATAACTTCAGGCCAACATTAGCCACCATCACATAAAGGAAATCCCAAAAATACTGCCGAAAATTTAGTGTCTAATGGAGCCTGAATCCACATCAGAGAACAGAGCGAGAAAACCAAATTCACAGAAATTATGAAATTTGGAGTGGGATCTCAATAAATAAATTATAATAGCTATTTACTGGAATATACTAATAAAAAATTTGAGATCTAGCTACTACCTTATTATTTATCTAATATCTAACCGTGCACATATATTTTAATACATTTTGGAGTGTATGGATGCATGCTCCTTAAAAAGTTGTGGGTTCAAACCCTTGAAATATTGTGCAAATGCCTTTCAGACACAACATGTTGTGTGTTCAAGTATTTACAGAATTGTTCAAATGTGTTTTAAGTCATTAAAATAGAACATTGTAGTCATTATAAGTGCGGCACAGGACATATCTTTTATTATACTACCAAGGCGCGTTTCTCAACAGGATGACATTGTCATTGCCAGCAGTATTTGCTGCTATCATTGAGAAAATGTTTTCAAACGGTCTGTAGACAAGCTTCTTGAGCTCCAATTTTTCCAAAAAAATGAGTCACAAAAGTGCCAAGTATTAAACTGCCAAATAAACTAGGATCAATCACCATGAGTCAATATTATCAAAATAGTGGCCACCAAATATGCCGAAAGAAGACCTAGTTTTTGTAACTCAAGCTGTCAGTCAAGTCAAGCTTTGGAATTGAATTATAATCAGAAAACACATTGACCTTATTGTTAAAAATGGCTATTCTAACAAGATATATGCAATGCAGAATATCCTAGACGGGAACTGACAAAGCATAGTCAATAAATTTCGACAAGAATGCAAATATGTAAAGGTCAAAAATAGTGTTTTAGGTTACCTCCAAGAAAGACACCAATTTACAGTATGAGACCCCCTTGTGCAAACCCACAAAAAGATTGTTTTCCATAGTAAACTCAAACCTATGTTTTGGACTCCAAGGTTTTGACCTCATGACCAATCTCAGTAGCAAACTCAAACTTGTCAATTCACTTACACCCAGAGTACCAGATTTCAGATCAAGATGAGTGATGAAAATAGACTGCTAAAGAAGTTAGGCAGTAGATGTCAATTGTTTGAAATAGATTAAACCAATGATTCCATGTCAATCAGGTCTTCACACAGTCTAAAATAATATGGAACAAGTAGAAAATTCAGAGCAAGGTCTGGGATTTACTTGAATATTATGGCAGTGTATTCATCTGCATTAAAGAGTCTAAATTTAAAAAGATTGTCTGAAATTAAAATTTATCAGTTGAGGTGGGATTGGTGATGCTAGATATACTCAATGTCACAATTGTACTTTAGTTTGGATTTGATCAGTCTAAGTGTTACGTGTTTAGAATAGAATTCAATGTTGGTTTCGGACATAAGGATGGCTACTTGAAGGGGATAAAGTAGAGGTGTCACATCCCGTTTTCATTTCCAGACTTTTATAATTTTTTCAGTTGCAACGAATAACACATGTGCCATATGGATTTAATTACTTGGATTAATGATCATTGCAGAACAATTACGGAATATTAATTGTTGCTGAGCATGCTTGGAATCGTTAATGTATATCAATTGTTGACTAATTGCTATTGCATACACATGCTTAATTCTGCTTGCTATTGTATATGGATGTGATATTCTCACCTGGCTAATTACTCCGTGCATTGAGCTGAAAGTATTGCAAGTCATATTACCCTCATTAGAATGGAGAACGTATTTGAAGGTAGTTTGATTTCTTTTAGGTTTTTCAGTAAAGTATCCTCATCTTGCTGTAGCAAGACTCGATCATGATAGGTCATTGGGAAACCTAATCAACCTATAGAAACCATCAATGTCGATAACAAGACCAACCTTGGCCTTGTGCAATTATGCGACATGAGCGGTTGAGTCTTTATTTTGACTCTAAAACCCCTTTTTAGAGTTTCTAGACTAGGACATGTAATTATATCAATTTTAATTTAATATATATATTTAAAAAAATTACAAGTCTAATAACTATTCCTAAGTAGATTTACTCAAAATATAGATATAAATACTGAAGTAGATGCGTGGTCATGCAAAAGATCGTGCGGGCCCAAGTATGAGATTGACCACTTCTAATTGGACAAACCACTGGAAGTCACCACATAATTCCACTTAACTATGCATTGAAATTTGAAGTAAACCACGTAAGCCCATTCTTCCCCATGCATGTACGATGAAACTGCTAGTACTTTTCTTAAAACCTGTGATGTTTGGGTTTTGGGGGTGTTGGGCGGGACGCACTAGAAGATCAAAAAAGGAAATTTAGGAAAATACCATGATTTTTGGAGATCAAAGGAAATTCTTTGAGAAGATTAGAGGGATCAAAGGAGGGTGGAAGCGACAGGATTTAGAGGAGATGCAATTTAGAAGAAAGGAGCGATTTCGAGGAGCATTTAGTAACAGTCAGTGAAGACTGAGACACAGTTGAATCGGCAACCATGACCACCTTACAACTGCATTCTACCAGGTAGGAATCACCTTTCTTACTTTAACTTTTCTATTTACTTAGTACGTGTTAGCTAGATCTGTGATAAATGGTGTTGTTTGTTGGCCTTTTCCATATGGAAGTGAATGTTTTCTTGTTTATAGTTTAACATAAACCCCACCTGAAACAGGAGACGGAGCAATGTAGCGTTTACGTAACAATTCCTTATGTCACCTTACTGTATGAATGGGCACATAGCCGTTTGGCCGCATCTTAAGGCATAGGTAAATTGAGAGTAGCTTGAAACCATGTCAGTGTTATTAGGCTAAAAAACGTGTTAGCATGAACCAACACAAGGATTTGGAAGCAGTTGGTATCAAACAGTAGAATTTTTTTAAACGTCATTGGAATTTAGTCCAATGTGTGCGAAGGAACCTATACACAAGTTGTGTGTGTGTGTAACAGTTTCAACATAAGGTAGGAAACCACAGGAGGACTGAGCCTAATGAAATAACTGTGAAAACAAAGACTAAACCATAGCATTTAAAGTGAAAATGATAGACCCAAGCAGAGTGGTATGATCAGGACAGTAGACCTGATGGTGCTGTACAAGACAATAGAACATTTTTGACCAAAGATTGACCTAGTCAAATGTTATAGGAAAATCCTTAGCTTTGTACTATAGACGTAGAACGGTAGAAGCATTATCTAAGATCAAAAGCCTTTTATTTTGATCAAAGTTTGACACAGCAATATGTTAATCTGTGAAAACCCTCTCTTGGTTTAAATTTAATGTCTGGAAAAAGTTTAGACAAAAAACTACATTAGACCCTGATTCTCAGGATATTTTGGCATCTCGTAGAAGCGGGATCATGTCAATAGGCTACGGTGTATGTAATGGTGTCTTTCAGGGATTTACATTATTGAAAACCTGTTGAACAATAGCCTTTCATGTTGAACTTTGATTAGAGGCATTATATATAACATAATCTTTGTATAAGTTCCCTTGGTGAACTAGATATGTTTGTCTAATCTGTTCTGTCGGAAACCTAAATGGAAAGATTTTGAATGGGAAGGTAAAGCTTGTTGCAGTATTATTATCGGTGATACATGGGGACGTGTACCCCCAAAAAAACAGGAGTCTGGGACGTTTGGTATGTCTTGGGAATGGCTGGATGGCGGATCAACGCCCCACGTTTCCCTTCTACTAGTTTTCAAGGGGGCGTCCCTGAAAATCAGGGGCATTTCGGGGCATCCCGGAACATCCCCCTGTTTAGGGGCGTCTGACGTGCATCCCCAAATAAACAATTTTTAAAGTTTTATTTCAAATACTATTTTTTCAATATAACTATTTGAAAAACACCAATATGTATCTATTTCAAGGTGCTTATCTTGAATTTGTCACATAGTTTTGCCCATTGAAGGATTCCACATTGATTAATGAATCGATCACCTTCTCTGCAAATTTCCCTGTCTAGTAATGGATGGCCTCAATCTAGCTACACCATTGCATTGGGCTCAAATAAACTTGAAAATGAAAAAAAAATTGGGAAGGACCTAATGTACTCTTGTAGGGTAAGATTGTTTTTGGAAGCCACTCATTTCTATTTGAAAAAAACTATGTATAAATCTAATTAAAATTCACTTTGGAAGCTTCAATCACTTAACAAAGCCTATATGTATAATTTTATATGAAGAGAAAGGTTGTGTAAATGATAAAAGCAGTAAGTCATAGATCAAAACATTTACACATAACCCGACTATATTGTATTACAAAGACATAATAAGAATTAAGTGACAAGAATGAAAAATACATAATCTTCGAGCGCAGAAGTGGATAGTGGACTGTCACAGGCTGTTATTAATCATTTTTTCAAAATTTATTTGTATAGTTTTAATATTTATAATTTTAAATATTATTTCAAAAGCCATCCGCCAAATTCCCCAAAATCCAAGAAATTTTTGCCATCCGGAAACCCTATCCTCACGTCCCAGAGTCTTAGGTAACTATGATTATTATGTAGTTTTGCAATTACGTAGTAATTAGCAAAACTTTGTGTATTATTGTTTTAGGATTCAAAATGTTGAATTTGATAAGGAACCTAACGTTAATTATAACCAGAGTTTTGTTTGTTCAGAACTTCATTTGTGATTAGATTCAAAACCTTGTACAAGTATGTAAAACTTGAAAGGTGAAACATAACACCTAGATTGTTGTTGCATGGAATTGCAAGCTGGTGAGTGTAAGATTTTGTGATTGATCTTTGTTTATTAGTGCTTTGTGATAATGCTTCCTATAAGTGGTATAGGGCACTTATGAGTTTCGTTAATCCACACACCCTATACCTAGATCAATTGGTTTCTTTCTAGTGTTTTGCTATTGATCCTTGCCTAGTGCTTCGTAATAAACGTTTCTCATAAGTGGTATGGGACACTTACAAGCCTCGTTATTGTGTATACACTATACCTACATTGAATCCTTGTTTATTTCTAGGTATTGTTTTGTTGAGTGTACATGGATAGATACATAGGGTGATTGTTCTCCTACAACGAGAGATTGGAAATGAACTTATAGATTTGATACATATATGGATTTATGTTTCTTCATTGACTTGGTATGTATGGTAAGGGTTTACTACAAGTCTGCCAAAGTATTCACCATTGTTGACAAGCCCAATACATGAGATGAGGTTACAACGGGACTAAAGTTTTCCCCTTGAGTCTTCTTGGCCAAAAGCACATAGGATTGATTTATCGTTTCATATCCTTGTTCATTAATTTACCTCACTTTTGCATTGCCCAATCAGGCACACATGATAAATTGAAGAATGATACACACATGTTGTCTCTCTTGCAAAAATGTTCCAATGACCCTACCCGTTTTCTATTCAATCTCAAAACTTATGCATGCATCACTTGTTCATTCTCAATGCGCAAGTATCGAGAGGATTCTTTTGAGTATGGTTATTCTTGTTAGTTCAGCAAATGATTGTGATTACCCTTAAATGAAATAAACTACACAAGTATCAAGAGGATTCTTTCGAGTAGGGATGTTCTTGTCAATTCAGCAAATGATTGATCATTTGATTACCCTTAAATGAAATGAACTTATGGGATTTGAAACATATAGGGATCTATGTTTCTTATTTGACTCGTACGTATGGTTAAGGTTTACTACGGGTTTAACGAAGTATTCGGCCTTGTTGATAAGCCTTGTACATGAGTTGGGATTATGGTTGAATAAAATGTGATTCTTTGAAATAATAATTTTAAAAAGTAATGATTTATTGTGTAGTGCCCACTTCCCTTCGACACCTTTTGATATTGATTATGATATTGTTGATTAAACTTATGGACATTTATAGCCTTTGAGTTGGTATGATGTTAGACATTAGAAATCATGGATTGTGGTTGATTTGGATTCATATATGATGCATGTAGATTATTAGAGACATTTTATATTGATGTTGATACACTGCTTGGCATGGGTATATATATATATATATATATATATTTTTCCTTACATGTGATATTTTGTCATATCGAGTAGACCTAGAAAATTGAACAAATCTTGTGATCATATGGTTATGGATGAAATTGTAAATGATATTGTTGCTTGCTTGGATGATGTTGTGATTATATATATAGATGATTTTGGAAGTTATATTTTATATTTATTTGGACATTTTGATGCGGCCATGAGGCCAAAGGAGGTATTTGTGTTTTGCAGGTAAACATGTCACAACAAACATCGGAGGATTGGAGACCAACCACATTGGAATTCTAGATGAATTCAACAAGGGTCACCATGGCAACGTGTATTTGTTATTTGTGTATGTTTGTATTGTTATTAGGGGTTCCCATGGGGGAATCACCTTTAAATGTGACCAAGGGGTTATGTGTATTCTTTTATTGTGTTCCCTTTATTTAATTTTTGTATGTGATTATTTGGTGATGTATTTCCCTTTATTATTTATTTTAATTGTGTCAAGATTAGTGAGTAATCATGTTGTTAAATTAATTAAATGGGTCAAAAGAATGCATTTATTAGAGCTGATGGCTCTTGGATTATGTGTTGTAAGAAATGTGTAAGTAAATTTGAGTGTGAAACACTCCACCTTCCTTTTGAAATTTGGATCTGTCCTTAGGGGCTGATTTTGGAGGCTTGTAGGACAAGTTAAACTTGCCCCACACCTCTTAAATTGTTACACCAACCCTACCTATGGGTTGGGAGTCAAATTAGGCATTATTATGCATTTTGGGAAGGCAAGCTATAAGTTTTTATTGCACCTTCTTACATGAAATTAATTTTGGTCCTTGGGGTGTGGACTTGGTTTGTGTGTGTAAGTAAAATGTCATTTATTCACCCACCCTTTTTAATTATGCTTTGGAGTTTGAAGTTGACTTGTGAGGTGGAATTGAGGATGTGTGATGTGGCATCCTACATGGATCCACCTCATCCTCCTCTCTCCCTCTTCTATTTATTCGAATTATTTAGTTGTTTTGGGGTTTTGAGGAGTTACTTCTTTTGGTTTTGGAACTCTTGTAATTTTGGAAGAGAGTTAGAGATTTTTGTGGAATGCTTGTGGATTGCTGGAGCTTTTGGAATTGTTTGGATTGGAAAAAGCTTGTTGTTGAACTTTTTGGAGCAAACTCTACCATGGAGAGGTAGGAGCTTGGCTCTTTAAAATGTTTTCTTTTATTTATGCATATGTGAATGCTTGAATATCTTGGTATGTTGTTGGTTGGTTGGGTAGATTGCCTAGGTATGGTGTAGGAGAAGACTATGGGGATCTCTTGTGGGGAGGCATAAGAGTTTTGGGGAGGTATAAGTGTTATTGTGGAGGGAGTTTGGGATTGGGTTCCACCTTGTAAAAGAAATAGCTTGCATTTCTTTACTCGTTATGGGGTGCCATAAGAGTGTGGGGAGGCATAAGAGAATGGGAGGTATAAGGGGTACTTGGGGAGGCATAAGGGCATGTAGGGGTTTTGAAATGATATATATATATATTGGCGGGTTTATCTTAAGGTGGACACCCATTTCCCCATTGGGAGGTATAAGCAACTTCCCCATAGGTCTTGCTCCTTTGGCTTGTGCATGATGAAGCCTGAGTATTGTTTGTTGTTTTTCTGTGGTTGCAAACTACGTAGTATGTATTTGAATTGTGTTCTATTTGTGAAAATTGTTTTTGTGTTGTGGAAGTTTGTTTGTTGCCATGAGTTGAAATACATTTCTTATTGCTTTGTGGTTGGGGCTCGGGGCCAATGAGGAGGATGGCTTCTCCTCTTCATTGGAATTCTTGGTTGGGTGGAGAGCGTTGCCTCTCCTCCTTTTTTATTGTGATCAAAAGATATATGGTGGATCTTCTTGTTGTTTTGGAGCTGAGGATGAAGAAAATTTCATAGTCCCCTTGGGGTTTCCTTGTTGTAAAAAATTTCCCACTTCAAGTGGATGGCATTGTAATATTATTTGTGGTGGAAAGTTGCTCTGTTTTGGAAATGGATTCTACATTCGAATGTGAAAGATGTATATTTTGTAAGTTGTATTTGATGAATGAAAAAGGAAGTTGTAAAAGAATTATTGGAGTTCAATAGAAGTTGTTTTAATTACCACAAATGGTATGGTTCTCATTTGAAATATGTGTTTTGAAATATATTGTGAAATCTGTTTGAAAATTGAAAAATAAATAAATAAGTATGAAGAAATATTACATTTCTCTGTTCATTGAAATGCACATTTTGAAAATTGAATTACATTCTTGTTGTTCACATATTGATTGAAGGAAAGTTGAACATTGCAAATTTAGATTTGAATGAATTTAAATATTTAAAGGATGATAACGAAAAGTTGATCCATTTGAGTTTAAGTATGATTTCTATTTTTGATTCATTGTAAACCTGTAAAATGAATATCAGAAAAATATACAGAACAATCTGTATTGATGAAAGACAAGATAAAACATTAAAACAAGTTAAGGAGGAATAAAACAAATCTTAAAATAGTTTGTATTGTTTAAGAAATTTATGCAGAACTTTATTAATCGGGCAAGGGACAAAATAATGCAGTTACAGAAAAAGGAGAAAAGAAATTCGTATTGAAAACTCAAACTTTAACAATTAATCCTTGCAAAATCATCCTAAATCTTTCCAAGTGCAATCCTCCATGTCGGTTTGGCATGTTGAGGAAGAAAGAATGGCGAGATTGAATTAATTCTATTAAGTTAAAAAGTTCAATTCACATTTTAATGGCAGGAAAGACATTTTCTTAAAATTCACCCACTTAAGTTTGTCAAAAATGAATTTTGATGGTTCCTATGCAAAGGAGTTCGAGCCCTTTCAAAAAGTCCTCATTTGCCCAAATCCAAGCTTCCAGTCGAAAGTTATGGCCTTCTGAAGTTTTTACTTTGTTAGTTTTTTTTTTTTTTTTAAAAAAAAAAAAGGAAACTTTTTGTAAATCGGACCAGTAGGCCCGAAAATTACTTAGGGCACTTTTTTTACAAAAAAAAAAAAAGTCACAAATTCCTCCGTGGCCCCAGCCCCGCCATTTTGCTTTTGGGAAAAACGCCTTCACGGGCCCACACCTTCAAACTTTACTCTTTTAGAAAAATGGTGAAAAATCTTAAGTCTCCCCGCCGGTCCGCTTCCCTCGCCTATCACAGTGGGTTTGACACGTGGCATCTTTAGGCGTCGGTGGAGGCGCGGATGGTTTTAAACCTTATCGCCTTTGGAAAAAGTTGGAAAAAAATTCTAAGTTTCCCCCGCCCGGCCTTCCCGCAAGTCACTGTTGGACTGACACATGGCTTCGCTTGGCGTCGGTGGAGGCGCGGGTTGTTTTTAGCCTTCATGCTTTTTAACACAAATGCCAATATTTCTAAGTTTTCCCCGATCGGTCCGCTCCCCACTTGAGATTTTGGGCAGGACACGTGGCATCCCTAGGCGTCGGCGAGGCGCGGGGGTTTTGAACCTTTTTGCCCTTTCAAACAAAAAGAGTTAAAATCCAATTTACCTCGATGACCCACCTTCCTACGTGGGCTTATCAACGTGCCACGTGTCCCTTGCACTTTGGGAAAATTTTCTTCCCTAGGCCCACAGCCCGCCTTTGGGAAAATTTTCTTCCCAGGGCCCATTGGCCCGCCTTTTGGGAAAATTTTCTTCTGGGGCCCTGCTCGCCGCCTTTGGGAAAATTTTCTTCCCAGACTTAGGGAAAATTTTCCCAGGGCTGGCCGCTTTGGGAAAAAATTTCTACCCCAGGCCTACCGGCCTGTAACTTAAGAAATATGAGGAGTTAGGAGGACTTCTTTATATCATTGGAAAGGGAAGAAATTTCCTATCTAATGGAAATGTTTTCAAGAAACTTTAAGTGCGTTAATTATGTGAAAAATCAGGTTGAAGTGCAAAGATGAGTCTGAGAGTGGGTAAGTGGGAAATTACCCCTTTTAACTTAAATGTTTATTTCTAAAGCATGGGTTGACCTTTTTAGGGGTCACGTTAGGGGATAAGGGAATGTTCTCTATCCCATGTAAATAGGAACCTTGTTTATTGTTTAGACCTAGTGGAATTAAATACCCAAGGTATTTAATTCCTTTGGCCCTTTAACCCTCTAAAATTGATTAAGGAATATTTAAACTATAATGTTAATTTAATTACTTATTAAGTTAACTCCTAAGAGAAATTTAACTATAATTTTGTAATTGGATTAATGTATACTGACGGAAATTTCTTTTATTAATTTTGGTAATCTTGTTGGATCTAATTGTTGCTTGAAGCCTAGCGGTGGTCATGCTTTTCAAAAAAAAAAATTATTCATAATTTTTTATTTAAACCTAATTCTCGGGTATGGGAATGGAGACTTTGAGAAGTTTTTCTTAGGTTGTTCATACACAAATGGCTTCCACAACTTTATTTTCACGGGAAGATTACGGAGTTTATGGAACTCTACTATGTTTCCTCTCGTTCGAAACATTTTCATCACTTAAAATTAGTGATGCGGCATAAACAGTTTGGCAAGTTGTCAAAGTGTTTTTATTTCATACATGAGTCCATTACATAGGCCACATCATTTCGGATGAAGTCATTTCGGTATACCCAGCAAACGATGCAAGCTATCATGGATTGGCTAGCACCCCAAAAATGTGCATGAAGTTACCAATTTTATGGGCTTTGTGAGCTCTACAGAAAATTTGTGGAAGGATTTTGTAAGATAAGAAATCTGATTAGTTCCTTGCAAAGAAAAGGTGAGAGGTTTGTTTGGTTATAGAGGTGTGAGAAAACTTTTCAGCTCTTACAAGAGAACTTTAAGTTAGCAGCATTATTAAGGGTCATTGACCCAAAAAAAAACATTTCATTTATTATAGTCTATAGATGCATCTGAGGACAGATTGGGTGGTGTTTTGATGTAGGATGACTAAGTTGTGGCCTATGAGTCACATAAACTCAAGACTTGCGAGTTGAATTATGTGCCACATGATTTGGCACTGGCAGCTGAAGTGTGTGCTCAGCAAATATGGAGACATTTCCATCTAGGAAAGTCATTTGAACTCACAGTTGATCGATTGGAACTCAAATTTATCTTTACCTAACCCAACTTTAACATACGATAGAGGTGTCAGTTAGAGTTTTTAAGTGAGTATGACTTCAACATTGAGTATATTAAGGGCAAGGAAAACATAGTGGCGGATACCCTTTGTCCGAGAAGGAAAGCAATGGCGAAAACAAATTTTCATCGATTGATTTTGAGTCAGCTAGCTTCATATGGGTTTCATGGAAAGCTCAAGGATGCCCTTGAAATTAATAATCAACATCATAGGTTTGAGGATTAGAAGATCGAAGGAGGTGGACTCCTTAGATTCGAAGGAAGAATATACATACCTAACCATGGCAATTTGAGGACCGCAATACTCAAGCAGGCACACAATGCTCCCTGCTCAGGTCATCCAAGGGTGACTAAACTTATGGCTAATCTCAAGCACTTATACGTTTGTCGTGGACTCAAAAAAAGATGCTACTAGTTTTGTAGCAAATAGTTTTGAGTGTCAACAAGTTAAAGTTCAACACATATACTCAAAGGGATTGTTGTATCTTCAAGAGGCTTTGAAATGGATATGGCAGGTTATCAGTATGGATTTTGTTCATGTACTTCCTATGTCAAAGAACAAGTATGATGTTATTATGGTAAAGGTAAACATAAGCATGAAGGTTGTTCATTTCATCCCACGTAATTTGAAGGATGATTCGTCAATTTTGGCTAGGATGTGCGAGAGGTTTTCAGATTTCATTGAGAACCCAAGGAGATCCTTTTTATCGCAATACTCACGAACTTAAAGGTTTTGGCAAAGCGAGTGCATCTTTGGGTGCGAAGTTAAACTTTAATCTTGTGAATCGTCATGAGACAAATGGTAAAACAAAAATGGTGAGTCATGTTTTAGAAGATATGTTTGAATGTACTGCATTGATCAATACAAGTGGGAGAAGTAATTTCCACTAGTAGAATTTGTGTACTAACAATTTGCATCATTTGACTCTAGGCACTACTCCATTTGACACTCCATATGGTAAAAATGTCATACACCTATAAGTTGGCACCAAATGAAAGACATGGTTTTCATTAATCCATACAAGCTTGAGGAAATGGAAGAGAAAGTGAAATTGATCAAGTACCAGTTGTCAATAGTAGCAGAGTTGTGCCGATAGAAAGAGAATCCCAAGTTTATTCATATTCGGGGATAAGGTTTTCTCCACGGAAAACTAAAGAAGAGTTCTATAAAGTTTGGGAAATCTATGCAACTTGCTTTGAGATACGTAGCACACTAGGATGTTCTAGAAGTTGTGAATCCAATTGCATACAAGCTTGCGCTACCTCCAATTTTGCTCGGTTATATAATGTTTTTCATGTGTCATTGCTTAAACATTATCACATTGGTACATCTCATATTATTGATCGGAAATATTTGCAACTACGGGATCTAAGAACATAGCTGGTTGAGCCCCTTCAAGTGTTTAATACTTGCAAGAAAAGCTTGCAAAATAGGTTAGTCTCCAATGCAAGGTTCAACGAGAACAATTCACTAAGGAAAGAGCTACATGCGAGGATTAGATACTTGCAAGCAAAGCTTGCAAAAAAGGTTAGCCTCCCGGTGCGAGGTTCAACGGGACCAATACACTAAGGAGAGTGCTCCATGGGAGGACTATGATGAAGTCTATAAGACATTTCCTCTTCGTTTTGCTTAGTTTTTATTTCAATTAGCCATCAAGACAATGACTTTTCCAAGAGAAAGGATGTCGCCTTCCGATTTTCATTTCGAGACTTTTATAAGTTTTTTCGGTTGTAATAAATGGCACAAGTGCCATATGGATTTAATATTTGGATTATTGATTAATAATCGCCGAACAATTACAGATTACTAAATGTTATTTTACTAATATCTATTATTGGATGCACGTGCTTCATTTTGTTATATTATATATGGATTTGATATTCTAGCCTAGTTTAATTGAATAGAAGGTATTGCATGTCAAGTTACCCTCATTAGAAGGGAAAACACCCTTGGACTTATATCAAGCAGTTGATTCCAAAAAAATCTTACTCATCTTTGAGGTAGTTTGATTTCTTTTAAGGTTGTCACCCAAGTATTGTCATCTTGTTGTAAAGAAGACCCATTTGTGATCGGACATTAGGTTTGAAAATCCAATCGACCTATATGAACCTTGATGTCGATAAAGAAACCAACCTCGGCCTCGTGCAATTGTGACATGAGTGATGAATTCGTTATTCTAGCTAGAAGCCTAAATTTAGGATTTTAAAACTTACGACATGTAATTATATTTTTTAATTAGATATATATGTATTGTTACCATAAATCTAATTATAGATATTATTAATACGAAAATTACGAGTTTAATAAAACCTTAAGTGGATTTATTCAAAAATATATATAATATGCATATAAATACTGAGTTAGTTGCATACTCATGCAGCTGATTGTATGGGCCTAAGTATGAGGTTGGCCACGTCTAATTGGACAAACCACTAAAGTCACCACGTAACTCCACTAAAGCGTGTTAGAATTTTCAATATATCGTGTAAGCTAATTCTTCCCCATGCATGTGGGACAATATTGCCACTGTTTTTGTTAATCCGATGTTTGTTGGGTTTTATGGTTGACACATTAGGAGAACAAAAAAAAGGAAATCCAGGATAAGAATGCGATTTTGGGAGATCAAAGGTGGGTGGTAGAGACAGGATTTAGGGGAAAATCGATTCAGAAGCAATTTTGGGGAGCTTTTGGTGGCAGCCATTGAAGACTGAAACATGGTTGGATCTACATCCTTGACCGCTTTCCAACTATGCTCTACCATGACATAATCACATTTCTTTCTTTCACTTTGCTATATACTTGCTACGTGTTTGCTAAATCCACTATTGGTGTTCTTATTTGTTGACCTTTGCAAAATAGAAGTAAATGGTTTCTTGCTTACATTTTAGCATCAAATCCACATGAAACCAGAAGCATGGCAATGTAGTGTTTAAATACAAATTCCTTAGTTATCTTCTAGCATCTGAACGGATTCAAATTCATTTGGCCATGCACGGAGGTATCGATATATTGAGGGTAGCTTGAAACCAATTCAGGGCTAGGCTGAAAATTGTGTTCATGGTTTTTGTAGCAGTGGGTATGGAAGGGTAAAAGTTTCTAAAATTCATTGGAATTTATTCCCACATGTAGGAGGGAAACTATACATGAGTTGAATATATCTAAATATATCAGTTTCAATATAAAGTAGGAGGCCCCTATGAGGGCCAAGCCTTGGGAAATAACCATATGCAGTCAAAGACTAAACCATAACATTAGAAGTGAAAATGTGGTAGAGTTGACCTAGAGGTGTTGTCTAAGACAAACAAACATGTTTTGACCAAAGCTAGACCTAGTCAGATGTTATAAGTAAAACTCTAGCTTTATATTATAGACCTAGAGTTATTATCTAAGACTAGAAAACTTTTAATTTGATCAAAGCTTGACCCAACAAATGTTAGAAAAATAAGCAGTGTAGGGAGAAACAATCACAATGAAAGAAATAAGAAATAAATAGATTCAAAACACATACACAGATATTACGTGGAAAACCCAGTAATGTACGGGTAAAAAACCACGAGGCAAAGGTCTATTAGTATTTTATTACTCAAGAATAAATTTGTAACATCAATGCCAATCACCACACACTAGCTCTAATGATTACAATCTTGTACAATTGTACAAATTTACTATTCATGGGCTCTTTTTTAGAAAGAACTCGTGGTACATTATTGTGTAGTATAAAACCGCATGGAGGACAAACCGCGTACCATATTGTACGGACTTAAATGACGCTCAGGTCATTGTGCCTGACCTACCGGCTAGGTCACCATCTGCTCACTCCATGCTGACTTCACATACCAATAATCTCCCACTTGAAGTCAAATTTCTTCCCCTGCAAATTACTCCTCTTGAAAAACCAATGCCCCATGTTGCACACAATTAATAAGCAAGCCAAGAGAAGTTCTACACCAAATGAACTTCTCTCTCTAATGGGTTTTATCAACATCTTTGTTGGGCTTATAGTTGTGTGTTAAGTCACAAGGTTCGAGTTCGAGTTCGAGTTCGAGTTCGAGTTCGACAATGATAAAATTCGATTAAAGTTTGCCAATGAAAAAAGTTCGGGAAAAATTCACCATCAAGTTCGACTGATAATTTTTATTTATTATTATTACAATATTAAAAAATACATTATAAATAAAAGTAAATATAAAATATAACTATAAATTAAAAATAAACTTTAAAAAAAAATTTAAAACTATAAAGAAAACTTTAAAAGCTAATGGAATATAGTAAAACTTTAAATAACATAAAGGGCGAATTAAAATAAAATGAAAACAATTAAAAACAAAAAAATAAAACATAAAAGTTAGAACATAACTAACTCAAACATTATTGTTTTAATCATCGTTGGAATGCTACTTTATAACTCGCTTGATTATTAAAAACTCACCAAAAACCATGCAAAATGAGTAACTCGCCAAAAAGGTCAAAAAAAAAAAAAAAAACTCGCCGAGTTTTGGCGAGATCTTGCAAGTATTCAAGTATTAGCCAAATTTTGGCGAGTATTCTGATACAAGCAAATTTATGTTTTTAAAGAAATTTGCATTTTTTTAAGTTCTTAGAGTATTGGCCGAATATTGGCATGAGTTTTCTTTGAGTTTTTTTGGGGTCTGCCGAGTATTTGCCAAATGCGAGTATTCCAACTATGGTTGTAATAGCTCTTGATCTTTTAACAACTCTTGAAGTGATTGTGAACATAAGCGAAAATGAAAACCCTAATCGCGTTGGATGCGATCAGCTCCTCCACTGCCTCATTCGAGCCATTGCAAATTTGCAATCATATTACTAATGTCTGTCATTGTTGTCACGATTAAAAGTAATGTGTCGCGCCGATGATGCAAAGATTGAATCTCGTTTTTCATCCACGCACTTCTCAAATGACCTCTCATTGTTGCCCACATTGTTCATTGCCAACACAAGGGTGTCTTTGTTGCATCTTCCAAACAAATTCGCCGAACTTAACCGAACATTTCTGTCACCTGAAAAATGCGGCGAATTTCAATTTCCAAGCCAAAAATTCGGCAAACCTTGTGACATAGGTTGTATCTTGGCTAAAGAGATCTAGCCTTCTTCCACCACATCACGTCAAAGTGATATTGCACATCTATATGTGGTATGTTAGGTTTCGTCTTGAGTCTGCAAAGCACTTTGGCTGTCACAATGCAACACCATTTTATCCTGCTTGACTGCAACTCACCCAAAAGCCTATGAAGCCAAATACCCTCCTTACAAGCTTTGTGTGGCTGCCACCCACCCATCCCCTCCCGCTAAATAGTCGACCAATACAATAATGAATCACCCAACTTTTGGTTGAGTGCCCATATATTGGATATATCGTTATCGTTCACCCCATATATAGGTATTCATTGCATTCCATTTAGTTTGTATCAATCATTTCCATTTCATTCAATTCGTATGGGAAGGAAAGTGAGAGTATCCTTTGTTGCCTATTCAGCCTCAGTAGTGGGCAAAGCTACCACTAAGTGAAGCTTAAAGGCCCAGTTAACTGCACTTCGCTAAGGAGAAAACAAAACCTGTAGTGGACTTTCTCCTATCTTTGTCACCACCAAAATCTACATCCACAACCATTTACCTGAAGACTACTCCCACTAAAACAAATAGCAGCATCAGAAGTGCCTCTCAAATATCTAAGAATCCACTTCACAACGTCCAATGATCATATCCAGGATTTGCCATGTAACAACTAACTACTCCCACTGCTTGTGCAATGTCTTGTCTGGTGCACACCATGACGAACATAAGACTTCCTACTGCTGATGAGTACGGTACACGGGACTTCATATGCTCATGTCAACCCTGCTAGCTTTGTCGCTACCTACTCACTCAATGTTGACTTCGCATACCAACAACAAATTGTTATTTGGTGAAAACCCTAGCTTCATGTAAATTTAGTATGTCTAAGAAAAGTTTAGACAAAGACCCACATTGGACACTAATACTCTGGATATGTAGGCATCTTGTTTACATTGTTGAAAACTTATTGAATGATAACCTTTCATGCTGAACTTTCATTAGAGGCATTATAAACAACATAATCTGTGTATAAGTTCCCTTGCTGAATTAGACATGTTTGTCTAATGTGTATTATCAAAACCCTAAACAAAAAGATTTGGAATGGGAAGGTAAAGTTTATAGTAGTAGTATTATATAATTTTGCAATTACGTAGTAATTAACAAAACTTCGCATATTATCGTTTGAGGATTTGAAACCTTGAATTTGATAATGAAATTAATGTTGATAGGAACTAGTGTTTGGTCCATTCAGGGCTTCAGTGGTAATTAGACTTGAAACCTCGTAAAATTATGTAAGGCTTGAAAGCTATTACATAACACCTAGATGATTGTATGGAATTGCAAGGTGTTGAGAGTAAAATTATTTGATTGATTTTTGCCTATTGCTTTGTGATATCACTTCTCGTAAGTGGTATGGGACACATACAGGATTTGTTATCCCACACGCCCTGTAACTAGATTGATTGCTTCCTTTCCGGTGTTTTTCTATCAATCTATTAACAGTATCAAGTTATTATAAAAACATTAACTAATTAAACATTAGTTAATCTATGTTAATTACCAACATATAACTACCTCACCAGAAATGTAACTTCTTTTTGTCTTATAAATGATGGACACACTGAATGTAACTTTGTCGTGTGTCATGTGCCTTCCATTCTCTTCTCTCTCTCATATTTACTAAAAATTGGTATCAGATCCCTAGGAGAAAGGTATGAATAGCAAGTTGTAGCATTCGGGAAACCCTAAGAAATGGTACGATCTAGGAAGAGAAGGCAAAGAGGGTAGAGTTAGGTTTGAGGAAAGCTCTAGGAAAGGGTACGAACGGTCAAGAGGCAGAGACATGCAATCTAGGGCACAGAAAAACCATAAGTGATTATTGTGAAGGTGGAGAAAATAATGTGCATCCATCCAGAAAACTTGCAGTAAATGAGCACGTGCAGGTGGAGAAACATGAGTCTGTACATGAGAAGAAATGCTGCAGACTTCATGAGGAATTGTGAAAATGTGATTTGAAGGGATAAAGACCAGAATGGCAAAAGAAGACCATATGCAAGCAGAAAGATCTTGTTAAGGCATGATTCACATGCAGTGAGGTAGACGGAAAATCGTGGAAAAGAGTAAACAGTTACCAGGAAGAGAAGACATTCACATTTTTCCAAGGCCAAAGACAATCAGATTTCATTACAAACCAGAACTTGTGGGAGGAATAACAATTCGAGACCAGGATGTGTGTGGAATAGATTGTTGCACAGTGATTAACCAAATCGTACTTGCAAACCTGTTGCAGAATCATGAGAGAACAAAAACGTAAGTTGCAAGTATATACAAACTAGATCAAGGGTTTTCGGTCCCATCAGATATTTTCATACATTTTTGTGTATGAAAATCAAAATTTTGGCGATTTACGTGAGATAGACCAGGAAAACGTGAACTGCAACCTGAAAGTCAAGATTTTCACATTCAATCACGATATTTTGCAGAATATAAAGTCCAGATGTTGTTGCAAGAGAAGACATGCTCAACGAGAAAAGATCAAGTCCAGTCATGATTTGAGTTGAAGACTTTTCCGTAACTAGTTCAGTCATTATCACATTGCTGCAAACAGACAGAATCGTGAGTGCAATCCAGACCAGAATATTTCACATTTTTCCAAGTTGTTTTAAAGAATTTTTGTGGACAAATCAGAGAATAGTCACATGCATTGCTTTTTGCACTGAACTGTGTATATAATGACCAATATTCAAAATTTTTTTCTGCCAGAAGCACAGAAATTGATAGGCCATAACTATCACTAGAGTCATGACAATTTTACAATTGTGGATTACCATAATTGCGACAAAATTATTCTTGACAAGGAATCAAGCTACGAATTTTGCTGACTATGACAAGCGTCATAAGGAGGATCTTTTGTTGTTAAAATATATATATATATATATATATATATATATATATATATATATATATCAGATGATTTAATCCATGAGGTCCAAAATGCCACAGTGGCAAGTGTTCTCTGTACCAGTCTCCAAAACAAGTATCGAACTTCCGAGAACAGTTGGGCACTACACCTGAAGAATTTGTTGTTTTCAGCAAAGATGAATGAGGGTGGGTCCCTATCAGAACATCTTTGAATGAAAGATCTTCAAGACCAACTTGCTGCCATAGATAAAGAGGTGAATGATGACGACCTAGTTGTGGTTGTTCTGAATAGTTCGTCCCACTCCTATGAAACATTTGTGGAAGCCTTACACTTGATGGCGGATAGTCAAAGACTGACTTTTGATCAAGTTAGTTCCTATCTGTTGTAGAAAGAATGCAAGCAGACACAAACTACTGAATCTAGTTCTAGACAAACAAAGAGTGCATTTGCTGCTCAGTCGAAGGGGAAGTGTAAATGTATTCTTGGTGAATCATCTTCAGATACCAAGAGACAATCTATTACTACCATAAGGCCGGGCATGTGAAAAGGATTGCCAAAAGCAACAATATGATATTTGTTTCTACAACAAAAAGGTGTGAGGTAAGGCAAATGTGGCAGCAATGGAAGAATGGGATTTTGAGGAATAGCATGCCCTTGGGGCATCTTGCTCAAACAGTGCTAATAATAGTTAGTTCAATGATTCCAGTGCATCCAAGCATTTTCATGTCATTGGGATTGGTATGTACAATTTATTGCAAAATGCAAATACTATTTTTCATTCATTTTTATTAGTTGATGGGGAGTCACTTGCTGTAGAGGGGATAGGAGATATACACATTGTGTTGTATAATGCTCAAAAATCTTAGTAAGGAATGTTAGAAATGTTCGTAGCATGCATAAAAATCTTATCTATTTTTCAGTTAAAAAAAAATCCCAACATTACTATAAATTTATATGGGAAGCAATTTGTTGCGTCTGATGTGGAACAGGACAGGGTAGTTGTCCTAGGGAGTGGGCACCATGGCGTGTATAGGCTTGTTGACCTTGCTACAGTCAGCTTAAATTCACATGTCGAGAGAGATTCCACCATATAGGGTGTGTTGGAGGATAAAAGTCCTCATAGGCATGTTGATACTACTCCGGTCAACTTATATGCGCTACGTGTGGAGAGAAACTCCACCATACAAGATGCACAAGATGCTGAAATGTCTCATGTGCATGAGGATGAATTGCCTTGAGCAAATGAAAGGTTAGTTGAAAAGGGAGAGTTTACAATCCAAGATGCGAGGGAGGTAAATGGTGAGATGACAGGAAAAGCCACTCAAAGAATTGTGGAGGTTGAGTCCACCATATAGGATGCACAGGCACCACATGGTAAGATGGTAGGAAAAACCACTCATGGTGAAATGGCAGGAAAAGTCACTCATGGTGAGATGGCAGGAAAAACCACTCAAAGAAAGGTATTGGCTCGTATGACCAAAAACAAGGTTGCTAATCCAGCAGGACATGATCATTTTGCTCTCACATTTGTCTTTTTATGATAATTGAACTGCAGCAATATTTTAAAGTAAAAGGCATACCTGAGTGGGAGACTACCATGCAAGCAGAATATGACATCTTGTTGAAGAACCGTACTAGACAATTGGTGGAATTACCACCGAAGGAGTTGGTGGAGTTGCCCATTGGATACAAATGGGTGTATACAGTCAAATGTAAATCCAATGGTACTTTGGACAAGTACAAGGCATGTCTTATCTTTTCACAATGGGGGAAAAATACTGAGTTCTTTGCTCCTATTGCAAATATAGTCACATTTCAATGCTTCTCTCCTGAGATTTGGACAAGGAGGTTTATTTGATGCATCTTGAAGATTTTCAAGTACCTTGTCATGATTGTCTAGGTTGCAGATCGATTAAGTCACTGTATAGACATAAGCAGGCTCAACGAGCTTGGCATATTCAAAATGCTCAGCATCTCCAAGATTTTGGATCCAAAACTATGGAGGTCAGGTTGAAGTTATCAACCAATAATGATTCATCATCAGTCGAAGAATCACCCTACAAACAATTGGTGGGCAGCTTGATATATCTTATGCCTACGCAACCGGATCTATGTGTTGTTGCTAGCAATCTTTGTTGTCTTTTGTCTCAACCAAAGCTCGTACACTTGACAACAACAAAATGTCAGAGGACTGTAGATTTCAATTTAACATCTAGTAAGCAGCTTGCTGATTTAAAAACTAAATATTTTGGTCTCGTTGTGTTTGTAAAATTTTGGGACAAACCTGGAGTAGTTTCCAGATTAGTTGTTGGGAGCATATTAATGTGTTAAGTTATTATGTAAACATTAACTAATTAAATATTAGTTAATGCATGCCAATTATCAACATATAACTACCTCACCTGAAATCTAACTTCTTTTATGATTAATGAATGACAGACACACATGAGATGTACATGTGTCATGTGTTGTATGCCTTCCATTCTCTTATGTCTCTCCTATTTACTCACACAATCCTTACCTAGTGCTTCATGATAAAGTTTCACGTAACTAGTATGGGACACTTATAAGCCTTATTATCACATATGCACCATACCTACATTGATTCCTTCTTTGTTTCTAGGTTTCCTTTTGTTAAGTGTATGTGTATAGATAGATAGGTTCATAGTTCTCCCTTAGAGAGAGATTGGAAATAAACTTATAGGATTTGAAACATATAGGGATTTATGGTTCTTCTTTGACTAGGTATGGATGTGTAAGGGTTTACTATGCGTTTGCAAAAGTATTCACCCTTGTTGACAAGCCCAATACATAAGTTGGGATTACAATGGAAGTAATATTTTCCCCTAAGTATTTTGGCCAAAAACACATAGGATTGATTTATCATTATGTGTATCCTTGTTAATTTTGTTACCTTGCTTTTATATTGTTGCAGTCATGCACACATGATAGCTTGGACAGTACACACATCGTATCTCTTGTGAAAACGTTCCAATGACACTTCCCCTTTTCTATTCCATCTCAAAAGTTTATGCATGGATCTCCTATGCTTCGAGTAGGGTTATTCTTGTCAATTTGACAAATGAGTGTGATTATGCTTAAATGAACTTAACTTATGGGATTTGAAACATGTAGAGATTTATGTTTCTTATTTGACTTGATACGTATTGGTAAAGATTTACCACGGATTTACCACAGTATTTGCACCTGTAGACAAGCCCAGACATGAGTTGGTATTACAATGGGACTACTGTTTTTCCCAAGTCTTTTGGCCAAAGGCCCAAAAGCACATAGGATTGATTTATCATGTTATATCAATGTTCATTCTAAAACCTTGTTTTTACAAGAAAAAAAAGGCACATGCACATAATAAATTGGAGAAAACTTGAGCATGAGTCTCCTATTCATTCTCGATGCGCAACTATCAAGAGGATTCTCTTGAGCAGAGTTATTCTTGTTAGTTCAGCAAATGATTGTCTTTACCTTGAATCTTTGTGTTGAATAAAATGTGATTATTGACATAACAATATGATACATTTTGACCATGAATGATTAATTGCCATTTGGAATTGAGTTGTGATGAATTGAATAATGGTAATTTATTCTTTTTAGAAAAGATGTAAAATGTTATTTGTTTATACTATTATAGCTTTGTAAGAAGGCCAATTGTGGAATACTTGATTTTTGAGAAATGCTATTTATCTTGTTACGAATGTAAGTAGAAGTAAATCTGATTTTATGTCAAGCGTTTTAATTACTTCATAATTTATTTTTAGTTGTTTCTTATGGAGATGGCAGGACTAAGAATCGATGTGGATATCGAGTCCCTTTCTCAGTTGTTGATTACTAGATCCACTGGGGAACAAAAAACGGTGCACGTTTTTCCAGCATCACTGAGAGGCCGATTACAGGAGGTGAGAAATGTGATTGGGTGGGAGATCATGACAGGATAGACAAACTAGCACACAGAGGTAATGTTAGACATGTATTTACATAGTGGTGAATCCAAAGCTAGATAGAGATCAAATCAAATCAGATGTACAGAGAAATTATATGTCTAAGAGGAAGTATTAGAAGCGCATACCTACACTGCAAGATAAATTGATTATGGTTATAGATAAATGTGTGTGTGTTAATACTACATGGTTAGGTGTTAGCAACACTGTGTACGCACAATAGTTAAGCTGTTAGTTCTGTTTGTGGTGAATCCAAAGCTAGATAGAGGCCAGATCAGATCAGACGTATAGAGCTTATATATGTCTATGAGAGTATTAGAAGAGCATATATATGTCTAAGAGAGTATTAGAAGAGCATATGTATGTCTAGGAGGGAATAATACAACAGCATGCCTACACTCCAAGATACTTTGATTGTGTATATAGATAAATGTGTGCATATTAATACACAAGGTTAGGTATTAGTCATTAACGACATGTACACATAATAGCTAAGTTGTTGGCTATGTTTTTGTGATACCAGCAGCCTATACCGGTCACAGTTCATAATTACGCTGAAAGGCGTTTCCAAACTGGATTGGCACCTCATATGACTGACATGCATGCCTGGAATCAACAGCCTCTGTGGCGTCGTACATCGTCGTTCAGTACGCAGGAATGCTCGCCATGGATTACAGGGCACCTTGCGAGGTAGCATGCTGTCAGCCCACAAATACTTTTGAAGCTATACGATTCATATCATATCTTTTCAACAGCAAGCTTATCGATCTAAGGAATGTCTATATTGAAAGCCCATAAAAACAAATTAAAAATGTGCCCTAACTCTGCAAACCCAAAAATAAAAATGCTCTGTACTGTCGTTTTGTGTAAGCAGGACTATTTTCATTTCTCGTGGCTGGACTCAGCTTCACATCATATGTGCTCGGCCTTTCTTTTACCAACTCACCTGTTAACTACATTCAGGTCTCTTTCCCTCACACCTACAGGTTCCCTTTAGGTATCCAAATGACTCAGCTTGACCATCTTCTGCTCACCATTGAGTCTCCTTTCCACGTTTGTGGGAATGGTTCAAATCCTCACTTGGGCTTATGTCGCGTTCCAGTTTCAAACTTGTTATGCCTATCAATAGCCATTTGAATTGGTTCAGGCCTGTCACCAGGTGCCTTCCTCTTGGACACCATTCGAGTCTTCATTGGCACGGTTCACAGTCTTGTTTTCACCCTTGCACATTATTTATCAACCCGAGCTCATTGCAATGTGTCAATATTTGAACATAGCTCTAATCTGGCTTCTCATGTACACCACCATCACAACTTTTGCCTGAATTGAGAATGCACTCTCCCCGTGTGCAGGCCTGTAACTTGGTTTTGAGCTGCATGCTCAAACTTGCAGAGAATTGGGTCTTCTCAGCTCCAACCTCTGCTCTTACCAGGAATGAGGCGGTGGAATATGGGTTTGTTCGAGAAGATGCATGATGAGGTGGTGCACAGATATCGAACAACGAACACATGGAGAGTGCTTTTTAATGTTATTGAATGGCATTTATTTGTTCAGCTTTTGGAAGAGGTCGCATGGGGTTAAATGTAATCACATTTACATTAGCGCTGCAACATTTAATTTGTATGTGTGAAGTTTCAGATATTTGCAAGACAACAGTAATTAATGGGCACCCAAAATAATAACGTATGGACCAATCTACGCTATATTTTTGTTTAGCATTTAAAATCTCTACACTATATTCTTGTTTAGCATGTAAAATCGTTAAAAAAAGACCAGACATCTCCGAGTGTAATGGGTACACGTGGCAGAATATGTGTCGGTTAATATTCAATGAAAGATGGGTGAATAGGGAAGAAGAAGCTACATATTTTGGCATAATTTTTGTATTCCTACGTGGCAGAGTCTGTAATTACGCCAAAAGGGATTGACACCTCTTGCCACTGACATGCGTTGGAGCAATAATCAGCTACAAATACCTGAGGGCTGCTTGACCTGCACAGGGTTCGCATGGAGTCAAGAATGTCGCACCCACGAAGGTAGAGGCGCTCATGTTTGCATTTACAAGGGGAGAGGTGCTCAGACTTGGCGTCCAGAACATGCAGCAATATGAGCATGTCCACCTTATTCACAAGGTATGACAGAGCCCACAACATTGCTGTCTTCGACTGTGGACAACCATCCACCACTACCACCACCTTCTTCCTCATCTCATTCATGACTTCACACTCCCATTCCCATTCCCACTCCCACTCCCATTCCCACTGCCACTCCCATGCGAGGCATTGCATACGAAAATTAAGCCTACCCACGAAGGTAGAGGCGCTCAGACTTGGTGTCCAGAACATGCAGCAATATGAGCGTGTCCACCTTATTCACAAGGTATGACAGAGGCCACAACATTTCTGTCTTCGACTGTGGAGATCCATCCACCACTAGCACCACCTTCTTTCTCATCTCATTCACAACTTCACACTCCCATTCCCATTCCCACTCCCACTGCCTCTCGCACTCCCATGTGAGGCATTGCATACAAAAATGAAGCCTACCCTCGTCGGGCTTGAATATGCCCAAGAAAACACTCATACTTTGGCTTAATTGGCTTAGGGGAAGCTGTGTACAAACAAATATAGTCTTGTTTATGTGTTAATGTCGAGTGCCTAGATGAAATTGGGATGACATTGCAGGTCAATGTGTGTAATTCCAGCAGAAGATTGTGCATGGGACAGTTTGCATGCATTTCAAACATCTTACACGTGTAAAGCATTTCGCGAAGAGTGGCACAGTTTGCAATTCAAAAACATAACTGACATGTGCCAAGTCAATATTTATTTGAAGCTTTTCCTATATATCTATGATCTAATTATAGGCATCTAGAAGGCCTTGTTGAGGAAAATTGTAATCAGGAAAAAACAAATTCCATGTGTATATTTCATTATCGACTCTCATCTAAGAAATACAAAAATCATTTCCAAAATTTGACTAAATTTTGTCTTTTTACGTTGAAAGGTATTTTACAAATGGAAAGCTTGCTGCCCCCGATAGAGTCAAGTTGCACGAGCAAATGCAAGTTGTAGATGTGGAGGAGTGTATCAATGTCATCTGACGAATCTTAACTGTCAATTGGAGTCCATCGAAATGTGATGTCGTGGAAATTGTGTGGTCAGTTATCAGTTGACTATAAGCGGCTTGGGACGCTCAACGCTCCCGGCATGGAGTTCGAAGGCCCCCACAAATGAGCCAAAAACTTGAAGAAATGCGCTCTGAAGGTGCCCTCCAACAACTAGTGCGCACCACTGCAACAAAACTTGATGTGGCGGAGGCTGCTGGAAAAGTCAGGGACAGGAGCCAACAGATGTGTCACACACAAACACCTAAGCTTCTGTTGACTTTGAAAATGAAAGCACAACACCACGTGCATCCATTGACCTACAATTTCCCGCTGAAAACAATCTCCGCCCACAAAGCAATGGCATTTTTTTATTTGTATCTGGTTTTCAATAGTTATATCTAATTGAATAATTCATATCCATTACGGAAACATTTTACTATGTGTTCAGAGTTATAACAAAGGATGTTGTTGGTATCAATGTCGATTCTTCATAATTAGATGTATATGTTCTTTGGTATTGTCCATATAAACATTATATACATACGAGTACATATTTATTGAATTTTGTATATATGTACATTTACATATCTATTAAATTTCAATGTTTTGTAGATAAATTTTGATGTTTTGTTAAATTATTTTTTATTTTTACAAGAGTTATAGTTTAGTAGTTAGGATGATGGTTTGTTAAGCTATTCACCAAAGTACAAGTCCCTCTAGATATTTAAGATGGAGAGTCAAAACAGATAGGGTTGAGATCGTTAGAATGATAGTTGGAGATAAACACAACCCTTAATTTTGCATGGAATCGCCACCTTTGCATTCTAAGTAGAATCTGCGTCTTCCTGTCCCTGACATGTCCAGTGAAACATGCATTCAAATTCCTCTTACATTTACATTTTTCCTAACTACCCATTAAAGTCAAGATCTACAAATTCAAACAAGTATTGGCTACTTGCATTTTCAGATATCTCCCTCTACGGTGTCATCGTCGTCTTCCACAACACGAGTTTTTTCCATCATTCGATTGACATAGAAGTCATGCAGTTCGTAGACAATATAGTTTCATAGTGGATCCATGTTTCCTCATTCATTTCCCTTTCACTTCTCCACCCTCGAATGTCATTTTCTACAATCCTCTTCCTTTCCCTTTGTTCCTCTTGATCCAGTTTCTCTTCTTCACTATATCCCTTTCAGCGTTCACATCGTACACTTCACGTATGATTGCTAGTTGGTATAACAATCAAATTCTATGCAAGCATCATTACTTTTTTATACAGTCCTGTGCTAATTATTATCTCTTTCCACCGGTGGTTTATGTCCGGAAAAACCCAAAATCACTCCCTATGTTATCAAGTAAAATGCAAGGGATCACGAATCAACCCAAGAAGAAAAAAATTCAACAGTCTTCAAATTTATGAAGTATTTGACACAAACAACAGATAGCATGCATAAATGTCAAAATGTTCAACATCTCTAGACTCGATGTAAAACTGAGAAATAATACTTCTTACAGAACCTGAGAGTTTGGCTTTTACAAAATTAATGTCTATACATCATTTTGGCAAAATTAGAATCATTGACCACAGGTGAATGGAAATATGTAGCTACTATTTCATGCAAAATAACTTCATGAAAATGTTGCAGATTTTCTCATTTTCTGTGACACTAAAAATTGCAAAATTCCACAAGTGTTTAGTATTTACCTTATATCAGGATCTTTCAAAGAAGTAATGATCTGAGCTTGATGCCTTTTGATGCTATCCTGAACATCTGCTACCATCAACATTCTACTCATATTTTCCTGAAAGCAAAAAACGATATACACCATGAATATTTTTGTTCAAAAATAAAACTGTCATTATATTTATTAACTTAATAGTTTATTTCTAGGGTCCTACAACCTCAAGAAAATAGAGCAGTATCAATACAGAAATTTTACCAGCCCAAGATATCGAATGTTTGGTTCTCGCACGGCTATAAACTTTCCGAGCAAAGCAACACACTGAGACATCATCTCCTTTCAGCATCAAGATGCATCACCTTCAACAAAAATTATGGGTAACCTTCAGAAAATTGTTTCATCATCCAGTTCAGAGAAAAATAGTACTCTCTTCTCATATACTGTTACTTGTTAGCGCTAGGCAACCTTTAACCAAAATACTCTTCAAAACTAGATTCCTCCATTACCAAAATCAACAATCTCCTTTAAATGCAAAACATTGCCTCCATAGAAAACTATTAAAAGGTATTTTTCTTGTGTTTTTCCATGCATTGTGCTTTTACCATTTTTAGTATATGGCTAGTACAATGTCAATACATACAATTTAGCAAACTTGTTCCCTTTTTCATGTTACAGGTATTATAGCTCCAATGCTTTCATCACAAAGTTTTAAGCACATCCATTTTAAAAACATGATTCAAACAAGATGAAATTCATAAATGAGGCAATATCAGTATGGCAATTCAAGAATTTGCATGCTTCTAATCTAAGTCACAAGGTTTGTGTTCATGTTCGCGTTTGACAAGGATAAAATTTGAAACAAGTTCGCCAGCCAATAAAAATCGGGAAAAAATTTTGCTATTAAATTCGAAGAATATAAAGATGCAATTGTTATTATTTTTATTTTTAAAATAAAAAATAAATGGACAAGAATGTCAAAATAGATAAATATTACTAAATAGCTTCAAAAACTATTTTAAGAATGTCAAAACATATAAATCATGATAAGTTTATAAACACTTAGTTACTAGTTCGTTTTGGGTGCAAATTCAAGAGCTATGAAATGGGTTTCTGCGACATTTCTTGTGCCCTAGGTATGGATTTGGTCTTGGCCGAATTTTCAAGCGAATTGAACTCATACCAAGAGAAGGGGTTAAAACTAACTGCTTAAATTTAAAAATAGAACATTGAAGACATGTGAAATCACAATAGTTACAAATTAATAACCTAAATTTAAAATATTTGCGATCACATTATCCATTTAATTAAAAAGTTACAACTAATTAAATATTTATAAAATCAAAATTTTATTTAATAAAAAGTTATCAATATCAAACAATTATTAATTTATTATTTTTAATACCAAATATTTATATTATTTAATAAAAAAGTTATCAATATCAAAAACTTATTAATTTATTATTTGTAATACCAAATATTTATATTCTATATATAAAGATGTTTATAAAAATTATTAACTATTAAAAATGAAAAATGAAATCAAATCGAATTGAATTGTGTATTGGTATTGAAAAATACTTATTAATTTATAACCTAAATAGTAAAACGTAATATTGAAGAACATAGAGCCTAAACTAAAAAGCATGGGTACGTTGGCGTGAGGCTGCAACAGTGGAAGACTAGAGACTCCAATGGAAAAGTCGAGACAAGACGGTAGAAGTTTTAATGTTTGAAGGGCCTCTGTCACACCTGCGTATGACAGGAAGCTGTAGACTCTTCGTGATGCCCTAGACGGAAACATGGGAAGGTGATGGTGATGCCCTATACAACAAGCCCTGAATAGCAGACTTTTTGTGGCGCTTGCGAACTCCACAGACAGTATATTCCGTTGCCTGCAATTTGAAAGTTGAAACCCTAAACTAGAAACCCACGAATGCCAAATCCTCCCGCAATTTTATCAGTTAGTTTTCTACGTTTTTAAAGGGTTTTCAGAAAAATGATAAAACCAAGCTCATTTAATTTTATGGTTGAATTTCAACGATTTTTATCTAATGTTATTAAAACCGCCGATTTTTGAATTTCTTCAATAAAATTCACCAAATCTTGTGACTTAGCTTCTAATTCTAATTTGAGTTAGTCGGGCCCCTAAATCACTATTACATCTCCTCCGATTCCCAAAGCAAACTCATGAAACATACTACACACACACACGCACATATGTATGTTTCGGGTAGATATGGGTCAAAAATTCATTGGAATAATATTGCTACATAAAATTTGGGACAAGGCAGTTGTTCTATTTCAATTTCTCGAGATGCAAAGACTCGCAAAACATATGAGCACCGGGAGCGAAAGCTGTCCAAGACTAAAAATGAGACATCATAAATCAAACATGGGTGGGGAATTGTTGGTTTAAATCGGGAACTATTGTGAAACTAGAATTAGATCAAATGCCCGTGAATATATATGTTCAAGTAAGATTCAATCCATATACCCCGTTAGCCCAAGTTTGTGTCACACTTTCCCTTCATGACTTATGTGCAATTTGTCATTTTATGATTTTTGGTATCTCATATTGTGCTAGTGGGATTGTAATTAGTGTCAAAACACTTATTGCTGTTGTGAACTCCTTAAATGTTATGATGTTTCACAATAAGTTGCTTCGGAGTTCCCAAACAATTACTCTTGAAACATACCCCACACACGCACGCACGTTTTAGGTAGATATGGGTCAAATATTCATTGGAATAATATTGCTACATAAAAGTCGGGACAAAGCGGTTGTACTCTTTCAATTTCTCATATGCAAAGACTCACAAGGCATATGAGCACAAGGAGTGAAAGCTGTCGAAGACTAAAAAGAGACATCACAAATCAGAGACATGAGTAGGGAATGGTTAGATTACATCAGGGATTATTGTGAAACTAGCATTAGTTGAAATGCCCAGTGAATATATATGTTCAAGTAAGATTCAATCCATATACCCCATTAGCCCAAGTTTGTGTCATGTTTTCCTTCACAACTTATGTGCAATTTATCATTTTGTGATTTGTGGTATCTCGTATTGTGCTATTGGGATTGTAATTAGTGTCAAAACACTAATTGCTGTTGCGAACTCCTTACTTGATTGTTATGATATTGCACAATAAGTTGCTTGGAAGTTCCCCACACCATTATGATCTGCATACCATGTACAAAGACTACAAAGGGGCTCCCTTCATCACATAAGCAATATAAGAGATGTTGGACAAAATACATATTCCAACAAATGCAACTTGAATATGCTCCTTACATAACAATAACAAATCATAACAGTGTTGAGATTGACTTAAGATGATCGGTGCACCCGGTGATGCCAAGAAGATAAGAAGTAAAGCCAGATGCTTATATAGTTAAAACTCCAATGAAGTCTCGTCCAAAAAGATAAATACTACATTTGTCTGTAGTAATATTCTCCATGAAAATTGGAAACCCCGCATAATTAAAAAATATATAATTTTTATCTTAATGACAACTAATGACTTTTGACAATGATGACACTAATTTATTTGGATGGAAGACATCACATGCTAACTAATAATCACAAATGTCCCAACTTTGAGTTTGAATTTCAAAACTTTAGACAACTATACTATTACCCTCTATACATTTAACAAAATACTTAAAACACTTATTTTTTAATTTCAAAAACTTTATTAAAAAGGTCATCTATACTCGAACTAAAAATGATTAACTCTAAAACAACTATAGACTCGAGACCACCTATTATTTAACAAATTAAAATTAACAACCTAGACACTCAAACACTAAATTGACCAAAAACGCATTGACCGACTTCAAAACTCAATAAAATAAAGCTTTATATACCTAAACAAGTGCAGACTTTAACACAGACTATGACTTTATAATGATAAAATGCACAAGGCAATTGGCAGATCTCTTGTCACAAATGGAAGACGTGAGGTACATGGTTTTGTAGATGCATGCCATAGAAATTGGTGATAAGCTTGCCACAATAACTCTGGAGCCAATGGTGCATAAAGGACGCTGGTCAAGAGTCTGTGGATCTTTGCACAGCGAGATGCAATGCAAAGCAGGCAGAACTCACAGAAATACAGTGCAAAAGTCTGACCAAATACACATTCCAGTCGAGTATTCTCACAAACCATTAATGACGAGCATGTGGATGCGCTATCAAAACACATAGGCTTGAACAGAATTACAAGGCATGGAGGCACAGGTTAAAACTGACAAAACTGCCAAGTGAATGAAGGGTTCTTCACACAGAACTAGAAGAAGCACATGGATATGCACAATAAATCAACAGCGCATAGATTTGATATGTCAATGAGCCTGCCAAGTCTTCTCCACTCAAAGATTTGAATAAAAGTGACCAGTTCAAGAAGAAACACGAATGATATGACTGTAATATGCACCATAGGGAACAGACAGCATTGACAGAACAGGACTCTGCAACTTGTACAGATACCTTAAACAATTCAAAAGATTATTATCCTAAGCTCAAATATCTCTGAAGAAGCTAATATTATATACTTTATATCAAATGATTCAACTCATAAATCTGAGGCAGCTATACAAACTAGGCATTGCCTCATTAGAATTCTTACTCCTTTATTAGAGAGGACAAGACCAAAGAATGTTCTGATACCAAATGTAAAATTTGGTTGAGATTGCACGAGATAAACACACAATAATCTTCTCTATTAATTGATCACTTCAAAAATGGTTACATATAAATAGCCTATTAAACTCCTACAATGGTGGAGTAAGGCACATCTTCAAATCCCTCAAATCTGTCTCCTAAAATCTCTCATCCCTATTCTTACTGAGTTGTTATCAGTATCACTACTCATGTATATCCACATTTGCATTATCTCATACATTACTATATTAACCCACACAAATATACTATTTCCATACTTCTAACTTACTTGCATTATAATTAATCTCTCACCCACGTAAGTACTAACTGTATTATTCCTAATATTGTTGATAAGGGCCCAGAGTTTGTAAAAGGAGCACAGGCCTTCCTCCATCCATGTGCAAGGTGGCATTGTGCAAGTGCAGTTCATGTAGCAGTTGCATTAACATGCATACAAGGCAGGCTGTGTGAGGTGGTTTGCAAAAAGAAATCAATGCAAACTGCATGTGAAACAGTCTTGGTTAGATAGCACAGTCAATGTATCGCAAACAGTCTTTTCATGTGGGAGCAAATCACGGTGCATTGAAGAGGAAGGTTGTCAAGGCAACACATTCAGTTTGTAGGGATTCAGACAATCACCTCACAGCGGCAAGCAGTTAAGCACTGTAGCACAGGAGTGCAATAGGCAGAGACAGTTGCATCGTGATTTGAAGATTGGCATGATGTAGCCCATACAAATCTAAAGAAATGTTTTATTTTTCTTGCATATACAGCTTTTAGCTTGCCTTAAAACTAGTACAGATATCTTAAATACATCTATCTGAAATACGCCGAGAGATATCAATTTGAAGGTTTTTGTGTTGCATTTTCCACATACCACATTCACTAATAACTACATTACATTGTCTGCCAATTTCTCATTGAGTGGTGACAAATGGCATCAATCTAGCTACACCATTGTGTTGGTCTTGAAATAATCCATCCAAGAAAAAAAGGGGCCCCAAACTCTACCATATGGCCTAGATATTACTATTTTTGACCCCAAGCAAAAAGAAAAAAACTTTCAAGTGACAGTCAAATGGATGTCAAATTTAATGTAGAGAATAAAAGTGAACAACTCACTCCATCACATTCCCTGGCTGCCATTGTCGAAACACTTCTTGGCGTAATAGGAGTGTGACTGATTCAGACACCACAGATCATGTTTCACAAAGTTGTGTTTCGTAAAGGACTTGGTGAATTTCATGTTCAAACTGTCAGTTTTCAATGTCTTGTATGTTATTGATATGAATTTGTTTTTCATGTGGTGATTAAAACTTGGATGACATCGAACAGCCATTGGCCCAATGGTGAAGTTGTTTGGCTCACAAAGAGCCCACCAGGGTTCAATTCTTGCTGAGTGCAAAGGCCCGGAGATACCGTAATAAGGGATGAGGCCGGGATTGTGCCCTGGGCAAATTTGGCGGAATGGAAACCCTCAGTCCTTGGCATCTAAGCCTAAGAATTCTGTGCACCTCACCCATGCAAAAATACAGGTTCAATCAAAAAAATTGGATGACCATAGAATCACTCAGTACTAGTTTTGTGAATAAAAGCTACACTGATGCCTTGTGGCCCGCATCCACACGATGATGGAAAGCATGCAGTATGAGAAGGGCTGCACTCATTTTCCAAAACTCCACACGCATTATACCAGTGGCCTTCTCACAAAAGAGTTGGCTGTCGCTTACAACCTAGCTGTTATAAGGTGAGGCAACTTAACACCCCAGTTGATCAGTGTATTAATGCAATGATGGTTCCCAAATTAAGCCTTTCAGCATGCAAAGAAATTTATAAATATTTAAAAAGCAAAGCCATATCTTTAAGAATAATAACGAACATTTACATGGAGTATGACAGCTTTTATGCAGGCCAGTTTGTTTCTCTCCAAACAAGGCACCAAAGGATGTGTTGCCATATGAAAACTAGGGGCATGTGGTTCATAGTCATGGAGGTAACTGATTGAAACCATCCAAACCACAATCCAATAGATCGACTTTACATGACATAAAACTCCATGTTTGTCAAACAAGAAGGAAAAGGTGATGAAGAAAAATCTTCAAGACCAAAAACTATAAGTTTCACAAAGCATGCCACAAAGCTCCTTCCTTGACGACAAAAAAGAAACTGTAAACATCTAAATTGGGTCATAGAAAGCTACTAATGACTGAATAGAGAAAATAAAACAATGCCAAGATGACAAGTTACCAGGACAAAAGACATCTCCAGACATACCAACAATGACATTCACAATGGCTCTGCCCTCTCACGTGCCACTCAAGACATTTACTGTGCCTGTTAACCCTGATATGTCACCGTGCAGCTGCTCCATATATCCTTCATTTTGCTCCTGATACCGTCCACTTGAACTGCAATTTTGCCTGGCAAACCTTCATTTCTTTCTTCAATTTGGTCAGCCATATATTCCTTGAGAACAGTCACCACACTCTGCAATAAAGGTGAAGCAAGTCCAAATTACAGCCTTAGTGTTCCTTTTACCTTCCATTACTCTTTTCTGAATGTTTCTAGCAAGAGTGGACTCCACTGATTGGACAGAGGAAACAGATAACCCTGATTGAGATAGAAGATAATCCATGGTGTCATCGTGTGATGATTATTCTATTGAAAAACATTATGTGAATCCTTCTCATTTTGGACTCTAATGTTCTCCACACTTTGGCGATTGCAAAACCTTGTACCAATATTGTATATTAATATTATATGTGTGGTAAAGAGTCAATCTACTGAGATGCATTCAAGAAGGATTTGCTTAATCACCTATATTACTATGAAATTGTTGTGCTTTGAGGGTAGAAAGAAAATAACTCAAAAACATCAAGTGAGATACAGAGAGAAGAATTACATTATGAGACCATAATAAAATATATATCATTATACGAGTACAATATATAAATACCTGCAATAAGGAACAAAAGACCACACAGATATAGCCTCAATCTGATAAGCCTGGGTTAGAATAAAACCATAACTGACTAGCATCAGCCTAAATCTAACTCTGACTAATACACACATTAACTGACACAGGGTTATGTGGGCCATATGGTATGGCTCTTCTCACACGCCTTTCAAGACATTTACTAAACATGTCAGCCCCAATATGTCACTCTGCAGCTGCTCCACATAACTCACCATTTCACTCCTGATATTGTCCATTTGAACAGCATCTTGTCTGCCAAACCTTCATTTCTTTCTTCATTTTTCAAGTCATATACTCCTAGAGAACGGTCAGCACGCTCTTCAATAAAGGAAAAGCAAGTCCAAATTACAATCTAAGTGCTCCTTTAGCCATCTTTTTCCGAATGATTCCAGCAAGAAGGGACTACACTTATTGGACAGAGAAAGCTGGTATTTCTCATTGCAATAGCAAATAATCCATGGTGTCATCCTGTGATAATTATTTTACCAAACAGCATTATGTGAATGCCTTTCCTTTTGGATTATATTGTTCTCCATACTACGGCATATGCAAAATCTTGTACTAATATTATGTGTGGTGAACAATCAATCTACTGTGTTTTATTCCAAAATCCTGTGATAATTATTTTACCGAAAAACATCATGAGAATACTTATCCTTTTGGACAGTATTGTTCTCGATAATATGGGGATTTGCAAAATCTTGTACCAATATTTTACACTAATATTATGTGGGAAACAATCAATCTGCTCAGTTTTATTCGGAAAGGATTCACTCAATCATCTCTATTACAATGAAATTGAGAGAAAAGAACGCAAAAACAAAACATTCAAATGAGCACACCATTATGAGAGCATAAAAGACTATATCATTGTATGAACACACCATATAATACCTACAATGAGGACCAAATGACCACATAGATATAGCCATAGTCTGACAATCCTCAGGTAAAATTAAACCATGGCGAAACTTAGTGACTTAGCAGAAGAAAACTAAGAAAGAAATAAGAAAACCAAATATGCACACTGCCCTGAATGGACGTGATAGAGATTATTTATTATGAAGAGGTGGTTACAATCAGTTTTTGGTTTTCATTCGGTTAGAGGTAGTTCCCAACTGTCTAACACTCTAACTGATGTCTATTAGTATAAATATTCAACACCCCCTCTTAATGACTAACCCAGAAACAACATTAAGTTTGTCTCGAAACTTTACAAATAATAAAGGACCAAGGGGTTTAGTCATTATATCGGCAGGCTGCTCCTTAGAAGGACAGAAATGAAGAGAAACATCACCCGAATCAACCAACTGTCGGATATAGTGATGATGGATTTCAATATGCTTAGTGCGAGCATGGTATATAGGGTTCTTTACCATTTTTAAGACACCTTGATTATCACAAAAAGTGAAAGAGGTGTAGCAGTAGCTTGAGGAAGATGAAAATCAATCAGAATCCTACGAAGCCATACTACTTTGCAACTAGCACTAACAGCTGCCTTGTATTTTGCTTCAGTGGAAGAGATGGCTACAGTGGGCTGAAGCTTACTCTGCCAAGAAACAACTCCTGAACCAAAAGAGAAGATATATCCAGTGGTGGATCTCTGAGTATCCACTGATCCTCCCCAATCAGAGTCGGTATAGCCAATCAATCTGAAGTCTGCAACTCTCTGATACAAAATGCCAAAGTCAAGAGTTCTTTGACATATCTTAGAACTTGTTTTGTTGCTCCCAGTGAACAAGTTTTGGTTTAAACAAAAACGAGAAAGGTAGCTAACAGAAAAACATAAATCCGTTTGTGTAGTTGTGAAGTAGATCAAGCTACCCACAAACTGTTTATACAATGATTCATCGACCAGTGGTGAATCATCATGAGCTGAAAGTTTCAGCCCAACCTCCATAGGTGTAGAAGAAGAATTATAATCATACATCTGAAATTTTTGTAAGAGGTTCATGGCATACTTAACTTGAGAAATGAAAATCAGCACGTTGGCAAAATTTTACACCAAGACAGTAGTGAAGGAGGCCTAAATCGGTCATGTCAAAAGAAGCACATAAATCTGATTTTATCTCATGAATCGCAGCATCTCCATTGTCTATGATGGCAAGCTCATCAACATTAATAATAAAAATCACAATGTCATCACCATCACTTTTGACATAGAGATTCGGATCAAAATGACTCCATTTGAAACCCGAATCTCTGAGATTTTATCTATTTTGATATACCAGGCTTGAGGAGCCTGCTTAACTCCATACAAGGACTTAATCAACCTACATACTAGATGTTCATGACCACATGCCCAAAAACCCTCAAGTTGTGTCATGCACACTTCTTCCTCCAAATCACCATTCAGGAAAGTATTTGACATCCATCTGATATACTTTCAAACCAAACCGAGTTGCAAAGGAAAGAAGTAACCGAGAAGTGACCATCTTCGCAGTAGGAGCAAAAGTCTCCTCATGGTATATCCCCTCCTGTTGTGAAAATCCTTTTGCAACAAGTCGAGCCTTATACTTATCCAAAGTACCATTTGCTTTACACTTGATTTTATACACCGATTTACAACCTATGGGAAGTTTCCTAGAGGCAGCAAAGATCAATTTCCAGGCATTATTTTTAATCAAGGCATTTAACTCTGGTTGCATGGCGGTTTCCCATTCCAAAGATGCCTCGTGCTTTAGAGTATTTATGTGGCTCATGAGTATGAAGAAGATCATAAGCAAGAACAAACGGAGCTTGCTCGAAATAATCAATCTACTTACCATTTCGTCGAGACTAGCCATCTAAGAGAGGAGACAATTCTTCCTCAAATCCTCGAAAAGTGGAGTAAAACCACCAGGCCACCTCTAAACTAAGGATGTGGGATCATGTTGTGGTGTTTTCGGGGCGAAACCAATGCAAGTTGATTTCCTAGAGACTCAAAAGTTTCAGCAGTGCAGGCATAGACTCAGATCTTTGGAGTCCATGGAGGAGTATGAGAAGGACTAGACTCATCATTGGGCAAAGAAAGAGAACATATCTTTGTTATTACCCGTTGTTGATTGCTGCCCCTTGTTGGTCCCCTTGCTGATTACAGCCAAAGAAAGACTTTGTTTCTTTTACATCAACATCCCGACTAACAATGATTTTATTAGTGGAAGTATCAATCAATCTATAGGCTTTAGAATGATCACTATAACCAACAAAGAAATATCTAGAACATTTGGAATCTAACTTACTCCTCTTACGATCAAGAACCAAAGTATAAGCAATTGAACCAAAAACACAAAATGTTGATACCTCAAGTTTGATTTTGGACCAAGCCTCTTCCAGTGTGATGTCCTGCAAGGCTTTGCAAGGACTCCGATTGAGAATATATATTGTTGTGTTAACAACTTCTCCCTAGTACTTATATGGCACTCCTCAACTGTGCATCATGCACCTTGCCATCTCCATGATGATTCTATTCCATCTCTCTCTCGCCCCATTCTATTGTGGGGTATATAGGGTGTCAACCGTCATTGACTCCCTTGTTTACCACAAAAATCTGCGAACTGTTTGAGGTTAACTCACCCCCATTATCGAATCTCAACATCTTAATCCGCCGGCTGGTTTGGTTCTCCACCAAGACCTTGAACTTGACAAAAGAAGCAAAGCAATCAGACTTCTTCAAAAAATAGACCCACATTCTAGGGGAATGATCATCCACCAGAAGAGAAAATAACGTGCAACAAGAACCGTGGGAGTCTTCCACGATGGATCACATAGATATGCATGCACAAGATCCAAGAGCCCTTTGCACGCCAAGAACCTTCAATGGAAAAAGGCTTCGCTTCTCGCTTTCCCGCAAAACAACCAGAACACATCCTATTTTTCCTAGATAGCAGGCAAACCAACAACCATGTTGGCTCTATGAAGGTGGGCTAGATACTGAAGGTTGAGATACTCATATCTCTCATGCCACAAAACACTAGTATTTCCTTCCACAATTAAGGCATGCAAGTTGACTGTGGCAGGATTAACAAAGCCTATATAGACCACCATGCCCAATCCCCAGGGCAACAACCTTATTTTGCTTGATATCAGACACAATACATTGTTTGCCAAAAAGTTTACAGAGATATTAGGATTATCAGTTAGTTGACTGATAGATAACAAATTCTTATTCATGTTAGGCACATATCTAACATTTTTCACAAGCAGTTTGGTGTTATTATTCAACACAATACGAACATCCCCAATCCCTTCTACAACATGTGATCTCCCATCCCCTAAAGTAATTGAATCAAGAAGAACATAAATGAAAATTGACATACCAATCTTTTTGACACGTGAAGTGTTGTGATGCTTTGGAATCAAAAAACCAGCACCAAGTAGGGTTGCCACCATCCGTGCAAGATGCCATGAGGGCATACTCATCTTCTGACTCATGTTCAATTGTTGCCACATGTGCCTCGCCCTTCGCTTCTTCAAGGCATTGAGTCATTTCCGACAATCCTTCTTCACATGACCAAGTTTGTGACAATAGTAACACTTCACTTGAAATTTAGGAGAGGAAGTAGATGTGTCAGCCTGTCGCTTCCACTTTCCTTTGGACTGAGCAACAAAAGCGCTCTCAGATTGTCTAGAACTGGACTCTTGAGCTTGTGTTTGTCTTCGTTCCTTTTGCAATAGGTAGGAACTCACCTTGTCAAATGTAAGAGTTTGACGTTCACCATTAATCGAAATGCCTCCACAATTGACTCATATGAAGAAGGTAAGTTGTTCAGAACCAAAGCCACCATATCATCATCGTCCACCTTTTTGTTGATGGAAGATAACTGGTATCAAAGGTCTTTCATCCGAAGTAGGTGTTCAGACAACGATCCACCTTCTTGTAACTTCACGGAAAAAAGCATATTATTTAGGCATTAAACCCGACTCTTTTCTGACATCTGATATATATATCCCTCAGACTAGTCCACAACACATAAGCCATAAAGGCATTCCGGACCTTGGGTATCAAATCATCTAACACCGACAACTTGAGAAGTAGCAAGCCTCCTTGCAACGTTTATCATAATCCGCTAAGTTGATAACGGGTTTGCCTTCACTACCCGTGATTATCTTATCACAATCACGAAATTTTGCACGTGTTAGAATTTTATGGCTCCATACGTTGAAATTTGTGCTCGGCAACTTTTGCAAGTCCGACAAGTTCAAGTTAGAACTATTTGCCATTTATTATTGCAAAATAATGGAAATAATAAAAAATTAGCCTGCTCACACAATGAAAATATGTGATGATCGGTAGATTATTATGAAGCAGCTTTATTCCCTAGTCATAACTAATAGACCCTAGAAACTAGAATTCGTGTCAATCAAAAAACGTCACCAAAACTAGCATACTAGAAATCGCGACCATGAAAAACTTTTTAAAAATGTCTTTTTCCTTCGCTTTTCCCTAACGACCGTGTTAAAAGTCCTCTCCTTTGTATTTGCCCTCACGTCAGAGGGAAAACAGGTAGATCTGCCTTCGTAATCAATGAAACGACCTTGAATTTATTAGAACCTACTCGTTGTCCCCTAACAAATCTTCACGAATTCAATTTTATCTTCACTCACGTGGCAACCGGGTTTTCTCTTTCTTTCATTCAAGTAGCGATTCGATTTCTACTTCTTTCGTGATTCAAGAAAAAGGTGATTAAAAATGTGATTCTTAGGCGTAAAACCAGCGATTGTATTTACGAGTATGGGTTCGAAAATAAAGCCCGTGACTATGTATTGAGATTAGGAATGCACCAAACATTTTGCACCCGAAGTCTTTCTACTGATTGTTTTCCCTTTTCGTAAGTCTTCTTCAACAGCTACTCTGAAATGAACACTTAAGTTTGTGCTCTATCGAGGCTTCCTAAAACTCTGTTTCACACTCCCGTACTCTTCAAGGGCTTCCTCGGGCTCGATACCATTGTTGGCAAAAGAAAACTAAGAAATGAGAAAAGCAAATCTGCACACTACCCTAAATGGACATGACACAGATTATTAAATTATTTATAATGGAAGAGGTGGTTACGATTAGTTTTCGGTTTACATTCGGTTAGAGGTGTTTCCCAACTATCTAACTCGATGCCTATTAGTATAAATATTCAACGGAGGATGTCACCTATATTCCCAAGAATCCTTTTCGCAAGTTTGGTGGTGACCTCTTCACCCATTCCAAAAATGCTCTTGGGACTAACTATAGAGGAAGTAGCTATTGCATTACTTGAGATCTTGAGAAAGATTTGCTAAGCTATATTCAATACACTAGACAACTTCAATGTGAGAATGAGCTATACATAATTCAATATCACAACTCATAAATTCAACCTTAACACTCTATGGTCAAAGGAGGAGTTCGACAAATAAGACCCACGGTGTTTTAAAAAATATTGGACATAATCTTCTTGGCATCCAACTTCTAAACTAACCTCCATTCATAATTTAATAACTTGTAATGGCTTAAACCAAAGGTCGCAAATGCTCCATGTGATCAATAAAGAAGGGTTATGTTCCCCATCACTCCTCACCAAAGAAATAGATAAGACTCAAGTATCCAATGATTACAGCTTCTTCCCCTTTAAATTTTGAATCGGTTCTCCTCTTACAACCAGAATAAGCAATGATCATCATACAACCAACATGCAATCAGCTATGCAAATACAAAATACAACTAAGTCAATTATGGAATGGACAAACAATCACATCGGGATAGAAGTAAAATAGTGCTTTGGTAACAATAGGGTTAGCCCTGTGGCATGAAACATTTATATAAGATCACAAAGTACAAGACCATACATAAGGCCAAAAGGGGCTCTCATACACAATTGAACCTATATTCGAAGGGGGTCTTGTATGAAAACCATGAGTCATACTAAACCCCTCAAGCCATCAAACCCATGCAAAGACTTATCATCACGCCTTTATATCAACCATCCATAGCTATTATCATTTGACACAACCTCTTGCTACGGAAACGCCTAAAGGGCCACGAATTTGCCTAGAAGCGTTTCGAAACGCTGAACGCTGGGGAAACGCCAAAAACGTTTCCGAAACGTTTTGGTGTTTCCAACGCTTTTGCTTTTAAAAACGACTTTTTTTTTTAAAACCTTGCTTTAAATGAACCCTAACCCTAATACAACTACCTAGACTTGCTAAAAAAGCTTTCTTTAAATGAACCCTAACCCTAATACAACTACCTAGACTTGCTAAACACACTTCCTAAAAGCTATATAATGACCTCTTGGGTCCATTCTAAATCACACTCTCATTTTTCTCTTGCTAAATGAGTACTATGCATATATATATTTTTATTTTATTTTTTAATAATATATTGTACGGACGTTTCCGTCGACGTTTCGTATCCAAGGTTTTTTGAAAATTGCCGTTTCCGCGTTTCGTACCCGCTTCCGTTCCGTTTCCGTTTCCTGGCAACATAGGACACAGCTCTAAGCCATAAAAAACACAAGAAATTTATCACAACCATCTTCGTATTTCCTATCATATAATCAGCATTTCAACAAAAAATACAATATAATCCCATTAAAGACAGTTACGAATCATTATGGATCACATATCATAATAGCAGAAGAGAAAAAGCACATATTAGCACCTCTTAGAGTAAGAATGTCATATTCGGTCCTTACTTGACACATCTCGTAAATCCATTGGACATTGTTTATCAAGCATCTATGTCACATCCTTGCATTATTATAATCATAATACATCATTAATTATGCATCATCATATATCTTTTATCAAATTGATCGACCATCAATAGGCATCATATCACTCACTATAATATCTCAAAAGTTAGCACAAATGGCTGTCATATCATAAATAACAGGATTTTGACCATTTGGTAAGAGAGCAAGCAAGGATATCCACCAATACAAGACTAGCAAGTCAGCTTTCATTTTAGGCCCCTAATTCCTCAAAACCACATATAGATTAAGTGTATAAGCCTCATATTTGGTGCATGACATGTTCTGTAGGGAAGAAATTTACAAGCTCAAAAAGTTGCAAGTCAGTTTTCATTTAAGCCTTTTCAGCCCCTATTCCTCAAAAACATATATAGATTCTTTTATAAGCCTTATATTTGGTGCATGACATGGTCTATAGGAAAGAAATTTACACCCTGAACAAGTTGCAAGTCGCCTAGTTCAGCAAACTTTTTCTCAAAAATAAGAACATATTTTTTTTTGCATGAGATATTCCTAGCAAATGAACCTGTCCAGTTCATCTGGAAATTTATTCCATTAAAATCAAATGGTGAAAAAGGCTGCAACCTGACAGGACCAGCAAGCTGAGACTCTTCCTGGTGTTACAGAAATATGAATAATAGTTTGGAAAAATTTGATGATGGCTCCTCCAAAGGCAGCATAACTTGGTCATGATAGCTTATACTTTCATATGAAGAAACGTGGATTATAAAAATATGACATGTATATAATCTCTTTTCAATATACATTTCTACACAGTTAAATCCAAGAAATTGCTACAGTTGTATCAAGGCTTGAAACACGTAAAAACAGTGAATGTATCTCAAGACCCAAAATTAGCAGCAGCCCTTTGTTGGACATTTGAGACATTACTTTGACGTAAGATACAAAAAGGCATATAGAACATATCATGTTGAAAACCAGATTCAACTCATAATATATCACTGCCATTCAAACTATATAAGGAGAGAAAAAAATTGTATCACTGCATCGGACCTCAATATCATAGAGGTTACATATTTTAAAAATTTTCATTCATAGTTTTTTGTTTTACCCCTTTATCTATATTTCTAATGAAGGTTTCGAATTTTGAAGTTAGTTTCTTCTCAGCTTTGTGACTTACCACATTCTCTATGATTCTAACAATGAAACCTTGGTTCAGATAGAATGGTAATGGTAGAACAAGGTCATCTAATTAGAACAATAATTCAATTCGTCTGTTTTCAAATTCTACAATAGCAGTTGTAGTATTATGGCATACCAAAGCAAGAGCCTCAAACAGTACAGCATGTGATGCGTTATTTTTGTTCACATTCTTCACAACATCAGTGCCCATCAAAATACGCTGAAGAACCTGAAGTGACCAATCATATTAGTTAGATAAGTGATGGATGCTTAGACTAATTTGGAAAAATAGCCTCAATTATGCCAATACTAACCTCAAACAAGGACCTTCTGATGTTTGGATCCTCAATTGTAGGAAAATATTGTAATGCCCTCATGGTTTTGACCTGTACAGTCAATTTACATAAGCATGGCTTCAAAATCATCCATACAAATATGAAATATCTAACAGTAAAGGGTCATTCATAGAAATGTGTAAATACTTACAGAGAATACAAACTAATGGTACCCAAACAAGATGCATAAGTGCAAAAGAAGAAAGACCAGAAGTAGACTAAGTATAACCATGGCACAAACTTGGCAAAATAAGAAACACAACGCTGATAGCCATACAAGGAAGTAATAGAGTTGCATTGACATAAGCGAAAGGTCGCTCATACATATATATCATGACCAGATGGTGCAAATCTACTGAAAGCGTCAATCCTAGCCAGCCAGTTTTATTTTTTCCAATGACGTAGGCTATGCACTCATGAAAAATAGCCACAGTTGCATTAGTAAAGCATGAATTAAAGATCTTGTTTCTGCAAACAAATACACTTTCTGTATGGAAGCGTAAATACACACAGTAGGTCATTTTTACCATGGATATTAACAATTGATTATACCGAACAACATAGAATGTGTAAATACACAGAGTAGGTCATTTTTACTATGGAAATCAAATATCGATTACACCAAACAGATTTTGGATAACCCAAGCATCTCAAAATCGGCTAATTATAAAGAAAGTAGGCCTGATTTGAAAGCATCTGTGAACCTCTTCCTTTGAGGAACTCCGGCCAGTCTCGCAGAAACTTCACAGCTTGAATGGCATTTTTGGAAACCTCTGGAGCTTAGGAAGCATAGCCACCAAGTTTTAGTTAGATCATCTTCTAGATTGTGAGCTGAGTTTTCCGGAAAGTCCACTATCGGATCATACCTATAAAAAATATGTTCACTCCAAGTTGGTTCACACCATCTTATTGGCTCGCCCCAGATCAGCAGCATCACAGTCAACCTTCCTTGTTAGACAATCCACTCGATTGGCACACCCCAAGGTAGCGCACGACACCAAGGACCCATGCATAGGTTGATTCTTACCAGCCTCCATACCACCACTCCAACATATTGGCATTTCCCTCGGCATCACTAAGCTTGCTTGGATCACCCCAAGTTAAGGCGAAGCACTAAGGAAACAGCATTCCTCCTGCACACGCTCGTGAACTTCCATGCAACTTGTGCATCACCACAACATCACTTGTCATTTGCGGCATTGCACCATTGAGTACACAACTCGCAGCAACATTGCACGCCTCCGCAGTGCCTTGTAGTGTGTCGGTCTTGCTCTTTGTAGGACAATCACTCCGCAGCATTAGTAGTGATCATATGCAGCCTTGCACACTTCCCCATTGCCAAGATGCAACCCACGTCGCAACATCTCGCATACTTGTAGCTTTTCACATTACTGCACAACACCACATGCACCTCCACAGTATTTGTAGCTTCTGTAATGCCACACACTTGCTCTACAAAACTTGCAGCTTTTGCAATTCCATTCAAGCATATCGCAACACTCGCAGCTTCTGCAGTCCATGCAAGCATACTGCAACACTTGCAGCTCCTGCAGTCTTGCGCTAACTCAACTTGCAGCATTCACAGATTCTGCAATTCCATGTTGAAATATCCCTTGTGGGATACCACTTAAAAATGCACAAAATATTGAAAATTTGCAGCCAAATAAAATACTGATTTTTGCAGATTTTTAACAGTTAGGGCAGCGAACTAAAGAAAATTAATATCTCCCAAAATACCCACTCAAATCACTTGAAAATTTAAAGAGAGCTTGCTAATATTATAAAGAACATAAGAAAACTATTTTTGGAATTTTTCAGATAATAAAATGCTGCCAGAAAATTACAGCGTGCCCTAGACAACTGGAAAACTTCTAAAATTCGTAACTCTCCGAATACAAGTGCAAAAATTATGAAACTTTGGAAATAACATTTACAAATATAGGAGATGATATTCCAACCTTCAAATCTGAATTTGTACCACTAGAAACCCCTCAAATAAAGGCTGCAATATTCCAAACAAGTCGCCTAGCTTGGAAAAGGGTTGGAAATTGATGAAAAGGCCTTCAAAGTGATGTTAAACCCTGCCCAAATGGCTGCCATAAATCTGATCTGAAAACCCTCTGATTATCTTCACCAAATGTCTCCAAAACCCTCAAAACCCTTCCTCTAAAACCTCTGAAAATATCTCTGTAAATCAACCCTGAAAACAGCTCCAAAATGACAAGCTAGGGTAGATCTCTCACTACCGAAGAATGCCCTACTAGCTAGGGATGGATCTCTCACCACCGAAGCTAGGGTTCCTGTGGGATTTCACTCCACAAGCTGTAGATTTGCAAACAACAGTTGCACATGAAGGAAAATAATTATGTATGCAAGAATGATCCTTCCTTTTTCCTCCCAACTCCTTATATAACTTCTTCCAAGGCAAAAGAGCCCCAAAAAGCCCTAGTCACATTTTTCCCTAGGAAGGGCCAATAAAATAAAAGTAACTTAAGTTACTTTTCCCTTTTTAAGTCACCATGGTCCAAAAGTGACCCCCAACGCAAAATTAGAACATTAGTACCATGTGGCCCCTTCCTAACGACAAAACATAACATCTAGTCCCTCCAAAACACCTTTTGCTTATGTCAATGAAGAATTATAACAAAATGGACTAGATATTCATACCCAATAGCTCCCAGCATCCAAAGCCCCTTGGGTATGACCAAGGCTTGGACTCGAATTGGCCCTTAGGCCTTTGGCGTAGGAAAGGGGACATTACACATGCATTGTCTCCCAACATTCGCATCCTTGCAAGAATGTACAACAAATTGCAGCCTCCCAGCACTCCGCACACTTGTGCTTTGCTTCTCAACATACCACGTAGCATTCGTAGGCTCCTCTGCAATGCCAACTTGCTCTACAACACTCACAGCTACTGCAGTTCCACAAGCATACCACAACACTCACAGCTACTGCAGTTCCACGCAAGCATACCACAACACTTGCAACTCCTGCAGTCTTGCACCAACCCAGCTTGTAGCATTCACAGCTTCTACAATTCCATGCATTGTCTCACAACATTCACATCCTTGCAACATTGTACAACAAATCACAGTCTCCCAACACTCGTGCACGCTTGTGTTTTTCTTTTCAGCATACCAAGTGTCTTCAGAGTTTTGCACAGAGCCTTTGTGATCCACGTCCACTTGTCAGCATCCCATTTCAACACGTCACACCAGGCGGCACTTTGCACACTTGTGCCATGTCAAAGGACCTATCAACATAACGCACACTGGATATTTGACCATCACTCCTCCAAGAAGTCCAATTTTCACTCAGGTAGAAGATGAATCACTCTTGCAACCATCCTCTTCTATAACTGTCATCTGTTATAACCAATTTTTGTAACACTATATATTGTAACGCATCGGATATACAAAAGCAATCAATTTAAAATCAACAATGCTCCTAATGTATCATGAATTCTTGCATGCTACATGCATCATGTATCATTTGGCCATCTCCCCCACATGTTAGCATGCCTTGAATATCTAACATATGAATGGTCATCTTCCAATCTAGACAAATCAGTTAGGATGTGCGGTCCCCTTCCTAACCACAAGAGCTTGCTCTCTTCGCCTTTTGATCACTCTATATCTTGGCAAATCAGCAAGGAAGCATTTTCGTTCGGATCACAAAAGCATGCTATTCTAGCCTTACAGCGCCTTGCACACATATGTACTTTACCCTATTCTTTCATTAAATAGAAGAGGCACTATTCTGTCAATCTCGTGTGTTTGAATGTGTAATAGTTGTTTTTGCATATTGTATTAGATTCTATTGCATGTTCTACAATGTGTAGCTTTTTTAAGCAGATCCGTCTATTCTAAATTGTTGTAGCATTGTCCTCCACACAATGGTCTTGGGCATCCCTATGCGGATCAAGGCCTGTAAATACGCTCAATGACAGTAGACTGAAAATACCAATACTCAGGTCTTTCAAGTAAGCCTGTAAACCACAATAAGGAGAAGCTAAAAGGTCAATAGAGAGGGCAAATAGTCCCCACCTAGGCCAATTTGGTTAAAGCTACATTATGACAGAGCTTCCAAAGGTGTGTTCCAAGCTAGGGGTATCATATGAGACTCAAGGGAGCAGATTATTACTTGATACTTAATTGGCCTTGGATCTCAAGAGAGTAATATTGCAGAGGTTATTGGCATAAGACAATGTTTGTGGCGGGCTAAGAGATTCATTATACACTCCTTGTGGGCAGAAACTAGCGCACTGTTTTTGGCTAACCACCTAAAAAAAGAAGGTACTTCAACCCCAAAAACTGCCACTAAAGAAATTTTGGGCGAACTAAGATCGCTACATCAAACTTGCCCACACTTTAGAGAGTCGCATACCACTCATGTGCACAATAGAGTGGAGGATTACTTGGCTAAGCAAGCCCCAAATAAGCACGAAAATGGTGAGAGGACAGATAAAGATTAAAAAACTTAAAGAGGCCTTTTAGACCCACAAATGAAATTAATACAAGATGAAGGGGGTATGAAAGATAAATCCAAGTGTAGAGCATCCCTAGCCCACAAGGATGCTTATGATACAAATTTTGTAATTGTGAGGATAAATATTCTTCTAAATCCTGCCATTAGGAATCACTTCCCCCTTCCTACCATGATGTATGTGTTATCCCCAATTCCAGTGCAAATGTTGAGTACTTTGCCCCCTTCCTCATTAATTACGAAAAATATTTCCAACCATGGGATGTATTTTCATTTCCCATGCAGCGCCCTTTAAGGTTTATATGTGCTTACACATTAAATTCACTCTATTGACACTTTCCTTGCCCAAAGCTTGTTGGTGCAGAAAATCTCCCGAATGTATGCATTTGGATACATCAGGGATTGAGGCGCGCCAGGTTCAAGCACTTCGTGAGAAATGTGTCATGGGGGCACTTTATGCTACCACCTTCATATCATCAAATTTGTCCTCCACTACCTCCTGGTCCATCCTTTAACACCCTTCCTAATTTTCCTGCTCACAGCGAGCATCATCAGCCAAACCAATGATGTCCCACTAGAAAACCTATTTTGGCCAACATCATCGGTCAAGTTGATGGTGTCTAATTTATTTCAACATCTACAATCGGGTCGATGACATCAGCTAAAACTAAGTTTTGGTTTTAGGGATTCATGCCCCTATTTATAGGTTTCCAATAATCATTTCTCTTTGAACGACTTCTACATTTCCTGCACTTGCAAATCCCCATAGGAAAGAAGAAGAGGAATTAGGGTTAGGGATGCATGCCTTGAGTCAACTTGTCAACACATTGATCTCACCCTTGGCTTTTAGTACTTTATGAGAGACGGTTGTAGATGAAGTCAAGATGGATAAAAGAAACACTAAGTATACAACAAATGGGGACTCCAAAGACTTGGTATACCTCGTCAATGTAGCTCCTATTCTAGAACCTTCAAGGCCTTTTATTGCAGCTTGTCTTCCATTGGTTACAATCCTTATCCCTAATTCCTCTTCTTCCTTAAGGAGACTAGTGAGTACAAGAAAAACAGATGTTCTTCAAAGAGAAATGATTTGGGGAACCTATAAATAGGGGTGCAAACCCTAAAAATCAAAAACTCAGTTTTAGCTAACATCGTCAACTGAGTTGAGGACATTGTGAGTCGATGACGTTGAAATAAAGTGGGCACCAATGTCCATTTTGAGCAAGCACATTAGGAAGGGGGTCAATGGAAGGACCGGGAGGCAAACGGAGGGCAAATCTGATGATATGAAGCTGGTAGTATAAAGGTCACCCATAACACACCTCTCACGAAGTGTTGAACACTAGAAAACCTTCACTATGGCCACCTTCTTTCACCTTTCATTCTAACTACTATCCTTCTCTTTGGTTTCATAATAGGCTGTCTTTGGTAGCCTCGTGGACGTTAAAATATCTTCTTCTTCTTCTTCTAATGGCTCCTACTATCAATTTGAGTTAATTTTATGCTCATTGTTTTGGATTTTTCTGAATATAGATTCAAATAATGTGGCAAAAAAAAATGACAGGAAACACCTTTGTTGCCAAACAGACTCTTTCTTCTGCCAATTAAAAGATGGTTGAGTGGGAAGGAGAATAAAAGCCAGCTATGACTAGGGGCATAGAAAATACTTAAAAACTTTAGAGCAACATGGAAAGATTCATGCTAAGGCGTATTGAGTTGGATTTTGAGGGGATGGAGTGGAACGAGTTAGCAAGTAATGGTACCACCAAGATAGGGATAATGTCTTCACAAAAACATTTATATTTCCATCAGCACTAATAAGTTATCAGCAAATAAAATAGAGGCTAATCACTTCTCTATCAAAGCTTGGGAAAGGAAAGGAGTGCATGAGGGAGGAACTTCAGCAACTCACCAGACTCCCCTACAACAAGCTAACCATTGCAAATACTTTAGTTAGAGGAGAGACGTCCCTTTCTGTATCCCTCCTGCTCGAATTGATTCTTGTCAGGGATTTTTATTTTTCCATATGGGCTTGGGTAGTAACTAGGAGATAAATCTTTGAAGAAATGATTATTTCTGTTAGAGTGATAATGGAGAAACTGAAATCCCTAAGAGCTTAACAAGGGAACTCTGTGAGACCAAAATGGATCATGAGAAGGTAATTATGGATATAGGTGATCCAAATGCTGGAGAATTGTCTTGTTGGTTTAGAAAGGAGGAAAGTTATGGATAGAGGTCAACATATAACAAGTATCTGATCCGACCAGGTGTAACACAGTTTGCCAACACATTCATCACACTGCAATTCCTACTGCAATAAAATGCTTCATGATTTTTTGTTACCAAAGAATGGAGCAAGTTTAGCTATTCAAGGACAAACACTAAGATTGGCATTGTAGAGTAGGTATTGGATGATGCCAACTTTTGGGATTCTCGCCAAGAAGATTGTAGAGGTGAGTCTTTTCCTTTCCTCTTTTAAGGTTTTTGAAATGTTTGCAAGGGCAGGACAAAATTGTGGCCAAATAAAATTTGTTAAAATTTTAAAATTGTATACTCTAAATATTTTTTTATTGGATACTAACATTTGTTTTATTTACTTACAACTTGTATACTTATTGTTTCAGATGCATGGTGGGAGAATGTTGACACTAAGGTGCCAAATATTCTAAGAACTACTATTTGCAACTTGGGCCAAGCATGTGCCACTCTAGTTTGTGAGTGCAATTTCAGTATATTTGAGCATGTACACTCCAAAAAATAGTAACAGGTTATCAATGCAACGGTTGAATGACATTGTATCTGTCCACTAAAACCTTCGCCTCTGCCACAAGCAGATTATAGGTGCTGATTTATTGCCCATAGAGAGAGTAGTTTTATCCACAATCAAAGTGATTCACAACAGCTGATAAGCCCGTGTTTTCAGAGGAACGTGATGCACGGGTGGATCAAGCTTTTCATATGTGAGGCAGTAGTGCTATGGGAGTAGGACAAGCAAGCCTGTAGGATTAGAGTGAGGGATGTAGCTACCTCTAGAGAGAGTAAATTGGCTGCAGCTGCTTACAGGACAGAAACAAAGTATCACAAGGGCCTTTGTGGAGCAACTGGTGTTGGGACGAGTGATACAAGCTCCTCTCAACCTTAGTTTAGCCTCGTTTGTTACGTTTTCTTTTTGATGCCATGGCCCTTCGATATACAGATTCCAAATCATTGGTTTTTGTACAAAGAAAATAATTTTATGAAGAAAAAAAACAAATCTTCTTCGTCTCAACTTTAAAGAGTTGAAATTGATTATTTTATTGCTTATTGGTGTATCCTTGTGCTTGGCAACAAAGTGGTATGTAATTGATTCATTTCGTATGTCATTTAAGTTTATTTGAAGTGGAATGTATTTAAAAACATTTCTTTCTCTAAAACTTGCTATATTTTATGTTTTTCTAGAATAGCCAAGCAGTTGCCAAGTCCAAAATAGGCCTGCTGAACTTGTGTCGAGTCCAAGCCTAGCTATTATGGTTTTTCCTTAATTGTTTACCATTCTTCTGTGTCAGAACTCTTTGCACTCTCCAAAGGGATACTTCTACATCAACAGTTGAAGAGCCCGAGTTGATGGTCATTTCCTGTGTCTGTAATACTAATCATGGGACTTACTGGCAGTGACTGTTAGTCACTTAATCTTGTAATCATGAACATGAACTTAATTATTTGGTTTTGAATTAAAACATTTAAAAAGAAATTGTTGTGTCATAAGCCATAGCAATGGTCTAAGCTGATAATTAAATATAACGCTGTTTTCTTCCAAAAGTTATATTTGAGTTTACAAATTTTGCCACCTGAAGTGATATATTATTTGTGTTCATGATCCACTTTTCTCTTCTTCTTGCTTTTATCCCTATAATATCAATATTTTGTTCTAGTTGATTTAAAATCCCTTTACAGATTCTACAGCTCAAAAATATTTTAAAATGAGAATTTTATCTGTATACGTAAATATCACGCATGTTGTGCATAAATTTGCTAACGACAGATAACAAAATAGGAGCTTTGTTGTCAAACCTGCAGCCACGGTGATGGGATTCCATAGTATGTGTAGTCCTGTGGAATGTCTTGGCTTCTTGCAAGTCGTTCCAAAATTTTCACGCATTTTGGTACACAACTCCAGTAAGAGTCATAGTTGCTTGAAACTAAAGCCACAAGAAGACTCGTCACAGCAATAAGAACGCCAAGATCTCGTTCATCAAGCAGTTGTGCCATGCGATCCGACCTGTTTGCATCACACAGACACATGATTTGCTTAGATATGGTGTGGATGACATGCAAGATAAATTCAGGTCTCAGAACCAGATTGAGCATTGCCATTATTAATTGACTTACCAGCCCTCTACATTGACAACATCTGGATTCTTTCTATACAATCGTAGAAGACATAGAGCAGCTTTCTTCCTAACAAGTGGTCTGCAGCTACTAGAAATCTGACAAATATGCAAAGCAACTTATGTCATTGTTGAATGCTCTTATCAAGAGCTATTATCAAACCTTGATAGCATGCTTTTGTTTACCAGTAATTTCTGGACATCAGGTGCTAGCGACTCAGCAAACTCCTTACCACCAATATTTCCCACCTGCATCGGAAGAATAAATGCAAAAGGGGCACATAAGCAGAGTATATCTCAGAGCAAGCAATCATGACATCATCAAATAAAATCTTTATTGCAGCTTAGGTATTGCAGAGAAAGCAATCAGGATATCATCATGTTAAATCTTTATTTCAGCTCAGGTATTGTAGAGCTTTGCAATAGAAGTTAAAAAGGTTTAATAAGTTGGATATGATAAGATTATTAAGATCACAAAACATATATTTGCAATCATTCATTAGTATATGAAACCGTAAATCAAGGCAGCCAAACAAAGTTTGGATAATTTATTATACAACTAAACAATCGTAGAAACAATATTCCATCTAAATAGATACACTTTAATAGGTCCTACAGAACAATTTGGCCTAAACAACGTTGAATTCATCATCATCAGCATCATACCAGATTATACTACGATGATACAACCATATACATACTCGGCAATCACTTGCCAATTTTTTTCCCTTGGGCAAATACTAGCCCCCATAAAGTTGCCAGGAAGTCCTACAGAGTACTCGCCATATACTTGCAAAAACCCAACGAATTTCCCCTACAGACGCGGCTGGATGCGGGATGCTGCAAAAAAGCAGATTTTACACTGAAAAAACATTGTTTTTTGTCTTATAAATATTTCACACTCTCTCAATTGTAATCACACAACTATTGAGCATCCGTTGCATGAGTTGAAGAGATTTTGTAACAAATTCAAAAGACCAAATTTGAAAAATTTCATTTGGAGGTAAGTTCCTTTTTTCCCTTCTTTTCAAGAATGTAAAGTCTTTCTTTATTGTTTAAATATTGTATCCAAATATGATTTGCAAGTTTGAATGCAAAATTATAAGCGTGCTAGGCGGAGGCTCTTTTCCTCGGTGTTCAATATCCAAGGGAGAACCACCAAGCTATCAAGTAACAAAAATTAGTGTATTTACTTATATGTTACAAGTTACAAACTTAAAAATATTAATTACTTATAAACTTTTGATTATCTTGTTTGTAGGTTCTTGGCAGCAAGATTGGGAAGGAAATACCCCACATCTTCAAAAACCAAACCTCAGAATTTTATCTCAACCTTGTAGAGTTTCTAAATGTGAGCGCAACTAGGGTTTGTTTGAGGCCATTTACACGAAGAAGTGCAACAAGTTAACTTAAAAACACCTCAATGACCTGGTTTTTGTGTAATACAATCTTCAGCTTCACATAAGAAAGGTGGAGGCCACATAACAAGAGCCTATTAGTTTGGATGAGATTGATCCATACAACAATTGGACTATGTAAGAAGAGGAAATCCCCACATTCACAAAGGACGAGATTGATGTTTTCAAGAGGGAAGCTATGGAGAGAGAAGCACACGCAGGGGATATTGGAGTGGATGGCATCCTTGGAGATGATGTTGAATATGCAACAGAGGAGCCACCACCATCTACTATCGGTGGAGCCCAGTCTTCTAGGAGCGAGCATTTGCAATCGAATGCGCGGGGGCTAGTAAAGGCACTAGACCCTCTCCCCAATATTTCTCTAGAACGGGGAAGAGGAAAATGTAAATTATTGTAATTTGTAGCTTGCATAGATATGCAATTTATGATGATATTTCATTGACAATCATCATAAATTCATAAGACTTATCGTGGCTTTTGTATTCGCATGATGAGACGATTTTGTACCCTATTTGCATTAAAATTTAATAGAAAACATGTACCCGACGTTTACTGAGACTCGTTTGATAAATTTTGTATATAATTTGCATAAAATTTATGTTTTTACATAAATTTGCATATTTTTCTAAGTTGTCGAGTATTGCCAAGTATTTTTCAAGTGTTGCCGAGTCAAATTTTTTTGGGTCTTCCAAGTATTGGCCGAATACAAGTATGCGAACTATGGATACAACTAAGTCAGATTCAGGTAACTAACTAAAATTTAACCTTTAACTTGTCATATTCAGGTAACTAACTGATTTAATCTTTAACTTCCTATGACGAATCTATTATCTTAAATTCTAGCAGATTTAGCTCAATCTAAATAGGTTGCAACAAGCAACCATGGCATAAAATTCATCAAGTCAAAAAAGAGTGTAGGAAATCCAGCTTGACAAAAGTCAGTTGTTTGCATCTTCCCACCAATCAATCATTTCTGCAAATATCTTAAATTAAGATGTATATACGAGTAAAATACATATAATAAATTTCATTATAACATAAAGGGGCCTTGGTGATTGGGAAAACTTACAAAAATATCATAATCAAGCAGAAACCAAAAATATCCGTCTTCAAATCGAGGAATACATAGAACGAGTCAAAAAGACTCAAAATTCAAAGCTTGAATACCAGATTATACTATGAAGACACAATTATGTCATATTAAGGAGAGTAACTGACATTTTAACCTTTAACTTCCTATGATGAGTCTATTAACTAAAATTCTAGCAGTTTTAGCTCAACTCAATATGTTGGAACAAGAAACCGCAGCATAAAATTTATCAAGTAAAAAAAAAAGAGTGTAGGAAATGCAGATTTCTAAAAGTCAGCTGTTTGCATCTTCCCACCAATCAATTGCATCCAAGGATATCTTAAATATAGAGGTATAAATGAGTAAAACCCATGCAAAAACATCATTATAACAGCATGGCCTTGGTGATCAGGAAAAATTGCAAAAAGCAGCATAATCAAGCACAAACTAAAAAGAGGGACCTCTCTTTCAAAAAAATGTGCATCATCAAATCAAAGAAAACCTAGAAAGGGTCAAAAGACTCAAAACTCAAAGCTTAAATATGGATATGTTAAAGGGAGCCACATGAAGACACACAAACTACAGATACAAATACTATTCGGGAAAATATCTCAAAAGAAGCCAGAACAAGAGCAATTAAATTGCAAGATAGTAACTAGCTTTAATACCAGTGATACATATTTTGAATGTGTATGCATACTATTAGATAATCCACATCTCAAAGAAAAACAGGAGCATGACAGTGTAAAATGAGGAGAGGACATGACACAGGTGTATTAATAAACAGATCACATGTGACGGCTCCAGCCTGCATAAGTGAGGTGAAGCTAAGACTCTTCACAACCATTAATCATATCTACCATCAAGTAATGCATTTAATGTAAAAGGATGGGTGATATAAACCCCATTAGTACATGTTAAGACTTTAATTGACTCTCAGTTTAAATATGGCTTGAGAGGAATAAAGGAAAGGAGAGAACACAAGTGAAGACTTTAAGTGACCCCCAATTTAAATATGGCTTGGGAGGAATAAAGGAACAGAGTGAACAAGGCTCATGCTCCCTCCCTATTAAAATTAAATAGTGGTTCATATTAAAACAGGGAAAAGAAGATGTGAACAAGAGTGAAAAATAAGGAATAAAGAAACACAATGAACAAATAGCAGTTCTTATTAAAATTGGGAAAAGAAGATGTGAACAGGACTAAAAAAATAGAACCACTTGTACTTCTACTTCCAAAATCTTAGAGTTTATGTACCGAGAAATGCACTCGTCATGTTTGTAGCATTATATACACCATTCACATATTTGTGCTCCTATAATAAAAAAAAATAACATGTTGTAATCATTCTTGCTACCTAGTGTTATTGCGGAATCACAGCACCCCCAAATGGCCCGGGTGTGAAGTGGGGCATTTGGTGTGATTGCACAACATGGGACCATCTCTCAAGCTATGGGACTTGCAAAACTTGAGATGGACCTCCGGAGAAAGCTGGTTCTTACTTCCTAATCTACCTGCCACAAGCTACTCCAGTGCAGGAAGAACCTATTCTATCCTAATCTAACCATTCCAAGGGGACAGAGAGAGAGAGAGGGTGAAAGAGCCTACACTAAGCGGTGATACACCAGAAAAGGAAGTGGTTGAATCACAGACCCAACCACCTGAAGTGGAGAGAGGTGAGCTAGAGGAGAGGGTGGATAGAATGCACCACGGACCAGAGATAGATTTCACACAGACACCACTTGAAACCCATTAAACACAGCTCCCAGGACCTGCAACGAACATCAGAATATGCACAGTATACCTGCAACGATGAGAGGTAAGAAGAGACAACAAAATAAGCCAAGGATGGATAGATGCATCACGAAACAAATTTTATTTCTCCAAAATGTTACACAAGTACATCATCAGTGGGCAAGAGGCAAGAAAATGCCATTACAGAGCCATGGGAGGAGGCTTAGACTCCGCGTTCTACCCTAAGGAAGAAAGAGAGAGGGGGGAGAGGAGAAACAACAACCAACCCTTTGAATATGCCCCTTCATTACAATATATAGGAAGAATAAGAGAGAGAAGAGGGAAGAATTAGAATCCTGCTTCAACCACCTAGAGATACGCATTGAATCCTGCTTTGAAAGCTCAACCATTATCAATCAATGCCTTTCTCAAATCCGCCCCAAATCTGTCATGTTTGGTTCCCGTGAGATCAAATCGAATCAGATCTAGTAGTTGGAGAAATTGGGCTTTGTATTAATGGCTGCGAGACATTTTCCCATTTTTCACCCACCAAAGCCTGTTAAGAATGATATTTTATGTTTCCATGGCATAGAGGGTGTCGGGACATTTCCAAAAAGTCTTCTCCCGCCCAAATATGAGTCTCCAGTCAAAGATTTGGCCATTTGAATATTTGGATCGCGAGCACGCAATATTTTAAAGAGTTTGTCCATACATGGTCCACATGGCGGCCTCTGCGTGCTCCTTGGGCTTCTTTGTATTTTCCTAAGTCTCTTTTCTTGGCGGGCCAAAGTCTAACCTTGGACACGTGGCGGCTGGCGCTTGTTTGGAAACCCGCCCCAAATTTTACCTATGAAATAGCGTCGTGTTGACACTTGGCTCCCTCCATAGCTTTGCCTTTGCCTTGACTATTCAACCCCCGACTCTATCCCTTTTTGGACTCTAAGACACGTGGAAGGCCCGCACTCATTTGAAAACCCGCTCAAGATTTTACCTTTGAAGGAGCGTCATGTTGACACTTGGCACCTTCCACTGCACTCTATACTTAGTCGTTTTGGGCCCGCTCTCCTTTTTGACCTCTGTTGACCATTTGCTACATGGAGGGTTGGCGCAAGTTTGAGTCTCCGGCCTGGATCCCACTTTTGAATGTGCGTCGTTAAGACACTTGGCACCCTCCGCTAAGTCGAAGACTTTTCAACGGCCGGTGCAACTTTTTGGGGCTCTGGACGCGTGGAAGCTTGGCACTTGTTTGGGTCTACCCCTTTGGATTTAATCTTTGGAGGTGTCGTTTGGACACTTGGCTCCCTCCACTGTCTCCTCCATACTTAGTCGTTTTTGGGCCCATTCTGAACCATTTGCGAAGCCCAAAGACTTTGAATCTTCGCCGTTTCTTTTCCTTTGAGCCTCTGGTTCTTTTGACACTACTCGGCCTCCTACCCCGACCCTGCTATTCCATTTCCGAGCCCGCATGTAATCTGTTTGCTAGATTTGAAGCACGGGTTCGCTCGACAGAGCCGTTTCTTGAATTTCTTCTTGCACGGGGTCGTTTGATCTTTCGCAGGCCTTGCCACTCCATTGTAGAGTTCCTCTGTTGCCTGATTGTAGGATTTGAATGTGAATTCTCTGGCTTCTTCTTGTGCGGGGTCGTGGCTGATCAATTTTGCCGGGGGAAAAATATGGATAACACCTAGTAGAAGGAACATTATATCTAAGATCATGACATTTTTGTGAGACACTTCTTGCTTTAACATGAAACAGATTTTATCCATATCAGGAACATTTTATACAAGAGAACCTTAAGTTTGCAGTCTAACAAATTCCACCACCTAGGAGTGTCATGGCTAACATGGTATCATGCATTTGGAGTGAAGAGATTTCAAAAACCACAGGGAAAGCTGTGCTCTTATCCAATCCAACTTAGCAATATGAACAGGAGTTATCCAAGAACAGATAGGAAAGATTGCATGCAACAATCAGCATCCTCAATGGCTTGCACTGACCCTTACACACCAGACACTTTAAGCAGGTAAGCTGCATCCTGCGCCACACCATGATAGCCTGCCCAATCTGCTCTCTAGGAAGCCGAACCCCTGCACCACATAACTATATGGTCACTCACATTCTAGTGCTATCCGGCAGGAATTTGGATTGTCGGAGCCGAGGACGTTACAGGAAACTGAACCATCTGTAATTGCATCTCTCTGTAACAGCATAAATGCATGTGCTCAACTCAAAGGAGGTTCAACCATTCAGACTGTTCATTCATGGTTCAACCACACGAAACAATATACCTCTGAGCCAAACACGTGGAGGTTATCATCCTCATTTTTCTGACCATTGTAATTATATGATTTATCTTGTTTATAGTGAATAGAAGAGCTTATTATGCTATGTCTCTACTTCATATGAGCGTGTAATGGTTTACTGATGTGCTTCACATTTCTGTTACATGATCAAGTCTCTTATTAAACATTATGATTTTCTCTCTTATGGTCCCGCATACCATCTCCCTTGCCCCTCCAATTAGGATTGGGGAAGGTACCCATTTTTGTTAGGTTCTAGACTGTTGATCTTACTATGCTACCTTTGGCACGAGCTTTAAGATTTTCATATTTCTCATCTATGGTCTGAGAAAAATTATCCTTTTCAACTATCAAATTAAGTAGATGTATATAGAACTATTGTATAGAGTTGCTGCCTTGTACTAAAACAAAGAAAATATTATATTAATGTAATGACAAAAGGCTGTCGATGGGACTGCAAAGTACAACCACTAGTAGTAGTTGACAAGAGTTTGCATGTAATAAGTAACCAGTACACGTGCATAGCATAGCAAAGACATTCACTAATCAGTAAGATCTCCTCAAAAGCAGGCCGCCTTATTTTCATCTAGGTTCCAGACTGTTGTGAATTCATATTAAAGGCACGCTCCTTTGCCCGTGGATTTGTGATAGCTAACATATGACCTGCTGGGAAGTGTAATAAATTAATAATGAATGCCATCCTTCATAATAAATAATCCCAAACTACCTTTCTTAAGACAATTGATGGTAAAAAAACATCCTACACTGGCACGTACAATCTCATGGGAAACATCTACTTTTAAGTACCTCATAACTTGAATTATTTTATCTTCCCTTTCAAACATCTGCTTTCTCTGTATAATGGTCTTTTGCTGTAATTCATCTATTAGAGGTGGAATATTCAACATAATTTGCACTGCTCAGTTTACAAAGAGAAAATTGTGTAAGAAAATCCAAATATCCAATCAAATTAGCAGAATTAGCTGAAACCGTGTATTTTATGTTAATGCAGCCACAGAAAGGCTTCAATTGTTATGAGAAAATCAAGATGAGAACTAAAATTGGACCATGGCTTTTGACTTGTTTGTTTTCTCTATAACAGCTTCATCTCATGGCTTCTAAAAAACCATTTTCCTATATAGAATAGGATACAATACCTTCGTGGACTGGTATAAGAAGAGAAATAGCAAATTTGAGTTGAAGCTATCTAAACCAAATGATACTTTAATACAATAACACCCTTTCCAGAAATTTAATATGAACTGAAACAGAAAGAAAGAAAGAAGGAAATTATATTAACATCCACGGATGACCATCATAAATTCTGAATCATTTTCAGTGGAAAGTGTTTGTTCTTTCTGTCCGCAGTTTAAACAACAAAATTGCACAAATGGTTTTTTAAGAATAAAGCTTACAAAGAAAAAATCTTACCATCGTAAGTGCCAGACATTGAAAGGTCTCATTACGGCCAATGATGTCATTGCGGACAGTATTGATGACCAATCGTAAAAAGTCGTGATTCTCATTTAATAAACATGAAGTCACTATGTATCCAACCTGCAAAAATTTCGTGTTTAAATTGTGAATAGATTACAAAGAATTTGGATACAAATTGGGTCGCATAGGAGTAAACATATTAGCAATACAATATAGTGCAAAAAAAAAGCATCGACATCTGCAATTTTTATAGTCTTCGTAACTTTCATATGAGGACATAACCCACAGAATACCATTAAATAGAGAGAGGTGCTCATCATCACACAAAAACATTCCTGACACATATCAAGAAACATAAATAAATGACGGTTACGATAGCCTGAAAATACTTTGTTTAAATGTAGGTAGATAGTGTCCAAAGTAATCAGAACCTACACATCTATAGATAGCAATAAAATGAAATCAACCAATTTCACTGACAACACGGTGCATCATGACAATACACAAGTGAAATCCTAAAGGCTGGATCAATTGATAAGAAACTGTCACACTTGTCCTATAGGTGTCCATGTTGCTTTGTCCAATAAACCAAGTCAAAAACTAACAGGCTGCATGATTATGAAGAAACTGTCGTCATCCATGCAGGTCTGGACAAATCAATCCTAATACTCTGAATAAAACCATAAGCCTGATACTTTGACTAAAAATTGACATAATTGTTAGGATAAGAAACTTATTTTGTTGTACATTTGTTTAATTTTTTTCCTCCACGTTCAGCTGCACAAAGCAATGTTTCTAAAGTGTCACAGATGTGTCCTGGTACAATTTGTGGACACTCTTGTTTATTTTTTTGTTTGGAACAATATTTCAAAGTTTGTATAAAGCTGTTTAAATTATAACAGTTCAGAAGACAAGTTATCTATTCAGTGTCAAATAATAATTCTTTTCTAGAGATTGTATAGCTTTCATAATTGCTTCTCCTTTCCAAATGAAAATTTCCAGCTGTTGAAACTTGTATATTCTGCATTTCACATTTCTTATTTTGTTTGCACTTTCAATTTATAACAACATAGTTTCAAACAAAAGCTATGGAAAAAAAAGCCAAAATACAATATGATTTCAGTAATAAATGTCTGCATTTACTCGAACTTTTGGAAGAAACCAACATAAACTTGCAGAAGCCCAAAAAAAGAACAATCAATCAATAAACAAAAATGATTTACAATACCTGTTTCTCAGGATACTTTGGAGCGGATATAAGGGAAACAGTCTCCATATGCCCAAAGTCTACATCATAGCCAAGCATATAAATGTAAAGCATCTTCCAAACATATTTTTTCTTCTCATAAGGTGTTATACCCTGTCAGAAAAAAAAATATTGTTAACAAAATTTGTATTTACTGTCTACTTCCGCTTTACAAATAGTTTTGAGCTGTTACATTGCTTTACAATATGTGATCCATCCATAAGAGACAAGGTTGCCACAAGATCCAGGAAAGAAGCAATCTTTGATGCCTGAATAGCAAGTTGTACAAAGATTAAGCCACAAATAATTCTGTCTAAAGGCTCTTTAATAGGAGTGAATAAATTGCATCGGTTTGTAAATAAGGCACAAAAACGGAGTGACTCATACTGTGAACAAGATTTTACCAGATGGAAGGACCTTCTAGAACAGCCAATGCAAACGTGTGATCAATCAACTTGTATCAGTTTGTAAGGAAGCCAACAAAAACAGGGCAACTCATTGTGAACAAGATTTTACCAGATGGAAGGACCTTGATTCGCCAAAGCAATACACATGATCAATTAAAGGAGGGCAATCTAAATGATTAGACACCTGAAGCTTAACAGGGTAGTGTAACTTTAAAATCTACATGCAGATCCAATGCATGTTTTTGTTAAAACAATTGTGTGCAAATAATTTTACTTGAAAGCAGACAATATGCCACCAGACAAGTTAACTGTACATTTCGTTTCATTAAATCAAGAATAAATATACATTTTATCTTCATTTCAACATACAAAATCACTGTAGAAAACTGAAATAGCTCATAAAAATGCATACTCCAAACAATTATAAACAAGTTTGTGTTATTGAAATGGCAGCAAAGAAAATTGAAGAAACAAAAATAAAATCTAAGGGATAATTATTTAAATGTGCAAAAAAAGGTTTGCACAAAATAATGAAATTTCAAAATTTTCCTGGTGAGCAAACATTAAAGTTATTCAAATGCCTTGAAGATGGATGGGACAGAAATGTGGAACAACTTAAAAATGTGGCCAAAAATGGAGAATCTCAATTTATCAAAGAAATTTAGTTTGTGTTAATTTACTTGTACTCTCTTGAACAAAAAATGTGTAGTATAAAAAATTGTAAAAATTACACATTTGTAAAGATTCAACATGCATATTTTTATACATTCAAAATTTAATAAAAAAACCAATGACAATCAAAAGTTAAAACTCTCCGCGTTGTCACCAGAGCCAAGGTTCACTGGGAAGTTATGACAAGTTTCAAATTGCACACCTGTGTCCCTGTCCCACCCAAATAGCATTTGAATAAATAATGCCAGGGGCACTTCTGTGTAAATTTGGCAGAAACCTTAGATCTAGAATCCAAACCTAACATAGCTTATTTGTTTGAATCGGCCCATCAAGGGGTGTGTTTCAAGAAGCATCCTAACAAAACATACAACCGATCATATTCTGGTTATTCCTTCAACATATATTGCATATTTATCTCAGGGTGTATGGTCTGAAAAGATCAGATTTGTGCTATGTTTCAACAAATGATTTCATAAAAAATAGCCAAGTGACTTTTTTAAACTGAGATGAGGTTCAGGACAGGGTGACAAGGGGAACAACTTTCAATTTTTGGGAACAAATGGAAAAGACGGTCAATGGCAATGCACCAAAGACACAAATTTTTAAAAATAATTAACTAAGATCTACAATCTAATAGCCAAATTCATGCAACAGAAGCAACACACACTGCACGACGCATAGCAAACAATTATCAATCTTCGCTTCCCTTTTCCCAACCAAATGTTATACACAACAAGCAGGCTTCTACTAGAGGATCATCTAAAGTAAGCTCGCCGTAAGAAGAACCTCCTACGAGTGAGGCTAAAATCACAAATGTTATTTCCAAAGCGCCAAGAAAGACTTCATCAGCCTATTTGGAACAGTTAATCATCAGCCCTTATATAAAAGGACAGCAGTGCAGTAATATCGAGGTTACTAACATCCACGAAATTAATGTGTGCTGCCATACCTTGTTGAAAACCCTTGGATACAATGTGGAACAGTTTACTAAGACAAAACTAACTAGAGAGCAAACAATCCAATTGCCAATGACTCTTGGACCAATAACTCTTCATGTTACATTCAATGTGGCATACTCTTATCTCAATATAATGCTAACTTGGGTCACTCTTGGATAAGAACAATGGGGGCAACATTTGATCAGAATCATTACTACATTACATTCACTTGTGAAAACAAAATTAGTCGCATTTCACAAGATGGAACAATTCAAATCACGCACACATGCATCACATGAACATCCCATTGACGAGATCATAGGGTAGCCCTCTTATGCTTCCCTTACTCGCATCAAAATATACACACTATTTGTACATAGCTCTGTTGTCGCATACTTGTCTCCTATATTATGATCTTTACTTGACTCAGCACTACTCATTCTTCCAACGCCTCTTGTGATTGACACATACACATGACCTGACAATGCAACACATTTCAGGAGTTCGATGTGATTGTTGAGGGAATCGTGGTTACCCAAACCCCATCCAGTCTTCCATGTCATAGTCTACGCCTCTAGACCCATTGTATCTTAAAGTATGGTATCAGTCAGTGTATGTATTTATTCAAAAGCCAAAACATTCAGATATTTCGATAATTCAAAAACATTCAAATATTGCAAAAATCCAAAACCAGGACCTTCCTATGACTTGCATTATCATAACATCGATTCAAATATTCTTGTTATTCAGTTTTAGCACTTGTCACATAACATTTCCTTATGCACTTAAGCTTACACTGCCATACATAAGTTAGTTACAAGACATATCAGCTACATATTGTCATGGACACAAACATGCTTTGCAACCTCTTATTGCTCTTGTATCCGGAAGCACCCTCTTCTACACTTGTGGGCATGCCTACTTTAGGGGCATATTGCACTTAACAATTTGTCAAGCCATATCAATTGCACTCTTCTCCATTGACAATACAAGAGCCACTTACATGATGCCTGGCACTGACTTATACCTTGTGACACGTGTTTTACTACGAATGTGTTATGTTGATTTACTTAGTAATAACATTGTGTGACTATATCTATTGACACTGCTCGCTCCAAGCACATTTCTTTACTGGTGATGAGCTGTTTTTATTACATGATTTATTCCTATTTTGCATGTATGTCTTATTATTCCATTCACCATCACTTCACACAAACAAAGGCAAATGCAAAATTTACGACATGTTACTTATTCACTTTGTCAGTATATGATATTCACACAACTAGTGAGCGATAGCACTCTCCAGGATCCGAAGGAACCTCTCTCGACCCTATCTAACTATATGGCGCCCCCTATCCCTATCCCATCTAGAGAGGGTGGGGTGGGGGGGGGGGGCACTCGACTATATCTCTATCTGGGGGGGGCGAGACCATAGTGAAGATTCCCCACCGCCCTCGTTTCATATGTGGGGTGCCATACCTATCCTAGACTCTATAGTAGAGTCCATATAGAGTCAGTAGTCGGTAGTTGGTAGTTGGCAGAGCATCTGGGTCGTCGGGGCCCTCCCCTATATAGATGGATAGATATGGGCCCGACCGACTAGTAGCTATATTCTATTCCATTCTATTCTAGATATAGAGTCGGCACTTGACCACCCCAAATAGATACAGATAGTTCAGGGCTCATATCTAGATAGGGCAGATTAGGATCGAGGGACTCGACTGTTATTTATTCACTTTGTTGGTATATGATATTCAAACATAGTTGTTATGATGTTCTTAACACTTTTACATATCTATTACGCTGCACACTTGACTTAACAGTTACACATGAATTAGTTTCAGGGCATACAAGTTACAAATTGCTATGGGCACATTCATATCTGGCAATTCTTTAGTCATATACCCAAGGGCACTATTCTCTGCAATGAGAGAATGCCTACACTAGGGGCATCTTCACACAGAACATTTCAAGTGATATTTTTTTATGGCTTTAGGCCCGTTAGCAATATAAAGTCACTTCTATGACGACTTGAATCAGCTTAAACTTCATGATAGGCGTTGTTATGGATATGATATTGTGTTTTTAACAAATGATGACATAATTTGTGTATATGTACTAACATTGCTTACTCCATGTTACTGTTTCATTGATCATGACTGACTTTCTATGTTGTGATGATTGATTCCATGATGTTTGCATATTCTATGTTTCTAGTGTGGCTGTAACGATGTTCTTGTCGATGCATCGTCAGTGTCCGTCAAGTTGTTGGGATGGGTCTCGTCATATCATGTGTAGTTGTGATGCGGTGTATGTCATCATGTCGTGTCATGTGTTTCAAAGAATCCTTCATATCATGTCATATCATGTTGCTAGCACACTTATATGGACTTCAATCACATGTTTGGATTGATTATCTGTTTGGATTTCTAACAATATACACATATGCTTCTCTCTTAGATCAATACATGATTCACGCTTATGCTATATCGATGACATCATATGCACGCTAATTTTATCAAAATCATATTATTCGTGCTTTATCTGGTTTATTCAACGTAAACTGCATATTTCTCTCACAGCTTAACCTCTGAAATTAGATCAGATTTATACTATGTTTCAACAAATTATTTCAAAAAATAGCCAAGGAACTTTTTTAACCTGACACGAGCTTAATGATGGGATGACAAGGGGAATAATTTCTGACTTTTGAGGACAAATGGAAAATACCCACCCCTCAAAATCCACATACATAGGACGGTGATGTAAGGATAGCAAGGATAGTCGGCAATGCACCAAAGAAACAAATTTAAATAAAAATTTAGCTAATATCTACCATCTAATAAAGATATCAGCAAATATGTCTTTAACATTAAAACCTTAGCATGGATGATGCAAACATCAAACTAGAAATAGTTGAAAATTGAAATAGACATCTGAAAAAGACATGATTCTTTTTTCATTACTGAAATTTGATAAAAACAAAAATAAATGATACAACATGGTAAGCTTTAAGAAGATACAATACCATCGGTAAGTACAAAAATAGCTAAAGCCAAGCAGTACATGCCATATTGTTTGCCTCTAGGCATTATAAGAATTATCTTGGGCCTCACTAGTGCCACTGCCATTGTCCCTCGCATTTTCCCCCTCCTTGGGCTTATGTAAAACTTTTTGGAATCTCAGCCAAATATACCTACACCAATATAACTTCATTGTTACATACTTTCATAGACCAGCACACTTTTTGACACTGAACAAGCACAGAACTGTATGCCTTGGCTTCACCTTACAACACTTCACAACACTATTATCATGGCATAGCATAGAAGTTAGATAAAGTCGTCAAGTTTCCAATGGTATGACCATAGATCAGTAATTATGGTTTCTGGGCTGGCTGGTGAGTTAGTTATTATGGTTGAAAGTGATGAACGGCATATGGCATAGCATAGAGGTTAGATAAAGTCATTAAGTTTCCAATGGTATGAGCATAGATCAGTAATTATGGTTTCTGGGCTGGCTGGTGAGTTAGTTATTATGGTTGAAAGTGGTGAACAGCATGGTCAAAATTCTGCTGACTACATCTTCTCTCTCCTCCTCATACTTGCATGATAAAATGCTTTTCATTTGTGGGTCTGCTGAACTTCTGGTTAGCAGCCCACCTGCACATAAATGGTTTTTTTGCTGGGTAGGGCCCTCTCCTAGGTAAATTTAGCAATAAATATATATAGCCTCATCGTTGTCGCATTTTATTTGATCCTCTAGATCCGAATCCATCTCACTATTAACCCAGTGTATCCACAATTCTATAGACAAAGGCTTTTATCTTTGAAAGGCTAATCTGTTCCTATTGATAGATTGGATAAAACAATGGGTATGGCAGCTCCCTCCATAACAGAGGAACCAACAACTAGTAAAAATAGGCAAATGGAATTTTTCTAACACTATGGAGCTGAACCCCATCCTTAACAACTCAACTGGATTTTCTTTGCCTATAATCCATCAAACCTTCCTTTCTCCATCATATAAAAGAGAGCCATTGAATTCTGCAAAAATAAGTACCATAGCCAAATAATCCTTCCATTATCAATAGTAAAATCATTTTAAAAGGCAGCTCCTAACCAACCCTTTAATCAGTTAACATTCATGGCATCTCTCTGACATCTCCAGTCTTTCCTAGTTTAATCATTCAATGCATGAGTTCCCAAATGGCACATAGAGTACATCCGACAGACCTCATTTAGAATAAAACAAAGCAAGAATGCAGGCATACAGAAGTATTGTGGGTACAGTGAATATTTTGACTCAAGCATTATAGTGATCAATACAGTTCAGTATTCCATGTATGCCAAGCAAAGAGTTATAAAGATACTCACAACATTTACTGTAGAATGTATACACATACTGTGCCATGAAAGTAAGATTAATGTTAGAATTAGATAATTAATGTCATTTATTGATGATATTCCTTCTGACTGCTTCAAACTTTGCACTGTCGCACAACAGCTTTCAAGTTTTAACTAAGCCAAAGCCCCATAGCAATTCCTAATCACGCCTTTACTCGTTTAACATTCATGGCATCTCTCAGACATCTCCACAGTCTTTCTTGGCTTAATCATTTAATGCGTAAGCTCCCAGATGACGCAGAGTGTTCATCCGACACACCTCATTTAGAATAAAACAAAGCAAGAATGTGGGCATAAAGAAGTATTGAGGGTACAGTGAATGTTTTGACTCAACTCAAGTATTATAGTGATTAACACAGTTCAGTATTCCATGTATGCAAGCAAAGAGGTATAAATTGGGATACCTGAAAACTTATAGGGCACCCCGTACCAGCATTGGGACATACCCAGTATGGATACAGGTACTGATATGTATCGGATACACTGCATAATACTGGGTATGGGAGTCTGTGCGCAGCACTGTCTTTTTAAGAGCAAAAGAAATAACACTCACAAACAAACAAAAAAAAACAACAGTAACCCTAATCTACCTACCCCAACCTCTTAATGACACTCTCCAAAAGCTATACAAGCACCTCCTTGCTCCATTTCAAAACACATTCACATTTTCAGCTTTTGCAAATTTAGGAACTTGAAAGAAAAAGTGAGGAGCTTCGAGGAGGAAAAAGTAAGAGCAGTTAGGGGCTTCAAAGAACAACTTGAAGGAGAAAAATCAGGTTTTTCTCTCCATTCACCCTCTTTTCCATTTTCAATTTTTTTGTAATAAATTTGCAACTTGTTAATGTGATCAATGACCATGAATGATGTGTGTATTACTCACACATCATTCATGACTATATTTATTTTTAAATTCTATGAATTTATGTAATATTGTTTTAATTATAGTTTTTATGTTTTTTTAAAAATAGAGTTTACAATTTTAAACTAGTTGTTTTTTAAAGTTTTAAACGTCTACATCCTGTGTATGCTCTCACCTCACACCTTTTATGGCAAACTTGGTGATCAGAAGCAAAGAATGATGCCTAGGGTTTAGTTATATTTGTTGTTTTTAGAGTATATTTTGTAGTTTTGAAAAAAAAAAATCCAAACTTTGTGTATGCTCTCACCTCACACCGTTATGGCAAACTTGGCAATCAAAAACAGAAAAGAAAGCCTAGTGTTTACTTATGTTTAGTGTTTTTAGAGTTTATTTAGCTATTTTAAAAAATAAAATCAGAACTTTGTGTATGCTCTCACCTCGCACCTTTATGGCAAACTTGGTGATCAGAAACAGAAAAAGATGCAATGTTTGTTTAGTTTTCTTTGTTGTTTTTTAAGTTTATCTTTCTCATTGTAGGTTAAAAAAATATAAATGGCATCAAGTTCAACTTTAGGTGGAGGGCAAAGGGGGCAAGGGGAAACAAGCCGAAAGGAGGCCCACAAGGAAACATTTTGGGTCCCATGAATGTGAAAATGATCCTTCTTCTCCTCTATGGAAACATGTAGAAGTGTTGGAAAACATTGTCGGTTGTGGCGTTAAATGTTGGGTATGCAACCATTGCCACGTCATTTGTGATTTAAGCCATCATAGACTCACCTAAAAGCTCATTTAACTAGAGTAACAGAACTAGAATTAGAAAGTGTGATAAGATGAAAAGGCAGAAATAATGGCATATGTGAAAGAGCAAGAGGAAGCTAACTTGCAATCTGCAAGAGCTTGCTCTAGAACTGTTCCTTTGCAAAGGAGGGGTTTAGGAAAACCACCACACACTCAAATCATCCTTTCATTCAAAGTCAATCTAAAACTCTACCAATGCCACTTAAAACTCCCTTAAGAAAGAAGCCACCTCAAGAAAGAGAGCAAAAAGACCCCATAGAACAAGCATTCAGCATGGAGAAGAGGGATATTGTTGATAAATTGGTGGCTCGTTGCATTTATGCATGTGGGTTGCCCTTCAATGTGTTGAGATCGCCATATTGGCAACAAATGGTAAAAGGCATTAAATGGTAAATGCCCTAGCTATGAAAAGGTTTGCACATCCCTCTTAGCAAAAGAAGTGAGGCATATACAAACTTCTTTGTAGCCAATTAAAGATTCTTGGAAAGATTTAGAAGAGTCCATTATTTCAAATGGATGGAAATATGCGTGAAATAGACCCCTAATCAACATTGTTGCAATAATCCTTAAAGGGGCAATGTTCTTAAAGGTTGTTAATTGTGAGGATGAAGTGAAAGATGCACAATTCATTGCAAACATTTTGATTGAGGCTATTGTGTCGATAGGCCCCCAGCACATTGTCCAAGTCATAACGAACAACGAAAAAATTGCAAGGCAACAAGGTTGATTGTAGAAAGAAGATATGAGCACATATTTTGAACACCTTATGGAATACACTCCCTCAATTTGATATTGTAAAAGATTGGAAAAATCCCATGGATAGAGAAAATTTACACGAAGCAAACAAAATTCGGATGTTTGTGTCGCAAATCATTACGTGTCTCAAGCCATTAATAGAAGATTATCAAGGTTTGAGTTGTTGAAGCCGAGAGGACAATTCTTTAATTTCTAATTTGTATAATTTTTTTATTGAAATCTGGCAGGTCCACGGACCGCCTTCCCCCATGGTGAAGTGGGTAGATTTCTTAGGCTAAGCGGCCAAGGACTGAGGGGTATCCATTCCGTCAAATTCACCGGGGCACGATCCGGCCTCATCCCTTATTACGGTGCATCTCCTGACTTCACTTGCAGCGAGAATTGAACCCTGGTGGGCTCTTTAAGAGCCAAGCATCTTCACCATTGAGTCAATAGTCATTCGATTAATTTATATAATTTAACTTTGAATAAGTTGAAATTTTTAAAATTTGCACTTTTTTAAATTTCTTTTTATAGGTTTGCTGAAATTAGATTTGCCTCTCACACACTTGTCTTGAGATGACTTGTGAAGGTAAAACATGCCTTAAGCAATATGGTGATTGACAACATTTGGACCATGTGGAGGCAAGCAAACACAAAAAGAACCCATAAGATAAAATCATTGATCCTTGATGATGATTGGTGGGCCAAGGTTGAGTATTTGCTTAGTTTCATAGAGCCTATTCTTTCTATGATCAGATATGTAGACATAGATAATGCTTGCATAAGAGAAATTTATGATGGAATTGACTCCATGCTTGAAAAATTAGAGAAATCATACAAAACAAAGAGCAAGACCTTGAAGAAAACTTCTATAATGAAGTTAAGAGTGTTATCATGAGGAGGTGGAATAAAATGACCACCCCATTGCATCTCCTTGCCTATGCCCTAAATCCCAAATATTATAGCAATGAAATAGTTGGGTTACTGTGCAACCACCATATGATGACCAAGAAGTTGCAAATGGAACTAGGGCAGCATTCAAGAGGTTGTTTCTGATCCATTTGTAGCTAGTGTGGTGCAATGAAATGAGAATGTTTGTATCTTCAAAGGCAACATGGGAGAAATAGAGGCTCTTTGTGACAAGTACAACATGACTCCAATAAAGTGGTGGTATGTACATGGCCATGATGTCAAGTACCTACGACCTATCGCCATTAAACTTCTCTCACAAGTATAAAAGTTAACCAAAAATTTGTTGTTCAATGTTTATCAATTAAAATTTAAGATATTAACACACATTTTTGTACAATATTAACTTTTTTGTAACAAGTGGCTAGTAATTCTTCAACAGAGTGAAATTGGAGTACATATGCCTTCATCCACTCAACTAAACGAAACAAGTTGGCATCTAAGAAGGCTGAGGATTTGGTATATGTACATTCCAATTTGTGCCTCCTAACACACAAGACTAAAGACTATACTAAAGGTCCTAACAAGCTTTGGGATATTCATCTTGAGACTACTAACTTTGATGCTTCCGCTACTACTTTGGCCCAATTTTCACTACATGGTATCGATGATGAAAATCCAAAGAGTTCTTCAAAAGGGTTGGACGGTGGAGCTGGTGGTAGTGGGGATGGAGGTGCTTAGTGACAATCATGGAGTTGATTTTGAGGAAAAACTAGATTATATACTCTAAAATTTAGATTATAATCATGAACATATGAAAATTGAAGCAAGTAGAATATTTTGAACTTCCATGAATACTAAAAACTAAAGACTATACTAAAAGTCCTAACAAGCTTTGGGATATTCATCCTGAGACTACTAACTTTGATGCTTCCGCTACTACTTTTGTCCAATTTTCACTACTTGGTATCGATGATGAAAATCCAAAGAGTTCTTCAAAAGGGTTGGACAGTGGAGCTAGTGATAGTGGGGATGGAGGTGCTAGTGACATTCATGGAGCTGATTTTGAGGAAAAACTAGATTATATATTCTAAAATTTAGATTCTAATCATGAACATGTGAAAATTGAAGCAAGTAGAATATTTTGAACTTCCATGAATACAATGCATTTTATCTTTTATAGACTAAAAATGAGTAGTGTGCATTTTGTATATATTTATATTTTTTAATTTTTAGTAATATATTGTACGAACGCACCCATGCCGTACCCACACCCAACATTTTTTTAAAATTGGCATTTCCGCATTTCAAACCCTTACCCATACCTGTTTCCTAACAACATAGGGTATAAAGATACAATACTTCCTATAGATTTTATACGCATACCATGTCATGAAAGTAAGATTAATGTTAGAATTAGATAATTAATGTCATTTATTAACGATGTTACTTATGACTTCTAAGCCAAAACCCCAAAGCTATTACACCAATATTAGAGATTTAGGTTGACCTAAAAACAAAATAGTTTCATATATGGTAAATCAAAGTTCAAACTTTAAAATAAAACATATGCTTCAGCTTTACTTCTTTATGCCTATTCATTTCTTCTTTAAGGAACTTGATTTGTGTCAAAAGATCTTTATTTTGCTACCAAAGTCTCAATATTTACTTATCCTTTTCCATTGTCCCCAAATATCTTCTGCATATTCCTTTGACCACTTTTTTGTAATAAAATGCTCAACACTTCCAAAAGTCATATTAGACTTGTGTGAATGTTTTCCACCACTCATATGCTTGTCCTCGAAAAAGAACAGTTTTGTACAGTGGATAAATATTTTTCTTTTAAAGTGGAAAAATTCTTCCAAATCCTCTCTATAGCAACAATATTATTGACCATTATCTAGATTTGATTAACTTTGGTCCCTTTATGTCTTCACCAATGCATTTGTTTCAAAAAGTGTATCTCATAAACAAAATGCTCCGATCCAACATCAGCTGTGAACATTATGGGATTTTTAAAATGTAGGTACTTTGATAAGCATCTTTTAGGTCATCTCTGTGCAGACCAATTCAACTACCTACTGGCCCTTTTGAAAATGGAAATCGCCCTCACCTACTTATTTTGCAAACAATGTCTAGGCTTTAAACAACTTATTTCAATATCTGCAACTCCATTTCCAAGCTGTCATTTGTCAGCAAGAGTTTTTCTATCCCAGAGCCTCAATACTCCAGCAAAGTATTATTGTCACTATCTTTCCTTTGTATGGCATGTTTTGTCTATGGAATGTAATCAGACAACATTAATTATTCTTTTATAATGCAATTGGTGCATTAGAAAATGAAAATTATCAATTCCCTTCCAACGGTCATCCTTTTTTGTAGAAAAGAATGTTTTTTCAATTTGCTTTGCATCTGCAACCTTGGCATTCAACTTTCCTTGCACTTCATCACAGTGAATCCTTCGGTTTTGAGATTTGTATACAATACAAATTTTGAGTGCTTCTTGCTTGCTACCTAATATTTATATGTCAAATGGCATCTACATGATTTATCTCCCTAAAATCGCATTTCTATAGAAGACATCAACTTGAAAACTTTTTAAATAAATATTCAAGATTTGTTTTCTTAAATGGACAACAGGTGGAACCCCTCTCCACATGAGGGGCCCACCGGAGGGCAACTCCGGTTGATTCCTTTGGGGCAGAGCCAGTTCATAGCTTCAGTATAAAAGAGTTTAATTGGCCAACAAAAATATTTGTTTTCTTAAAGGCAAAGGTAATTTTAAGGTCAGCGCCAAGTGAGACACCAATTTGGTGTATCAGCCCACAAGGAGATTGTATTTTCATTCACCTTGTATATTGTTCAAGGAGGAGTGCAACCCTACCCCCTCCAAACTCTAACCTGCGACATCTTCTATGGAGCACACACACCTTCACCATCAAGCCCACTCAGGCTGTACAACAACTGTCACTTGTAAACTAGTTTAATGTAAGTAGTAGAATGAATCTGAAGATGATCACAGAATTCGTCCACAGCCTCCAACTTTTTATTCTATGAAACTTCACTTTTGTAGTATTATACATTAATTCCTACATTATAGTTCAAGCTTGGCTGCATTTTTGTGGAAAAATGGCAAAAACAATGATGTCGTCTTTCCTAAATCAATTGTCAATGAAAAATCAGTCAACATTTGTGCAAGCCTTGCATGAAGTTGTGATTCAGTAAATCGCCCTGGTGGCCCTAAGTCTATTTCATTCTGCCTAAGATCAACACCTTCTGTCCTTCCTTAAATAAACTCAAATCACCAGATGGGGCTCACTAAGAATTACCATGTTATGTGTCTCTTCTTTTGCTCAGTATTGGTATAATGCCACCACCTTTAAGATGTTGTGGATATTATCTCTTTCTTCTCCTTAATGGGTAAGTGAATGAATGTTGTATAGATGGGATCAATCAGGTAGTTCATACCATCATTGGGAAGAACTAAGGTGGTTCATACCATCATTGTGAGGAGGTAAGTGGGTACTGCGTGAGTGCCACACAGAACTTGGCTTACTATGTACACAATACAGAAGATTCCTAGAGAAATTTAGAATTGAAGTAATGAGCAACAAATGAAGGTCTCTCACATTCTTTTCGTTGTGATTACAAATAACATGCACTCTTGGTGCTTAATTGATCATGTAAGATTACTGACTACACCAAGATGTGCAGTGCATCATCTCCAAACTATGTCACACATATCAAAATCCAAACAAAGGAAGTAAACCTGAGGCCCAAACACCAATCATTACACCGTACAAATTTTAACACCAGTGGAATCCTGCAACTTAAAAGAAGGGTTAAAGCAATATGACAGGTACTTTTAGTTTCCATGAATTGTAAAGTAACGAAAAGAATGGCAATAAATGAAGGGTGAAAATCAATACACTGCAGTCGAGTCTGGTATACAGACCTAGTCATAAACACCAAACCTTAAAACTTGTAAAATGCATTAAACTTGAAGAATTTCCAAGTGCCCAGAGGAAATCAGCACCGCTCTACCACAATGGGAATCAGTCAACTGACCCCTCTGCACTGTGCTCTAGACGAGATTCCATTCAAATGCCAAATAAAACTGGGGCTGTCTGACAGGGCGTAGGTCCCAACTCCGAATCAAGCTCTAGAAAATTGCAAAGGGTTCGTAAAATGTCTCCACAAAACTTAATTTCAAGTATTTTAAGGTTCAAATGTTTGTTTGTCTATTTCTCGTTTCCTGCAATATCTAACTAGCTTAAATGTTGATTCTCTAAAACGCGATGATTCAAACTACTCCAAAAATCAGTCTGCTAAATTCAACCCTAGCATTTCTTCACGCAGCACTCCAAACAACTCTTCCACTAATCACCCTAGCTCACAATTTTATGATTCTTCCCACGAAATTATAAATACAAAAAGACCTAGATTACTACATTATTGCGTAATCAGTGCCGGATGAAAATAATTGTCCAACCTTCCCGTGTGTTTAATATGCACATTTTGCCCGGATCTTCACAAATAAGCAAAGATCTTTGCATTTTCTGGGAAATAGAAAACTTAGCCTAATTCATCAGACAGAATAAAGCGCAAATAGCAAGATGATTATGAAAACAAAAACATTACCCGTTCATTTTTGAATTTTGTCCGAATATTTCCAAGCTCTTTGTCGACTCTTTGCCGCTCCATCTCTTTGTTTTGGCAATTCCTTACGTCGCTGATAAACACCGAAAGCCCTCGCATTCCAGAGAGAGCCATCCTTATAAGATCCAATCCAATGTACGCACAGATCAATTGATTTCGCGTCTTCAGCTCAGATCGAGACGAGCATCAAAACCGTTAGAAGACGTTAATTTCTATGCCCTAATCGGTTGCATTGCTGTCGATTTATCCTGCCTCTGCTTAAATTACACAGCACCGAACGGGAAGGAGTCTGAAAAACGTAGAGAAAATAACACAGGCGGAGAAGACTTTTGCCCTGCTGTTTTGATCTTTTATATTAACCCGCCTTCGGTTTTATTAACCCGAGTTAGGGGAAGGTTGAATGTTGTATTGTTTAAAGGGGAATTTGGAAAAAATAGTTATTATTGATTGGATCAAGGTTGGCATGGGGCCCCGCCTTACGGAGAGGTACTTGTATGGTATGTGTGCGTTTATTGGCGCCCTTTAAATCAAATGTTGTGCGTAACACCTAATTAAGTACCCGCACTAGCTTTTTATAAAAAAATATGCATTTTGCTTCCATGTTTTTCCTTCACAAGAATTAAAAGACATACTTTAATCCATCACTTTCATGTTTTTGCCTTCAAAAGCATTGATTTGGCTTTTCAAAGGCCTCGTGGTAAGAAGAAAAAAATTGACTAGAGAAAGTCCTTCCATTCTATTCTTAAAATTTTAGATTCCATTCCACCAATAAATTTTATAATTGTCAAAGGTTTCGAGAACTAAACACTAGATTTGGTTGATGTTAAATTGATATTTCAACGAGTCATGCTTATTGGCATTAAAATGTATTTTGGTTATTTTAGGAAAATATGAAAATTATGAATGATTAACAAAAGGAATTTTGTAAAAATAAAGAATTTGTTGTAATTTTGTACATATGTTAAAAATTGAAAACACAATGTAATTTTAGAGAGTGATGCAAAGTAAATTTAGAAAAATCAACCAAAAATAATAATTCCATTAGAATCGTAGACTTTACCAAAACCATAGTACATTTCAATTAGATGTTAGTCAATGTTAGATTTGAGTTGACGACCTTGTTTTCCTTCTCCGAGCTCTAAAAACCTCACTTTCTTTTCTTGAATTATTTATGAATCCCTAGGAAATTACTTTCCTCCTTGGAACCCTAACATAGCCACAACACCTTGTAAACCCATAAAAATTGGATCGAGTTATTAGGGGTTTGTGTTATTTATCCATTATTATTAGGCCTCAAAAACTTTGTGAACTCTCGAAAACAACACACGGGTATAATGCAATTCAACAAGAAGACAACATAATATAAGTGCCCCAACACTTCTCACTTTCGATGCTCTAATCAATGCACGAAAAAGTAAATGCTAGATGTTCTTCTCTAAATTCTTGTGATCATTTTCAAAGACTAAAATGCTTCTCTATTACTTAAATCAATAATTTGTTCCTTTTCTTATGATCAATTTCCTAAATGCACTAATACACCTATGAATTTATAAGTTCCTTGAATTCAAATTAGGACCTATTAATGTGTATGTCAACACACAACTATGAGAATGGTCAACCAAAAATGGCTCCAAATCTCAAGGAACCCAAAACAAGGGTCAAAAGGTCCCATGCAAAAAGGGGAGACAAAATTGTAGTACATGTATAGACCTTATTTTTCACTTATTTATGATTTCTCTTTACAAGTTGTCAACACATTAATCCCTTTTATTGCATACGTTAAATGGTTCACGAAGAAAGGGCTAGGATCATATCATAAAGCACCTTGTGGGATAATGTTCTAGAATTTACCCTTTCTACTACCACCACATTATACCTTTGTACTACCTCCTTACGACACCTTTAGATCACCTCTCCATTTGCTCAAAGTGTCATCCATAACCCTTTTTCATTCCCTTTTCCTTCACTTTTTAATGTCATATTTGCAGTTGATGTCATCAAACCATTTGTTGACATCTCCTAGCTAATTGGCATCAAGAAAGTGAGAACCCTAACTTCAAGTTATGTCCTTTATTTATAAGTATCATTATTGTCATTTCTCAATATGCATCATTGAATAAATTATTTTTCCTTTGCTCACAAATCTTCCCTTAAAGGTTTTAGGGTTTAGTGGAGCTTACACTTAGAGATAATCATTTGAGCATTAAGTTACTAGGACCATCAAGAATATGATTAGAGCCAACAAATTCTACCTTAGTGTTGTACAATACTTGTGTGTTAATTTAGTGGATCAAAAGATAACATATACGCCATATATGTAAAATAGATGTAATGATGAAGTAAAAAAAAACTATGATGAAATAATAACATGTGTATAGTATGGAGGGATGCCCCTAAGAGAATAATGTAAGGAACCAAGTTGGCGTATGTCATCATATAATGTGTGTGTGTGTGTCTTGCATCAAGATCCATATGCCTCGTGAGCATATGTGTGTAAAGAATGTACATAAAAGATATGTTACCTATCAAATCATAGTAATGACAAACAACATATGTAATGTTAAGTGTGCACAACTCAAGCTACGTGTAAAGGTCTTGGTTTTGTATTTTTGCAAATATGTGAATGTTTTTATATTTTTGAATTTAGTTATGTACAGGGAAAGGGGTAGACAAGGCTATCAAATGATATTTTGGTCGGGGGGCAAACTCTAAATAGTGAAGAAGGCACAAGCCTTAAAGATGTCATAGTATATGTAGAAAGTTTATGGGAGTCATAACATGATAGAAAGTCGAAAAGGGTAAACCCATTAGACATATTATAAGTATAAGGTTTTGAATTGAGATATGTGATTAGATTATTGTATCTAAAGAGACTACAATTGATTTATAATGATTTTGATTTATGTTTGAAACCCATTAGGATTTCATAAATATGACATATCATGTGATGGGTAGTGATAATATTAGTAGTCTTAAAAAACATATCGGAATCATCGCCCTTATCAAAGTACGTAGGGCGTATATAATACAAGGAAACCTTTTCTTGGAAAATAAAGAAGGAGATCCGCATATGCTCAAGAGCATTCAAGAAGGGATTAAGTATAATGATGCACCGTGATGGATAAGCTAAGAAAATAGAGAACGAATGACTACTATAGATTATGAAGATGCACTTCTACTAATGATTTGATTGTATACTATATGAAAAATTAAGTGTAGTACTTGGTTGCGTATATAAGATATTGTGTTGCACACAACCTAGTGGGAAACGACAGGTTGTTGAGAAATATATAATGATTCTATTGAAATAGTATATTATTCTTCGTTAAAGGGCATGAGATTGAGTTGTTGCAAATGTTTATCAGACATATCAAGGTGTTCATAGTCATTGTAATAATAATCAAATCAAAATCATCTCTATCAATGTAATTTACTAGTAGTGATAAATCAATGTTATACGTGAAATTATTTTGTGTGTTTCCCCTGTTGGGGATGGGAGTTGTGGTGGTAAAAGACTTTTTAGAAGCAAGACTTGGGATCTAGCTAGTATGTTCTTATGCCTATAGAGATATGTATACCATCTTAATCAATAGTTGTATTTAGATAATTCCATCCATACATGATAGGTATTACCTTACTAGTAATATGTACTTGAATAAGATTGTTTGTATTTGTATATGAACCAATATCATCATTTGAATTAGGATTTATCCCAGTTTGTTGTGGAGAAGTAGAGGTATCTATGTAAAGCTTGCTTGGTGTGTCAATATGTTCATCATCAATGGCATTTATATCATACTCATCTCACCCAATGAGATTAAAATATAACACACACAAATGTTCATACAATATATCAAATGGTTTACAATAATCATGATTATTCATATGTGTCTTATAATTAGCACCCCAATCGATATCATCATCCGAATCAAAATCTATTTGTTTGTTGTGAGGAGTAGATATATCTATAGAATCCATTGGTGTGTTGCCCTTATGCGGGCTTGCGTATGCTCTAAGTTCTACGAGGTGGTGTGGAATTTTTCATGCTTGATTGGTATTGTTGTCATTATTTTTTGAACAATAGTAGGATGTAATTATCTCACTAATAGTGGCTCTTTTGAAGGAGGTACGCACTATTATCCTCTCGAGAGTAGATGACTCTTGTTATATAATGTAAGTTGTATCATATAGTATCACATTATTCTCATCGGATATAGTTATGGATTTTGGTACCCATCAATAGTGTAGGACTTGAAAATGTTGTGTATCAAAGGAAATAAATCCTTGTTTTCACCCGACCCTAGTTGGATGGAGCGCCAAAACACCGAAAACCATGAAAATTTTGAACTTTCACGAGAGAAAGAGATTGTTGCCACAAAGGATGGATCGGAAGGTTTTCATAGTATCGGGAGTTTTCCAATGGAGCGAACAGATCCCGCTTGGCAAAGGAAGCGATTTGGAATGGACAGGTAAGGGGTTGGCAGCTCAGGAGAAAGAGGAAATTTCGCTTTGGTTCAAAAGTTTGGCCCTAGAGTGGTTATCAAATCCTTGGCTTCGTTGTTAGGGATCTCTGCTTTGGAAAATTTGGTGGCTGAAGCTTCGTTGATCCTGGTGAAAGGTAATTCATCCCTTGTTTCGCTAGAGGAGGTCCCTTTGAATCCAAATGAGGTCGGGGTTGTTGGCTCGAATGACATGGAAGAGATTAAGGTGGGTGGTATTGAGTTCAAAATGTCCACATAAATGGTGAGTGTGGATTTATCTGCCAGTTCGAGAGTGGAATTTGTGGATGTTCGTTTGAGAAGGGTGATCTATTGCAAATTTGTGGGGGCTAGGTTTTCTAGAAGGAAAAATTTAAATTGGGTCTTTTGGTTTTGGGGTAAGGAGAGGAAACCCAAGGTAAGCTTTCTTGTGAATGGCTTCTTTCAAGTTTTGTTTCCCTCAACGGGTTTTCTAGAAAAGGTTTATAAAGGGGACCCTGGTTTTGAATTCCTCCACTTGTATTTTCGCCCTTGGTCTCTGGATTTTAATCCGTTAACTAAAAAAATTCCTCAAGCCCCGCTTTGGTTGAGTTTCCATAATTTTCCCTCTGAATTCCGGAATCAGTCCGCTTTGAAGGCTATTGCAAATTCCCTTCATTCGTTTGTTCCGATCAAAAATCCTTCTCTCTGCTCCGGAGGAATTATTCGGCTCATGTTTGTGTCGAAATGGATTTGTCTTCTCCTCTCCCTAGCTCCATTAGTCTAAATTATGAGAGAGGTCCTTGGACTCAGGCTATTGATTATGAAGGTTTGAATGTAAAGTGCTTTTATTGTGGAAAATTTGGTCATATGAGGAGGGATTTCCCGGTAAAAGTTAGGAGGATAGTTGGTCTCCCTCTTTCTCTATTGAAGTTTCTGATTTCTCATATTCTTTCTAATGGTCTCCCCCTCTCTCAAGTTTGTCCCAAGGATGATAATCTTAAGTGTCTAATGTAGTTCTGGCCAATTTTGGCCTTTCAAAGGAGGTGTCTCCTGCTCTCTTTTGAAGGAAATGAAATAATTTCATAGGGAATTGGGAGTGTTAGCTTCCTTGATTAAGAAAGGAATGGAGAAGGGGTAGGCCTCTTCATTGGATACCCTAAACGGGTGGATTTCGAACAATAAGATTTTTCTCTTGGAGCAACTCATTGCCTCAAGTGGTGTTTTGGAGGATGGGGAGATTGACCGGAAGTCCTAGCTTGAGATGTGACTCCTTCTAAATTAGTTACTAGTCGGAAGGCTTAATTTTCGCCATTTGTAGTTGATCGGGTAAGAGAGGTAGAAAATCAAAGTAGGAAGTAGCGCGAGATAAAGAAGTGGATTTAGGCAAACAGAGCACTCTGAAGTTTGATTTTTCTGACTCTGGGAAGGTGAAAATCCTTCCATGTCACCAATGAAACTCTTTTCTTTGAATGTCAGGGGTCTCAACACCCCTGAAAAACAATGCTTGTTAAAGCGTTATCTCCTTTCATCGGAGGCATATTTGGTTTTACTACAGGAAACAAAATTGTCCATTATCAAGTTGATTATGTTTCAAAGGGGCTTATAAAGGTTAGAAAGGTGTCTTCTCGCTCAATGGTGCTTTCGGTGGTCTAGGTATTCTATGGAAAGAAAGTCATGTAAAGGTAGAGTCATAAGCCCAGGAATTCTAATTGGCAACTAGTAAGTGTTAGCCCTCGACACTCTCAATTAGTCGTTTTTCTCTTTAATGTGTATGCTCCTAATAGTGTTCTTGGCAAGAGGAATTGTGGTCAAATCTTCACGATCCTTATTATTATGGATGATCATCTGTTCATTTTGGGGGTGATTTTAATGCCATCACCTCGAGTAAGGATAAGAAAGGGAACATTAGTAGAAACCTTCAATCTCAAAATGAATTTTGTTCCTTCATTAGGACAACTCTTTACTAGATTTGGAGCCTAAGCAAGGTTGGTTCACTTAGATTAACCGGAGGAGGGGCTTGATAATATTGTTGAATAGTTAGATAGATTCCTTGCTAGTCCCAATTGGTCTCTTAGAGACATTGTTCTTGAAAGTTTCATGTTGCCTTGGTCTAGGTCGGATCATTTTTCGGTGTCCCTTAGTGTAAGTTTTGATGAAGCTCCTTGTAAATCCCCTTTCAAGTTTGAACTAATGTGGCTCAGGGATGCCTCCCTTGAAGATAGGATAAATCTTTGGTGGAACTCTTACCAATTTGAGGGTTCAAAGATGTTTGTGTTAGCACAAAAGCTTAAGAGACTGAAAAGAGATTTGTTTGAGTGGAATGTGAATTGTTTTAAAAATATTTTCCAAGAAAAAGCTCGTGTGGAATCAGAACTAAAAGCTCTTAACCTAAAAGTATTCAATTCTAGTATGGGGCAGGCTGAATTTGATTTGGAGAAATCTCTTCTTGGTGAGTTGGGTGAGTTGTTGCTCAAGGAGGAAATTTATTGGAAGCAAAAATCGAGGGAGCTTTGGCTTAAAGATGGAGACAGAAATACTAAATTTTTCCATGCCTCAGTCAAGTCTAAAAGAAATTTGAATTTCATTTCGGAAATTAAGAATGGTGAAGGGGCTTTGTTAGTTGATCAGAAGGATATTGTGGATGAAGGTATTCATTTTTTCTCTTCCCTGTTAGGAGGGGATGTAACCTCCTTTGAGGATGCTCGGTCTTCCCTTCAAGAGTGTATTCCCACTCTTATCAATGAGGATCAAAATTCAGCCCTTCTAAAGTCATTTTCCTTTTCAAAGATTGAAAAAGTGGTCTTCTATATGGAAAAGAATAAAGCTTGGGCCCGATGGTTTCCCAGCTGATTTTTTTCAGGGATGTTGGGATATAGTTGGTTATGATGTCTGGGCGGGAGTGGAAGATTCGAGGAGATCTCATTCAGTGCTCAAAATGTTGAATAACACCTTTTTATGCCTCTTCCCAAACATCTCTAGCCTTCCACCTTTGCAGATTTTAGACCGGTTTCCCTTTCAGTAATACTACGTATAAAATCATATCTAAGGCCATTGTTGTTAGATTGAAAGTTGTTTTGGATCCTCTCATCTCTCAGGAACAAACCGGTTTTATGTTAGCAAGTCTATTTATGAAGGTATTATTTTGTGTCAAGAGTGACTCACTCCCTCTCTTCTAATAATGTTACTTGTATGTTGTTGAAGCTTGACATTAGCAAGGCATATGATAAGATCAATTGGAGGTTTCTCATCAGAATTCTCATAAAATTTGGTTTCTCCAAGCTTCTGTGTAATTGGATTTTAGTTGTATCTTTGGCCCTTCTTTCTCGGTATTGATTAATGGGAGTGTTCAAGGCTTTTTGAAAGCAACAGGGGTATTAGACAGGGGGACCCTTTGTCTTCTTTTCTTTATATTTTGGTTGCGGAATCTCTTGGTAGGTCTATCAAGAAAAAGGTGGCTGAAGGCAAATTAATGGGTTTGAAAATCACTGATGGGGTTTATCCTTTCTCCCACCAGTAGTTCGTGGATGATACTTTTTTGTTTGGTAAGGCTAGTATTCGTGAAGTAAAGGAATTGAAAGCCTCTTTAGATGCTTACTCGTTAGTTGTCGGTCAAGAGGTTAGTCTCCTTAAATCATATATCTTCTTCTTCAATGTTTCCCCACAGCTTGAAGCTCGAATTTTGAATATTTTCATATTCAAAAAGGGAATTCTTCTGGTTAAGTATCTCGGTATCCCTTTGTTTAAAGGTTCTTGACAAAGCTTCTTTATGTAAGGACTCGCTTTCCTCTATCAAGCTAAATTAAATTATTGGAAAGGTAGATGGATTTCTCTGGCTGGGAGATTGATTCTCATTAAGTCAGTCCTCTGCGCTTCCCCCTTGTATTTGCTTTCTATTCTAAAAATTCCCAAGAGTGTTTTGGATAAATTGAAAGCTTTAATGAGAAAGTTTCTTTGGCAAGGTCTTTCTGAAGAAAGAAAAATACCTCTTGATCAGTTGGGATACTCTCTCTAAACCCAAAGCTCTTGGTGGAGCTGGTATTCTTAATTTGGGTCTTCAAAATCTAGCCCTTGGAGCTAAGTTAGTTTGGAACCTTATTTCCAAACCCAACAGTTATCTTAGTTAGGTGGTTGAGAAGAAATATTTGGGTGCCCCTCTTCTCGAATCCATCCTCCGTATTGAGAATCCTCCTAGGGGCTCCCACATATGGAATTTTATGCTTGAGTGCAGATCTTTGTTCTTAAATAATTGAGTAGAGACTGGGGAATGGAGAAAAAGCTTTATTTTGGGATGATCCTTGGAACGGTTTCTCAGCCCTTGGAGACATTCCGGAGTTCGAGGAGATAAAAAGAATTTTGTTAGAGGAATGGGGTCATGTTGTCTCTAACTATGGTCGGGTGTTGATCATTTCCCCTCTGTGATTCAATGGAAAAATATTGATCAATTTGACTTTCCTGAGGAAATTAAAAATAATTTCATTTCAGCCCTCCAGGATAGGAAAGTGTTGTTGACTAATCAGCAGGATGAAATTGTCTAGACCACGGCTTCTTCAGGTTCTTACTCCCCGCATCTTGGTTATATTTTGTTACATTTTGAGGTTGTAACTGAGAATAGGATTTGGAAGGATTGTTGGGTGCCTTCTTGCCCTCCGAAGGCTGGCCTTTTTGCTTGGATGGCTTTCCAAGGAAAAATTATTACTCAGGAAAGAATGAAAAAGTTTGGTTTTCAAGGCCCCACTAGATGTTATCTTTGTGAGGTGAAAGAGGAAGATAGAGATCACTTATTGTTGCATTGCCCCTTTGTTGTGAAATGTTGGAATTGGTTGTGTGCCAAATTCATCCTCCCATAGGTGCAACCTAATTCCCTTCCTGAAGCCATTTTGGCTTGGCCTAAAAATTCATTGTGGAGCTCTTTCTTCCATTTGGTTATGCAACCTAGTGCTTCTTCTTTGGTACATCTGGTGGGAAAGGAACAAAAGGATCTTAAGGAAGGAATAAGTTATTTGGATAAAGTATTTTTAGGTTTGAAGGGCTATCTCTCGAAGCGGTGTCCTGAATTGGTCTAGATCTTGTCCTTTTAATTCTCATGATAGGAAATGGAAAAGAATTGGCCTAAGATTTTCAAACCTAGGGATGGAGCCTTAAAATCTTCTCTTCCTTCTTCTTTGGCTTGGAAGAATACTAAATGGTCCCCCCTTCCCCTGGCTTCGTTAACCTTAATTTTGATGGGGCTATCAGGGTTAATCTTAGTGCTTCTGGGGTTGGATGCCTGGTTCATAATTCAACGGGTAAGGTGGTAGGGCGGCTTTGTTTAGTCTCAAGGATGGCACTTGCAACTCTGTTGAATTGCAAGCTCTTAGTAAAGGTCTAAATCTGGTTGCCTCTCTTAATGTTGAGAATCTGGAGATCGAGGGTGATTCATTGGTCATTATTAATGCCATTATTAAAAAAGGGCCCTATCTTGGAAGCTAGATTTGGGCATTCAAAAAGTGTTATGGCAATTATCAAAGTTCACTTCCTGGAGTATAAGGCACATGTTTAGAGAAGGTAATCAGTGTGTGCCGACTGGTTGGCTAATAAAGGGATTGATCAAGATCAATTGGATAAAGTGGCTTTTAATTGCTCTGTGTGGGAGGGCCTTGAAATGATGGTTTCGAGGGAAATGTCTCATTAAGTTGCGGCGACGACGATACTCTCTCGCTTGTGGAAGCTAGGGCATCTTTATAAGGAGGGTGGAGATGGGGTTCATTTGTTTTGTTTTCGTTCTACTTTTGCCTTGATGGATCCTCCTAGTGGCACTTCATTTAGCATTGCTTTCGCGATATGAGGGAAATGGCATTCGGAATAATGTCTTTGATAATCATCTCGAAAAATATTTTTAGAATCTCTACGCGTAAAATATTTAGTGGCTATTAAGTTGGTCTTGGGGAGGATTTTCATAAAGTGGAAGGTGACCATGGGTAAACAAAGTGGCATTACTTTTATTTTCGTTGAGAATTTGTTTTTGTTTTGTCCTTCAAAAGTAGAGGCGGTTAATCTTGCCACACATTGGGTTATGCCCTCCTTATGTGGGAATCCAACTTCCGAGGTTGTGAATTAAAATATTTTGTTTTGGGCGGTGAGCGATGGGGATCAGGGTCCTTATGTTATTAATGTTGGTGCTTTCAATGAAATAGAGAAGTGTTTTGGGGTTCTATTGGAATTCGCAGAGAATTTGGTGGCATTCACGAGGGAAAGAAACTTGGGTCGTGCTCGTTTCAAGCTCTTGAATATGAAAGCCCTTTATGTCGCCATTGGAACTAGTGTCGTGCTTGTGGAAGGAGTTGCGGGTCTCTACCAATGACGCTTACGAGTATCTTTGGGGGGGGCTCAAGGAAAATTCTACTATAGTGGATTCCGATGCAGAGCTCGAGGAAGATCATGGTTCACCAGTGGAAAGTCTCTCTGTCTCGGTTGAATCCAATAAGTAATCTTTCAGGTCATGTTAGTAGTCTATAGAATAAAGTATTGGTTTTGTTAGTATGTCAGTGTGACTGGTTTGTTTTGTCAAAGGTTTCATGAACATTTGAGGTTTGGCCCCCGATTATGTAAATAGGAACGGGTCTCTTCACCCTTTTTAGTTTGATTAGGGTTTTTACACTATAATCAAATAAGGAATGAAATAAGAGCTACAAGGGGTTATTTTGACTAATTAACTTCCAACATTAACCATTCAATATAATAATAATACATTAATACTTACAACAAATGTACACAATATAATATAAACTCATAAATACATGGGATTAAGTGCACTTAGTTGATTACAGGTGATTCTAGGAAAATTTGGGTGATCTGGATGTTGAAACAAGGGTATCTAGACCGAGAATGCTTTAGAACTGAAATTGTGACTTGAGAATCTATTAGGGTGGGGCCGTGCAAAGAGGGGCAAGAACATCCGTATGAACTTTACCTCTTTATATGATTTTGCACTTGCTCAAAACTATTGTTTGTAACTTTATGGGTTTATCACTTGTTTGATCCTCTTTTCACTCTTTATCATCACTAAATAATCTGCTCAATATTTCAAAACCCTAATCATGGATGAAGTCCTACAAAACAAACATTAGTCTAGTTGTGTGAACACCATGCACCATAGACGTTGACACTAATATGAAGAGGCCTAAAACCACAAGTTGATCTCTACCTAACATGTGATATCTAGTTGTAGTGCAATCGAATTTGTCATCCTTCCTTTGACAATGTTGGAGTTGAGTTTCTCTCTTATCAATCTACTTGAGTAAGTGAATTTGAACACTTGAAAATGTGGGAAGCAATCCCCTATACCTAGTGGGAAGCTTTAAACTTGAGATAGTGTTGCCCTAATGAATGTGTAAAGGTATTTTCAAAGTGTAGGGAGCTGGAGTGCCTTTTGTGCTAGCTTTTGCAATAGGAATCCATAAGAGTGTTATGTACTAAATGAGGTGAGTTTCACTTGCTTATATATGCTTTCAAAGGTTATTTAAGTTACAAAGGTTGAATGAGGAGGAGTAAGTGACCCAAATAATAATGTGCAATGGGAATTTTGGGACCAAAGTGAGCAAGGTCAAAAACTAACACTAGGGTTAGGACTGCATTTCGAACATTTTTTCCCCTATTGTACATTTTTTACCCAGGAGGGATAGCCTAAAGTGTGAAGTTTGGAAGATGAAAATGAAGTTTCTTGTTATGTTTCATGCATTCAATTCTTAGAAACTATCGACATATGAGTGTGTAAGAGTAAGAAAGCTAGACAAGAGACCTATAGATGTATTAGATAAGAATGGGTAAAGTGCACTTTTTTGAGCAAGAGACCAACGTCAAAGAAACCAATGATAGAATTACCAAATTTATGTGTTTGTATTTCCCCCTTTTAAGTATGAAATGAAATTACATGCTTAAAGGAAAAGATACATGAGTGTGTAGACACACTTTGTCTTTGCTCGATGTTTTTTTACAAGATCTCACTTTATTGGTGTTGGTACACTCCATGAAGAAACCTACAACATAGAATGTAGTCAATGTCCATGATAAAGAATTGAAATTTAACTCAAATGTAAATATGTAATGTAAATGAAATATAAAACTGTAAAGATTGAAATAAAGAGATGCAAAATGTGGAAAGAATAAACTTGTTTGTTTTACAAAGGGAAGAGTTTCCCATTCTTTACTTATACTTGGAAATTTGGATTGTTGAACATTCTTGAAGGTTTGGGGGTGATCAGTCCCAATTGTGTCGAGGAGATGTATGAGTATTGGGTGTATAGAACCCAACACATGAATGTTAAAGAGAGAGAATAAGAATGGGGAACTAAAGCACCCGGTGAAATAAGAGGACCATGTATCAAAGTTATTTAACAACTTAGATATCTTCCCCTTATGTATAAGAGGAGAGGAAGGATTGATTACGAAGAACTTAGCCACTTCACTACCTTACATACCCCCATGGACCATACTTGTTGTAGATGAATTTAGGCCCAAATTTACAAATTAGGACACACAATACAAAAAGAGAATGAATTTCCCCATACTCTCCCATGTGCTACACAACTAAGTATAAACTGAATAGAACTTAATTGTTTTGAAATGTAACTTAGAGAAAGGAGATACATGCCCCGATATCCCTAAAAAAACCGAATTCTATGGAGAAGATGGAATGAAACCTTTCATGCCCCCTAAAACTGGTATGAATTGAGTCGCACGCGTCTCGAAATTGTCTGAAAACCTATACATGTAGGTGAGAATATGAAACTTATCAGAAAATTATTGTAATTTCTCCCATGGAAAACCATAGAAAAGGGTCGGGAACATTTGTATGGTCTTGACCATACAATATGTTTTTTACCTTGTGTTTTCTTTTTTGAGTTTTTGTGTCTAATGTTGTTTTTGAGTGATTTTTCTTGTTATTTCATATTATGTGTCTAGAATATTGTTTGTGTCTACTTTAGGTGTAAAATATATTATAGACACAAAATCATGCACTTGGGTACGTTTCTAGGTCCAAAAGCATACTAATGTATATATGATTTCTAAGCAAGAAAACCAGTGGCTGACAATTATCTTTGGCCTCTTTTTTTGTTTCTTGTTTTCTATCCAGTCTTACACACCTTACAACATTGACAGACTTGACAAATTTATCCTTTATGGCCTCAGACACTGGCACCCGATTATGGACACTAGTGCTTAGGGGTTTCGATTATCTTTGGGCACTCCTAACTCTTTCTTACCTTTACTCACTCTTTTTGGGTCTCTTTTATCTTTTGGGCATCTTTTTCACTTATGGGTCGACCTTCCAGTTGTCAATTAGTAAATTCAAACAAAGGAATCATATATATACTTAGTTACTTCTCAAAAAGATGGAAAAGTGCTAAACACTACTATCATCACCTAAGCTTGCATTCCAAAGGTACTAAAACACTTCAAAGGCATCCATCTAGCATCCATACAAGGGACAAGGGATGCATATTTTGTATACCCAACATAGGAAGGGGAAGTCTATTCTATTTCATCCACATGTTCCATACATCTTCTACATTCTTGATCTAGTCGTTATCATTTGTGCAACTTGCACAAGGGCATCCTAAGGCATCATTTCTACACATACACACACAAGAACTACATGGGGTTTGAGATGTAGTACAACGCTCGACAGTAAGTTCACTCTTTAGGTGACTGACGGGGTTAGTCTGACTCACATTCTACATATTTTTATTAGATTTGATGTGGTTTATAGACATGTGCATGTAGTTATTATGTTTTATAGGTTATAGGTACCCTCGGCCGATCAAGTAGTGAATATAAAACAATAGACAAGAATCAACAATGAAGCCCTTGTGACACGAAGAAATGATTTCTGAGTATTTGCATGGCCACAGAGCCCATAGGCTGGTCGGCCAAGACCCATGTGCCTCTCGCCCTCACATGGGGCGCCCCTTGCGTTGCTTCATTCATGAAGCCCTGAATTTAAAGTGAGAATTAACAATGTTTTCTATAGTATGTTCAACACTTTTACCTACCCATATCACCTCGATCCTGCTTTCGAAAATCAGCTAAGTCTTCTTATCTCTCCTTCTTGATTAGGGTTTCATAGTTTACATGCTTTATTACTTATGTCATTATTGTATATTAGCATTTGTTTATCATATATTATAGTAGTTACTATGAAATACAAATTAAATTAAATCATATACCCAAATGAATGCCCCCTCTTTTGAGGCGCATGCGATAAAGAGTTTGAGCACCTTGCTCGAAAAAATAGATGTGTAACCATGCCATAATAGTACGATAATATGCGTAGAAAACAAATGATGAGCTAATATGGTGGTCACCAAGAAGAACATGTATTTACAAAGAGAATGTGCACGGTGGAGACCATGACATACAATAAAGAAACAAGAATAATGTTAGAAACAATTTCAACAAGAGAAGTATAAATAATCAACAATAGTAATGCATATGTAAGTGAAAAGATAACAGTGCAAACAATATCATACAAAAGGCTTAATGCTTACAAACATGGGACACCCACGGTGTCACAAGAAAATCAAGGCCCTTTGAACTGCAAATAATAGATTAAATATCACACAAGAAAGATATGATGCCATAAACATGGAACACCCATGGTGTCACAAGACAAACAAGGCCCTTAGGCCATAATCAGAGTAACAAACAAGTAACTACACACACAATGAACAAGTACATATAGAAAACTAGAGTATCATAATGTGATGAAATGACATATAAAAGAGCATATGAAAACAAAACCTACCAACACTGCACAAGACACGTATATTAGTATTGTTAGTTCGAAAGATAACAAACATACTATGTATGTAATCAAACATATTGAGGAAGTGAAAAGGTGATATAATGAAATAATAGGACCTAGATTACATGGAGGGATACCCCAGAGAAAGTATGTAAGGAACAATTATAGCTCCTATAAGCATGTATCAACTAGTATGTCATGTATCATGCTTAATATACCCATGAACACATGTGTATAAAGAAGAAAAATGCTATCTATCAAACTAAAATGATAAACAACATGTATAATGTAAAGTGCAAATAATGTTGATTTCACTTTTTTTGGGAAGTGAATCTCACCCTTTTTAAGTTTTAAATGTTTTAATTAACATACATAAAAAAGATGAATAATGTTACATGTGGATATTTTGATTTAATTAACTTCCAACATTAATTGCACAAATCAAAATAACACTTTTCAAAGTGACTATTGATCTAACAAATGTCAAAATAAAAGGGAGAGAGTGCACTTAGTTGATTTTGTGTGGATCTAGAAGAGTCTAGGTGGTTTGAATGTAAAAACAAAAAGATTTGGAATTGAAAATTCTTTATTGATGAAAGCGTAACTTAAAATTAAGTCGGTCAAAGCAAATAATTCATTCTATAGCATCCATATGGTCTTGACCCTTATGTATGCTCTTAGACATGCTTGGAATCTCAGTCTACAACTTCTTGAGTGCTTCACCTACCTAGAAATGCGTGTCACTATGTGTTAATCTTCTTTACTCACCTTTGGAATGACTCTACGTAAACTCTGTTCAAATCCTCAAACCCCTAATTGAATGAGTTCCAACAAAACAAAGTTAGGTGGGTTGTGGGCACTACCTTGTGTACCACCAATGTTGCCACTGCAGGTGTAATAGAAACTTGACAATCTTGCTTTGACAATGCTTCACTTGAGTTTCACACTTTTTCAAATACTTGGGAAGGGTCACTTTGCTTGCTGCATAAGATGAAGATGGAGACTCCTAAACTTGAGAAGAGACTCTATACTAGTGGAGGGTGTTTCCCTTATGGATGTGCATGAGTTATTTCTCTTTTTAGGAGATTTGAGTATCTTTAGTGCTTGTTTTTGCATGAAGAGTTGATAAAGTTCCAGTCCTTAAACGAGGTATGATTTACTTGCTATATATATATATATATATATAAACCCCGATAACACTTCATGCACTTGCTTATATTTTCACACCTCTTTGTCATTAGTCTTTGAAGTTTAACTGCATAAAATACAACTAGAAACATCCATGCTTAGGTCCATCGAATCAAAATGAGCTTTTCTCCCTTTGATCTAAAAATGTCGGTTTTGGTCGGGATGTAGAATTATATCTTGATCCTACTGTATGATTTTGGACCAACATGTTTTGAGTTAATTCTTTCAATTCTATAAAATTCTTATAAACAAATATACCCCCTAGGTCATCCTATATATATGTTTTTGCCTAAGTCCAATTTTGAGGCATTTTTACGCCTCTACATATGTTTGTGCCTAGAAAAATGTTTGTCTGCTGGAAATGTAGAATAAACCTCAAATGTTTTCCCCCTCTTTTGAGGCGTGTGTGATGAAGAATGTGAGTGCGTGAATCGAAATAAAAATGCATATTCATGTCTAGGAAGTTGAGAACTTGTGTATAACCTCTGAAAAATTGATGTGGTGGCCACCAAGAAGAAATTGTATCTGTAAGGGGGATGCACATGGTAGAAACCATGACACAAAACAAGAGCAACGACAACAAGAAACATGATAACAATAATATTGTTAATGAAACAAAACAAGTAATGACAATAATAAATAACCATGTGTCGAGAAGAAAATAAGTGCATAGAATGTAGAAACAAGTAGAAACATATCAAATAGTGTCACATAAAAGGTGAAATGCCTACAAACATGGGACACCCATGGTATCACAAAACAATCAAAGGCTTTGAGGTGTAAATAAGAGATGCACAACCACATACAAGGTATTATGCTACAGGCACGATGTTAGGTTGTGGAGCCTATTTTCATGTGTGAAAGTGTTGAAGACTGTACACTAAAGTCTTTGTACACTTTTCATGTATCCTCACCGGGGTTCGGGTTTTGCCCATGGTTTTGATACCCACGGTTTTGTAAACCGCTTAAGCAATTGTCTATTTATATGGTCTTATGCATATGATAGATGTACAAGTAAATGTATTGCAGATGTGTTTTGAATCATTTGTGAATTCTTAAGAATTTGTTGAGCATAGCTCAAATGGATTTGGGTATTGTATTGAGAGAGTGGTGGCTTTTAATAAAATGCGAGCAAGTGATTCTTGGTGGACGTAGCCCAAATTGGGTGAACCACGTTAAATACTATCTCTTTGTGTTGTGTTATTTTATTCGCAATTTTATTTGAGATCTGTAATAATTTACGCATATTAGTTTTCTCTTTGTTGCTGGTTGTGAGGGATTATTCCACATATTTTATCCCTTATTTCCTAACAATTGGTATCGAGTCCTGGTTTAGTTTCTTTGAAGTGTTGAATCGTAGGGAAAGTTTTTAGCTTGAGTGGGAGCTATGGCGAGATGATGGAAGATCTAGGGTTGATAAATTCAACGGGTAGAATTTCGGTCTTTGGAAGATCCAAATGAAAGATTACCTTTATCAAAAGGATATTTATACTCCATTATCGAGAAGGTGAACAAACCCTCGAGTATGATGAGGATGTGGAATGGGATTTGTTGGATCGAAGGCACTTGGAACGATCCGGTGTGTCTTGCATCTTCGGTATTATTTAATGTTTAAAAGGAAAAGACTACAAAAGATCTAATGGATGCATTAGGAAGTTATATGAAAACCCCTCGCCTCTAATAAGATATTTTTAATGAAAAAGTTGTTTAATATGAAGATGTCGAGAATAGTTCAAGTAGTGAGATCATTTAAATTATTTCAATACGGTTGTGAACATGCTAGCTTAGTTCTACAATATAATTTGATGAAGAAGTTAGGGCTTTATTAATTATGTGCTCTTTACCCGAGAGTTGGAATAGCCAGTAATGGTAGTAAGTAACTCGGTTCGGCCTAACTCAAGTTGAAGTTTGAGGATGTTGTAGGGGTGATTCTAAGCGAGGAAATGTGAAGAAAAAGCTCTGGGGAATCTTCTACTTCAGGGAATGCTTTGACAATGGAAACTAGAGGGAGATAGAAGAATAGAGGAAACCGTGGAAAATCAAAAGATCGGGCAAGGTCAAAATCCAAGAACAAGATTGTATGCTGGAATTGTGGAAAGCCTGGGCATGCAAAGAAGGACTGTTGGGAGCTTCAGGATAAGAAGAAACAACAGGAAGAAAACAAGGATGCAAATGTGGCAACGGGTAATGTATGTCATGATGCTTTGATTCTTTCTTTGCACAATAGTATCTTGAATCTTGGGTTTTAGATTCAGGGCTTCTTTCCATGCTTCTCCACATAGGCATTATTTTGTTGATTATGTTTAAGGAGATTTTGGGCATGTTTTTCTTGGTGATGATGAGCCTTACAACATAGTTGGAAAATGTTCTGTTCGGGTTAAGATGTAGAATGGGAATACTTGGCTATTAAAGGATGTCAGACATGTGCCTACATTAAGATGAAATTTGATATCGGCAGGGCGGTTGGGAAGTGATGGTTCAGATTGTGATATTTACAAAGTGGACTCTTGGAAGGTTACCAAGGGTGCTCTTTGTGGTGGCAAGAGGTAAGAAGGTTGGAACCTTGTATTTAACCACCGATAGTACTAATGATTGTAATCTCGTGATGCAGATACAACATTATGGCACTATAGGCTCGGTCATATGAGCCATAAGGGCATGAACATCATAAAGAAGAATTTACCTGGATATACAGAACAGGTTTGGATTTCTGTGAGAACTGCATATATGGGAAACAAAAGCGAGTAAGGTTTCTCAAGGTTGGACCTACAAAGAAAGAGAGTAAGTTAGAGCTGGTGCATTTTGATGTGTGGGGGGCCACTGTATCATCTCTTGGGGGTTCAAGTTATGATGTTACTTTTATTGATGATGCAACAAGGAAAATTTGGGTTTATTGTATTAGAAACAAATCCGATGTATTTGACACTTTTGTTAAATGGAAAGCCTCGGTAGAGAGAATGAAACAGTCTTAAGCTAAAATGTCTCAGTCGGATAATGGAGGGGAGTATTGCAACAATGAATTTGATGATTCTTTTAGAATGGAATCGCGGGAAAAAGGCAGTTCCAGAACTCCGCAGCAGAATGGGGTATCGAAAGAATGAATAGAACAATAATGGAACGTCTTTAGGAGCATGAGGTTACATGTAGGATCGCCTCTTTCTTTTTGGGCGAAGCGGTGAGCACGGTGTACTTGATAAACAGAGGACCCTCAAGTGCCTTGGATGGAGGCATACCTAAGGAGGCTTCGTATGGTAAGAAAGTTGATTATTCATTTCTTAAAGTCTTTGGATGTGAGGTGTTTGTTCATATAGACAAGGATGATAGGACCAAGCTAGAGGCTAAATCGAGAAAAATGTACTTTCATTGGTTATGGCGGATGAGGACTTTGAATTTAAATGTTGGAGTATTAAGGACAAGAAAATCATTCGGATCTAGGGATGTGGTCTTTAATGAGAAAGTCATGTATAAGCAATCAATTGTAAGAAAATAGGAAGAATCCAAGAAAGAATATACAACGGTAGAGGATCTTCCGGATGGGAAAGTGACACATGAATCAGTTTAGGAACCCCCTCAACAGGAACCCCAAACTCCTATATTGAGGAGGTCTTCTAGGGTAAGAAAAGAACCTGAACATTTTTCTCCTTCTCTTTATTATTTATTACTCACTGATAGTGGAGAGCCAGAGAGCTTTGATGAAGCAATGCAGGTAGATGCTAGTAAGAAGTGGGAGTAAGCCATGGATGAGGAGCATAAGTCTCTCATGGAGAACCAGACTTGGGATTTGGTGAAGCTACCAAAGCAAAAGAGCATTGCAGAACAAGTGGGTGTATAGAGTTAAAGATGAAGAAGAAGGAAAGAAAATATATAAGGCCCGGTTGGTGGTCAAGGGGTTTGCACAGAAACAAGGTATAGATTTTGATGAGATTTTTTCTCTGTAGTAAAAATGACTTCTATCATAACTGTTCTTGGAATAGTGGCAGCAGAAGACTTACACTTAGAATAGTTAGATGTAAAGACCGCATTTCTCCATGGTGATTGGAGGAGGAGGAGCTATATATGCAGCAGAATGAAGGATATGAAGTCAAAGGTAAAGAGGAGATGGTGTGCAAACCGAAGAAGAGCTTGTATGGCTTCAGAAACAAGCTCCACGTCAATGGTATAAGAAGTTTGATAGCTTCATGATGGAGCAAGGTTATATTAGATGTCATTCTGACCATTGCGTGTATACAAAGAAATTTGAGGATGGAAGTCATATTATCCTGTGTTTGTATGTTGATGACATGTTGGTTGTAGGTAAAAACATGCAGGAAATAAAAGTACTTAAGAAACAACTAAGCGAATCCTTTGATATGAAGGATTTGGGGGCAGCAGACAAATCCTTGGAATGAGGATAACTCGGGATAGGAAGGAACAAAAGCTAACTTTATCTCAGGAAGAGTACATTAAGAAGGTATTGGATAGGTTTAAAATGCAAGATGCTAAACCGGTTGGGACTCCTTTGGCAGGCCATTTTAAGTTATCAAAGGAGTAGTGTCCCAAGATAGAGCAGGAAAGAAACCAAATGTCCAAAGTACCTTACTCTTCAGCGGTTGGTAGTTTGATGTATGCTATGGTGTGCACTAGGCCTAATATTGCCCATGCAGTGGGAGCTGTGAGTAGATTTATGAGTGATCTAGGTAAAGAGCATTGGCAAGTAGTAAAGTGGATCCTTCGATATTTGAGAGGGACCATGGGGACAATTTTGTGCTACTGAGTGGATCAAACACCACTTTACGTAGTTATGTAGATTCAAACATGGCTAGAGATATGATAACGGCGGGAGGAGCATGATTTAGTTATATTTACACTGTAGGTGGGACAACGGTGAGTTGGATTTCACGACTAGAGAAGCTGGTGGCTTTGTCAACCACGGAGGCTGAGTATGTTGCTGCAACAGAGGCAAGTAAAGAGATGATTTGGTTACAACAATTGCTTGAGGAGTTGGAGCATAGCAGGAGGAATGTAAGCTGCATAGTGATAGTGAGTGCTATACACCCTAGCTAAGAACTCTTCTTTCCACTCGTGACGAAGCATATATAGTTAAGGTACCATTTCATTAGGATGACTTTGGAGGAAGAGAAGTTGAAGCCGGAGAAGATTCATACCAGTCAGAATCCTGCAGACATGATGACCAAGGTGGTCACAAGGGAAAAACTAAAGTTGTGTTCAACTTTGGTTGGTCTTCACAGAAACTAGTGAAGGGTTGAGAAGCTTGCTCAGAGGAAAACTAGTCTCCAAGTGGGAGATTGTTAGGTTGTGGAGCCTGTTTTCATGTGTGAAAGTGTCAAGACCTGTACACTAAGAGTACTTGTACACTTTTCATGTATCCTCGCGGGGAGTTGGGGCGTAACCCCCAAGAATTTTTTTTTAGGCGTAAATTTTTTTGGCCTCGAAAAATGCACCCGACATATCGAGAAACATGCTCTTCTCATATGGGTGAGTTTTTTGACCCATAGGTTTATGGGACGGGTTTTGCCCATGGTTTTAATACCCACGGTTTTGTAAAAGCGCTTAAGCAATTGTCTATTTATATGGTCTTATGCATATGATAGATGTACAAGTAAATGTATTGCAAATGTGTTTTGGATTCAAATTTGTGAATTCTTAAGAGTTTGTTGAGCATAGCTTAAACGGATATGGGTATTGTATTAAGAGAGCGGTGGCTCGTAATAAAATATGAGCAAGTGATTCTTGGTGGACATAGCCCAAATTGGGTGAACATGTTAAATCTTGTCTCTTTGGGTTGTGTTATTTTATTCGCAATTTTATTTGAGATTTGTAATAATTTCGCATATTAGTTTTCTCTTTGTTGCGATTACGTGAGGGATTATTCCACATATTTTATCCCTTATTTCCTAACACACGGGACATCCATGTTGTCCACAAGACAATCAAGGCCATTGGGTCATAATCGTAGTAGAAAGTAAGTAAGAACATGCACACACACAACTAGCAAACATGTATGAAAAGTAAGTGTATCCAAATACGATGAAAAACACATAACATATGATATAAAAGAGCTAGTGAAGTAATAACTATCAACGTTGCACAAGACACATGTCATGTTAGTCAAAAAGATAACAAATACACAATATACATATAACCAAGTGTAATGAGGAAAGAAAGGAACTATAATGGAAATATATCACATGGATATAGTGTGTGAAACTAGATGCCCCATAGGTTAACTATCGGGTAAGGGTCAAGAGAACACCTGCCATCACGTGTCACTTTGTGTATGTCTGCATCATGATTAATATACCACATAAATACATTTACATAAAGAAGAAATGTTATCTATCAAACCAAAGGAATAAACAACATGTATAATGTAAAGTACAAATAATGTATGCCATAGAAACATGTCTTGATTTTATATTTTTGCAAATATTTGAATGTTTTTGTATTTTGAAAATATTTTAGTGTTGATATAGAGTATGCAACTAAAGATGGGTATTGGTATGAGAAAATGGCTAAGTACTAACCATGGTCCAACACTTGACTATATGTAATTATGCTGTAATCAACATACTTATTATGTAATCACTAATGTTTTGTAATGAGGAAAGAAAGGAACTATAATGGAAATATAACACATGGATATAGTGTGTGAAACTAGATGCCCCAAAGGTTGATTATCGGGTAAGGGTCGAGGACAACACCTGTCATCACGTGTCACTTTGTGTATGTCCTACATCATGATTAATATACCACATAAATACATTTGCATAAAGAAGAAATGTTATCTTTCAAACCAAAGGAATAAACACCATGTATAATGTAAAGTACAAACAATGCATGACATAGAAACATGTCTTGATTTTATATTTTTGCAAATATTTGAATGTTTTTATATTTTGAAAATATTTTAGTGTTGATATAGAGTATGCAACTAAAGATGGGTGTTGGTATGAGAAAATGACTAAGTATTAACCATGGTCCAACACTTGACTATATGTAATTATGTTGTAATCAACATACTTATTATGTAATCACTAATGTTTTGTCGTGGATAATTGTATTTACATTGCAAGGATTATTAGATCTAAATATGGTTTGATGGGCATTCAAATCTTCTTAGTCATTTACTATGAATGAATTCCTTATTATATGTGTTGCCAAATCGCTAATCTATCTTTTTGCATGAATGATTTATACTTATGAATATGCATGTCTTACCATCCTAATAAGTAAACAAAGGAGGAACCGGAGGTTGTGCGCACTTCAAGTGAGCTTCCATACTTGGCTGGATGAAGTGCCAACGCGTATAGCTAGGTTTTGGTAGACATTAAGACTACATTTTGGTTCCATTGCTAGGACTTCTTTTCAATTTTTTACCAGGATGTTGCATGCACATGGTGTTTTGACTATCTTTGGAGAACATTGAGATTTGGGTGTATGTTGGCCAGACACATTTTCTGTTGCCGGTATAACACTGGGCCTGATTTTAATTCTTACAAGTGGATGGAAGACAACCTCTATGATTACATGTATGATGATATGTTCCTTAACTTCTTCCGAGCGTAGAATTATGCGAGTGATTGACATTGTATGAACAAAATAGGGGTGTCCATCTTGGAAGATAATAATTGTGGAGCTAGGAAAACTATCAAACACTCACTAATTTGGATGAACCTTAGACAAGAGTTGTAGATAGTTGTGGGAAGGTGTGATATGTAATTATACCTTAGAGTATGTGATTTCAACATATTCATGCCCTGAGGAAGTAGAGTTTTGGTTCTTACGTGAACCTAGGGGATCCTACATATGCGCGCTACCTTTATCGACGAAGATCTTGATGATTAAAGTTGGAATGGAGAACTTACCATTGACAAGCTAAAACCCCACCACACATAGGGGTATGAGAGGAGTTTGGGAAGGATAACGACAACCCAAGTAGAAGAAAGAGAGAGGGAAGAGAAACAACTCAAGTATAATGATGCGTGATAGAGGGAAGTTGAGGAGGCGCGAGATCGAGAAGAATGATGACTGGTGGAAGTGATGAAGACCTTGCAAAAGGCAAGGGACCGCAAGATCATGTCCTCTCTACATTGGGAAAGCATGTAGGAGATCCCCTTTAGCATCTAATGAGAATGAGTCTAAGGAGAGAATAAAAACCATTGGTGCACATCGACCCCACTGGACCCCTACCCTTGCGCAAGGTGCTTAGAATCTAGAAGTTGTTGCAGAAGATCATCATAGTGAAGGCAAACAAGAAGGTAATATAGGTTCACCATGTTGGGTAGGAGATACAGGTAGGCGTATATTGGTATCAACTCAGGAAGTGTATTAGATTAAGGATGCACGTATGGTAACATAACATGCACCCATGTTTGGATAGAATTTGTTTGGGACCAATTTGGTGGACGCGTCATTAGGACATAACATTGGCACACTACCCATTGGAAGTAGTACCCTTGGTAGTGTTATAACAAATATAATTGGTGTGTAGTTTAGTAAAACTATTGGGATGCAAAGAAGTTCATCTACAAGCCTCTAGGTCATGACAAGAGTCTCGGGAGGTTCGGGACAACCATCGTGCAAAGGTAATGCTAGTGGAGGATCAAGTTCAAGATCTGGCCCCATTCTAGGACAAGGGCCACAACAACTATTACAATAACATCAACAACCATTGCAACACACACCTTAGATCTTCTATGAAATGTCTCTTCACTTGTCAAAGTATAGAGGTGTGAAAGATGTAACCAAACATGTGCATAAGTGTGGGTTATTGTGGTAAGCTAAGGAATAACAATTCCTAAGAGGAAGGCAAGCCAAATTTTCACCACACTTCAAGGTCACGCACATAGTTGGTATAAAATATATGATCCACATCGGACTATAATTGATTACAATGTATTGTGCACTACCTTTTTAACTAAGTTTCATATACCGAGTTTGAGCTATAGAGCATTAGCACACTTAAGCATATCAAATAAGGCCTATCTGAGAGTGTTCGAGAATATGACATGTGTTTTAAGACTTTGTTATCCAAGTTATCCTATGATATCCATCAGAGTCAACATGCACAGTGGTTCGTAGGAGGCTTGTTAACACCTTTTCGGAGAGCGCTTTTACACAAGAATTTCATTGATCCACACAAAGCCTTGGAAGCATCACTACACATTGAAGTAGTTGGAAGTGTTAACATAGGGATAAGTCCTTTCCTTGAAGCTTCACTTGTGGTAATGGCCATTCAAATCGAAAAGATTTATGCTAATTCAGCTCTTGAGACGCGTAGTGGGTTGTGGTGTGCGATTACGAGGTTGAAGGACATACTAAGGATAGTTGCCTATGCGAAGTGTGTATGCATTGTTGACATCTTGTGAGATTTGTCATAAGAATCATGATGTCTGTAATTTTCCACTTTTACAATGCACGACACATAATAACGTCTCCATATATTGCAAGATATGTGAATCGCACACCCATTACACTACTGACTTCCATTTGATTGATCATATTTATGAGGCATGTGAAATAGGGTCATGCCAAACCACACTGTAACAAGCATCTTATAGGAGCTAAAGGGCAACATAATGAAAGGCGCAATAATGAAAATGGAGGCTTCAAAGGTGGATTCAAAAGTAGAGGACATGGTGGTCATGAAAGGTTTGCACATGGTACATGTTATACATGTGGATCACTTGATCATTACTAGCATGAGTGCCCTCGTAATCAAGTATGCACATATTGCGGTAAAGCACACAAGGTGGAAGATTATCCAAACATGTATGCACATATGTGTTAAAACAATAAGAAGGACAAAGGAACGTCTACGATTAAGGTGAAGTGCGCGAAGTATGAATAGTGGGCACCTAAAAGGGTGAGTCGAAGCTTCAACCCTGTACTAGTTACTACATGTGAAAAAGTAGTGCACACGCACGAGCACATCAAAATAAAACCACTCATTAGAAGGGAAGAAGTTAGACATGGTAAGTATCCAGGACATGACTTGATAGAAATAAGTTTATCAGAGACTATGGGAGTCATTCGGGAATTGCGGGGAGAGATCCAATGTTTAAAGGAGAAGGTGTGTGAGAGAGAACACACGAGGGGTAAAGTGACCCTTCCTCGAAGATGTTGGTGATCTTGTAGACACCTAAATTATGATTTTGCAATCTTATTGCCAAACACACGCAAATCACTCTCATTCTTGCCTAATTTGTTATAATTAGTGGTTTTCGCTAATTAACTAATGTTCCTTACCAAATTAGCCAATTAACACCATGTTGTTGATTACGTAACCCCTTTCGCATTCAGGATGCCACTTTACGATGAATCGTAAGCCAAAATCCTCTTCAAAATAGACAATTAGTGATTATAGGCTAATTAAGCCTATTTTGCCCTTGATTTGGTCAATATGCCCTAGTATTGACTCAAACCCTCTTCCAACCACTCAAAATCACCCCATTCACCTCCACAACATCTCAACAAGCTTCAAAATATTATCCCGACCTCCTAGTTGACCCTAAGCGGTTGACTAAGGCTCCCACATCTTAATCACTTGATAATTCACTAATTGTGATTAGCAAGGCCTAATCATGATTAACAATTCTAATCTAATTTGGGGCTTTTAGTCCCACATGCACCAAAATACAAGTTTCTCCCAAAAGGAAAACTATAAAAAGAGTGCACCTCATTCCTTTATACTTTACACCATGCTTTGATTTACATCTCATATAATAAATATGATTTATAGCCAAGCTCAATCCTTGCCTAAAACCTTCAACAAGGTTAGTAGATGAATAATCTAAAGTGACTTAACAAGTCATTTGGAGAGGTCATTTCACCATTGTTTGGAGTAGCAACCATAACCATTTGATTTCCCTCTTAGGTCTATTTAGGCCCATGTTAGGTAATTCAAGCATATTAGTAGGCATGTTTAATTAGATCTTGCATTGTTTTCATACTAGTTAAGCATTCCCTTTAACTTCTATCTTAATGTTACATTCCTAGACTTAGAATCCTTAGCTATTAGGTGGCAATGGTGTTAGCCTTCCTTGATTATCTTTTTTTATTTGCTTTGTAAAGTTTAGGGTGCTCTCGAGATCTTAAAGAAGTGTGTATAATGTTGAGGCAAGATAACATCATCCCCTTCTTTGGGAGAGTGGTTGCAAGACAAGGTGCCACACATAAATATTGAAAGAGAGCACTAGATCCTTCATGCAAATTTACCACCGCAAGACCATGAATATGATAAAGAGATCACACTGGATGTAATGATCAATGGATGGTTGGTGAGTAATATCTCGATTGACACTAGCACGAAAGTTAATGTTCTCACCTTGGATGCTTGGAACCAAATGGGAGGCACAATTGCAGCCATCTTCAAATGTGTTGTATATGGCTAATAAGATAAGGGTCATGCCCATTGGAGTGTTGAAAGATGCTTCAATCACTATTTAAGGAGCCAAATTCACAAGTGATTTTGAAGTATTAGAGTTACTTGAGGCGAGATAAATTCCCAACGTTACTTGAACGAACTTGGTGCACTTGTGAATAATGTTGATTTCCTCTTCAAGAAAATATATATCAGTTTTGAGAACAAAGACGAGCGGGTTGTGAATCCTCTAGATGATACGAAGATTGCACCTTATATGGAACTATACTTACCCAAATTTTCACGTGTTAGATTGTTGGAATGGTTCAAAATCCCCAATGATGATTAATATCTTTTCCAATGATGTTTGAATAAAATTTTCCATTTGTAGCCTTGAATTCTTTCCTTGTTCATTTCCATGCTTTTCATGCTTTCCTTTAGCTTTACGCAAGCTTTTCCTTAGCTTTTGAGCTTAAGTTACGAAATTACCATGGTGGTTATGCAACCGCTGGTCTTCCCTCAACGGTGGTTTTATAACCACCCGGGTCAATTGCGCAACCGCCCCTCTACATGAGACCGGCGGTTTGCGTGTGGTTTTCTAGAACCTTATTAAGCACATTTTGAATGTGTGTCAACTTTTCAAACTTGGTTTTAGTGCACGTTTCCTAGTCAAATTAGTTGTTCTTAGGCTTGTTTGATACATATCAATTTTCCTTCGCTTCATGCCGACTAATTGGAGTTAACTAGCCCTTCTTTGAGAGAGGTGAAATTCCTTAGCTACCAAATGGCTTAGACCATTTCCCTACCTTTTTCCTATAAGAGCCAAGCTTCTATCCGAAGCATTGGTTGGAGATTTTTGTTGTAAATTACACCATTATATTGTCGTGATCTTGCTAGGAAATACACAATCAAACTAGTTATCTTGCATTGTTATTCTCCTACCCGCATTGCTACTAGGTATCTCGTAAGCCATCGCTACTCTAGACTTCTTCACTATTTCTTTTGCATTATCAGCACAATTCCCTATATTCATCTCGAACACTAAGTTAGAAAAGAAGATGAGAGGACATCAGAGTAAACCATCACTAGCTTTTTCACATGATCCTATAAATTTTAGGTTGGGTATGCACTTGATTTTCCTTAAGATTTCTTGATTTATTTATTTCATTTTTATGCACAATTTGAGTAAATTAGTTAAATCAATTCAATAGTTAATTCATTATTGTAGCTTTTGTCTTGCCCACACAAAGCTTTTTGTGATAGATTGCCTCCCCGCCTACCCATTTGGGTTTGCAAGGGAATTTTTTGTGGAGGAAGGCTCCTGCATTAGTTTAAAATAATTGTAATTCCATTTCAATTGACAATCTTCCTTAGATCTTCCTTCATTTCTACCATGGAAGTTTCAAACGAAGAAGTGCTTCGAGAAGCTTTTACTTCTTCCTGTGTCTCGAGGTAGAACAAAAGATTTAAATCCACAAACACAAATTGGAAAAGCTTTTGATTTATTAGAGTAGTTTAGATCCATGTTGCATAGATAAATAGTCACATCCGATTATTTATTTGTTTAGATTTGTTAATAGTGTTGTAGAAGCAATTGTATTTCTTCATATTTCTTCTATCAATTTCCTCTGTTGTTTTCCAAAAATCATAAAATCCAAAAATATTAGATTAGTTTAATTAGTTTGCTTTATTTTTTGCATTTCTGTTATTTAATTGAAAAAGAACAAAAACATTAGAGTAGATTGTTTTCTTTTATTAATTATCGAGAAAGTAATTGAATCATTTTATTTTAAATTTGTTTGTTTCTAGTTTGTTAATTAGGAATATAGATTAATTAGGTGGAAAGTAATACAATTCCCCATGTGTCTTTAGTTGGCCTAGGTTTAAACATCAACCTTGCCTTTGACAGATACTTTGTGAGTTTATTGCTTCTCTAGTTTGATTAGTTTGATTACATCCCATGTGACCATTTAGGGTCCTCAACAACCAAGAGACAAAGTATATGATCCTCGATTCCTGCAGCCCGAATGTATCTTATTTGCACACGGACATTGGCACTGACCTTAGAATCTTGGTTTTCCGATCCTCACCACTTCCACCTATCATCATCTCATGATTGTGAGTCTTGAATGAAGAAGCTGACCAATTAAGCGAAAATAGAATTTTATGGCTATTTTATAAGTTAATCTAAATAGAAACTAAGTGTTATATTGAAGTGCTAGATCTAAATATTTTGCTTTAATATTTGAATGGATTGAAATAATGGAAATAAGAGGGATATAATACTAAACTTGAATTAACTTACCTCACTGTGTGCTAGATTGGGAAAGATGTAACCGAATGGCCTAGGAAGGGTAAAAGCTAATTTTTTTCCTATACTGAGGCACATGGGAGGATATTGGGGTGCACTGGTCCGATATCCGGGCGATGTAGACTACGAAAAGTTCAAAACTTGAATTGGGCAGTATCACAATATCTTTGAAATACCTTTTCTCTTGTCACACATGTGTCACAATAATGTCGCCTATGCTGTTGTGAATGTTACTTGTAAAACCCTATCCAAAGCATCAATTCCTAAAAAAATAAAAATACATATGAATAGGTCAGTGACCTTATTTTTGCAGACGACTCGTGGCCTTACGACTGAGCATTGTACTACATTTTGGACCCAATGTAGTTCTATGTGTGTGTGTGTAATTTTGTACCTAGGGTGCCCTAGCACCAATGACGTAGTGATAAGGGCAATAACTAGATGTAAAATGCAAATGGTTGATGGAATGGAAAGAATACAACCCTTTCTCCCTATGTTTGTGTGTGATGCAGATGTAGAAGATGCCCAAATGCAGCTCCTTGCCTTAGTAGATAACTTCCTTGATAGTGAGATGTTCACCCATAATGTAGTGAGTATGTTATGTTTATATAGGGATCTCTTGTTCAAATTTCGACACTAGTGACCCGAAACTACCGACTATGACCTAGGGGAATACACGAGGTAACCATTAGGACTGACCTCAAACAAAGAAATTAAGACCACAAATTATGATGACATATGCACCTAAAATTACAAACTGGGGTGCCCCAGGGTGCCCCAGTACAACCCTAGGCGCCCTAGCATAGACCTAAAGATGAAAACTGAGCAAATTATAACACCTGAGACACCCTAAAAGATGCCCAAAACTGCAGAGACAAATGATGATTGAACCAAACAAACGGAAATAACGCCTAACTAACTAACAATAAGACTAAAGGATGGGTCACTAGTGAATACTTTTATTACGCAAGATCCATATATAAAATAACATACCCGGTGGTATTAATGTAATAATAAGTGCATGATTTTGTGACTACATTTGCCCCCACTTTATGTTGGTGAGCGAAAGCTTGGTAACATAAAGTAGATAGAGATGCGTACCTGAGAAAAATCTGGAGAAGCCCAAGTTGTAGAAGAACACGCAAATGTGTAGTAGAAGTGTGTTGATAGAACTATAGAAGTGTGTTGAACCATGGATCAACGAGTTGATCCATGCAACGTAAAAATGTAAGTGTCGCGATGAAGTGTGGGAAATGAAAATGATGATTAGGATTTTAGATGATTTTAAATGCGGTTCAATAATGAATAGGTGGGTAGGGAGTGATCGAGTTTCCAACAACCCGAACGATTGTATATGAATGGAATAATTGGAGGATTTGGGCATCTTCCGCTAAAGGAAGAGTGTAGGGAGAAAAGTATTTTATTTTACAACTTTAACTATATCCTCAAGATCTAGCCACTACTGAGATGGGATCGAGATCAAAATGTTGTGATTTTGGATCCAAATGATTTTGATTAAACAATTGACCCATATAGGAGTGATAAGGGGAAAGGCACTCTTGCCCCCACTTCACGGGTGTCACCGCAATGTAAAGGCTTCCATGTTAGGTCATTTGGAAGTGAACGCAATAGAGAATGAGATGACTTCCAAGTTAGGTCATCTAGAAGTGAACATGATAGAAAATGAGATTGATTCCAAATTGGGTCATCTGGAAGTGAACATGGAGCATAGAATAAAATCCCAAGTTAAGTCATTTGGGAACACAGTGGTGAATGTAACTCCCAAGTTATGTCATTGTACGTACCCAAAATTATAGGGTAATGTCTTTGTCAGAACAACATAACACGTGCCCCAATGATGATACAAGTCTCCTCGCAAGGTGTTCGGGATCGAAAAGCTCCCCAAGTATGCATTAACATCCGCATGCCTCGCTTAGCCCCGCATGCTTTGTTTTTTTTCTTTTCCCCTCTTTTCTTGGCCTTTTTCTCTTATTATGAAATCGCGCCTGCCTGGCAGGCGGTCTTATGACCGCCACCCTAAAGCGGGCGGCGGTCTGTAACCGCGCCCTGCTTAGGGCGGTGGTCCTTTACGTGTTTTTGAGAATGCTCTTTTAACATGACTCACGTAAATTTCAATGTTTACTTTTTTTTCACCGCCATGAGCTTGCATTAATGATTCTGGTTCCCTGGAATAGTGTTTTTCCATTGTTTATAGTTTAAGAGATCAATTTGGTTTTTACCTTGGGTAAATGCAAATGCTATAAATAGATGGCTTGTGCTCAAGCAAATGGCCCCTCAAATTTGCCTCTGAATTTCTCATTGCAATAGATTAGTCTTTCATTTTACTTAGAATTCTTAGTTTCTTTCATTGCATGCTTAGTTAGTGTTGTTTTGTTGTTAGGAAGCCACATATCCATCTTGTGCAAGTGTTGTTGATATTTCATCCAATCCATTGGAGTAGAGTAGTTTGTTTTCAATAGGAAGCCATTAAAGTTGCAGGTTTTGTTCTTCAAACAAGATAGTTTCAGGTTCTGGACGTTTTATGTTGCATGACTCACAATAAATCCCGCTAGGAATTACATAAGCCAAGCTCTGTACTCTTGCGCTATCTCTCTCCTACTCGCATTGTATTCAGTCTGTATCCTAAGTTGCCTTTGTCCCAATATCTACTTCTGTTGATGCTAGCATTACATGCTTTTCTAGATCCACGTGAACACGAAGGAGCGAGGAGATCACACTGAGGGGACAAGATCACACACACCATCGGATTCACCACTGTTCTACAGAATCCAAGTTCTAGCTTTCAAAGTTCTAATTAGAATCATATCAAATAGAGTAGTTAATTACTTTATTTCAGTCAATCTTACTTTCGATATTGCCAAGGAAGCTGTGGGGATTGATAGTTTCTGAGAGACTATGATTCTTTCCTCACTTCTGAGGTAGGATCGAGAGTCTTTCAAATAGATTAGATCAGTTATTTCATTGTTTAGAATAGATTTACAACTGCACAGGCAAGTAGCTATACTCGGTTACTTTGTTTGTTTTAAAATTCAACACTAGGTTAATTGTCAATTTCTAGATATATTAAAATAGCTGCTCTTTCAAATTCATTTATAAAATTCATCAGAAAATAACAAAAATATAGAAGTTATATATGTTATAGACATACTTCACATAGTTAATTTTATTTTGCTGCATTTAGTTTACATTATTGCTTTTGTATGACAATCACGGGACCTAGAGAGCCCAGGGAATACGTATTCGAGCCAATCGTGCCCCAACCCAATCTCGTCACAGCCATAACTGATATAGATCATAATCTCAGGATCCAAATCTTCCGAACAATGGTAAACTTACAACAAATTAGTTTTCCAAATTACACGGGTTAAACATAGAAGACAACCAAGCACACACATTTTGGTCAAATCAACCAAACTACAAATTACCCTAGATTCATATCCGCATGACTGTGGAAGGGTTTGAAAGAGAGCAGACCTTTGGTTGTGATCCTTTGGTCCCATAGCCAGACGCAGGAGACACTCTCATAGATATAGATACCAGCTTGAGAATTCAGGTTGCACAAACGCCTGTAAGATATTCTGAGAAGATCGCACAATTATTAATTCTGAATATAGAAGCTGAAAAAGCATATGACTATTGGATACTAGGGATTAGGGATTGATTCCACACATGACCATAGCAGGACCACAACAAATACGAATCTACGGTTGTGACCCACAAATCCCACAGCCCAACGAGTCCATAGGTGAATCAGACATAGATGCTGGCCTACGTACACTAGTATTCAGATCTACTCCACTTCCACCTATCATCATCGAATAGTTATCCTTGCTAGACACAGTAGCTAACAAAGCTAAGGAGTTCGGACTAGGCGGAGAATCACCCATAGAGTCAATTGTATTTACCATCCGCTCTATGACCTTATCTGGAGATATACACGAAACTATCCCAGGTCATTTTCCACGTATTCCACAACCTATAGACCGAATCACGCCAGAGCTCGATATTGATTGGAGCCTTCGAGAAGTCATCCTTACTGATCGATCTATCACACTAGTTCAGGTTAGGAGGGCCTTCTTTGCCTTAGATTCGTAATTTCCACTAGTGCGCGTCGAAGACATCAGATTGCCTAATTAGCTTGTCTGCATCCCACACATATTTAATCCCCACCGGCTGTCTCGGCACGACCTCGGGAGGTCGGGTGTGAGGAAAAGTTACTTGTAGATTCCCATGCTCGCTTGTCACTTTTCCATCGTACAAAATTGGTGAACCCGATGTGAAACTTTCTACTTTCTGATTTGGAGTCAGATTTCTACTAGTTCTTTTAAATTAAACGACCTTTACTACCTCATCAGCTTTCACCATCACCTTCGCTCCTTCCCATTATTCTGCGGGTATTCATATACCCCTCGAATATGTCGGGATTGATACATATGGTAGGCCTCTCTTAGGTCTTGAGGCATACTACGCTCAACTGAATAGACAATCATCACCCTCGCTCTCAGTATGGGGTGACAACTACTCAACTAACCAGTTGTCAACACAAACTCCAAGGGTCAGATATAGCTCACCTTTCCAAACAGAGGAGTTGGATCAGCTCGCTCAAACACAACAAACAGAGCCTTCAAGCTCGAACAATATGACGTTCACAGGAGAATCTAGTTCGTCACCTCAGATACTACTTAAACCACAAATTAGTCAGACAATTAGACCCATACCTAGGTTTAGATGATGAACGTTTGGTACGTTATACCAGGAATGAACAACATCCTCAAAGTATGTACCCACCTATAGGAGGTTTACAAACACAACCCGAGGTTTCTTTTCAAGAAAATACCTTCATACCGCTACATACAGGAAATGCCCTCGGGGAAACTTGGCAGGGCAGTGATCAATTCATATCAGGATATCACATGCCTATACAACACCATGATATACAACAAACGCCGCTAAGGAAAAATACCGTGAATTCACCAAATGAAGTCATTTCAACGTTAGTAGAAAAAGTGAGGGGGTTAGAACTTGCTCAGGCAAATCACCATTCTCAACTCATGTAGGCAGGAAATTCCAAACCTAGCCAAATAGACCTCCTCACAGGAATAGGTACGTTAGGCGTGACCCCTCAGTATTCACAACAAACACCGACTAGAACCATCATTTCTAACACCGATCTGACACCTCCCGGTCTAGTACAAAATAATCCATTCTTGGACAATACCCCTTCATACTTAAACATGTACTCCAAATCACCACAAGGGGACATGTTCTCCTCTCCCGTATTTTTACTCAACCACAGGGGTTCCCTTATGCTCCTACCAATGCATATGCAACGCCATGTCAACAACCCATTCCACCGCCACTCCCTCAGCAGGCACCATCAATGGTCGAAACATATGCGATAGGGACTTACTCAGAATATTTGAAAGAGCCCTTAGATTTCACCATATGAAGCGTCATGCTTCCAAGACCTCTTCCCGATTTGCCTAAGTACAAAGGTGAGGGAGATCCGAATGCACATATCAAGGCTTATGTTACTGACCATCGAGAAACTACTCCCATGGGATGGGGTTGTTCTTAAAATATTTCCCAAAACCTTGGAAGGTATCGCTCTTGATTGGTATTATAGAATACCTGAGGCTTCCATCCATTCGTTCAAGCAACTCGTTTCAGAGTTCATCAAGGCCTTTGACATGAACAAACTATTAAGGACAGGAATCAGGGAATTCTTGCACATTAAACAAGAACACAATGAATCTGTCACCCATTTCATCCAGAGGTGGCGTACAGTTCTTTATTCTTCGGCAAGTGCTCCAAATATGGATCAAATGGAACTATGTGATTTATTCCTTCATTCTCTCAGAAGAGAAGTGAAGGAAGAAGTCCAGAAGTTCCCACTAAGAACTTACGATGAAGTACTTGAGAGTGCTCTCCAAATAGATCAAGCGGCAATTGATAGTGGTTGCAAAACATATGGAGCAAACGGAAGGTTAATCACCTCCAACCAAAACACTACAACTTATCCTACTACCACGAATGTCAGTCAAGGACCTAAAATCCTTAATAAAAATCGCGGAGTAACAACAGATGGAGTAACTAATCAGGTTAGAAAGGTAAATGTTGTGAATACTTCACCACAAATAAATGACCAACAAAACAACAACTTTACTCCAACAATCAATACAGTGGATTTTAATCATCCACAACAACAACAACAACAATAACAATGACGAAGCCCTACACGGGATCCAAATCAAAATTCAACTAGGTATCAAAACCAGAATTCAAACCAAAAACAACAAACATAAAAACTTTAATAGGCAACGGTTTGATCAAAGTTTTAGGCCACAATATACACCGAGCCAACAAACTAGGAATTACAATCCTAACTCCTATTGTGGTTTTCACAAAATCCAAGGCCATGACACTAGAACGTGTCGTGACTACAATAAATTTATGCAACGTTTCCAGAGGAACAAAGACAACTTTTTATAGATATGTTCTTGGCAGATCCTACGTCACCAGCACCAAATACTTTTATAGGGGCAGTTTCCCCTCAAAATGCACCCCTCCAAATCTTCAATGATCCGCTTCCAAATCACAACAATAACAAGTTAAATCTAAGTGGGACAAACAAGGGTGTGATTGCAGGAAACAATGATCATGAAGCTTCAACTTCGTTGAATCCATTAGTTGCGCCACAATTAGGAAGTCAGCCTCGACCAAAGATAGTTAGTTTAGTGGAGTTAGACTCCGAACTACCCATAGAAGCTGTAACAAGGACACGAGAGTATTCCTCTCAGATAAGTCCAAGCTACCCGCTAGAAACAGACAATATCCAACAAGTATTAATAAAACCCGTAGGTGCTTATGATTTAATTAATGATCTAACAAAAACCTTCTCGCACATCTCCTTTTTGGATTTATTAAAGAACTCCCCTACTCACAAGGCTGCTCTTTTAGAGGCATTAGGCTTAGGTCATTTAATTAACATCACTCCACCTCCCGAAACACAGGTAAACCATGTAGACTTTGATATCCATCCTCCGGGGCAGCCGGATAGGGATGTCGAATTCATATTCGAAATAAACAAAATGCCAACAGATGCTAAGATTGCACGCCGAGGTGATCCGGCCTTACACTTGCAAGTGTGGGTTTATAACAATTATGTGAAACATGCGATGGTTGATGATGGGGCAGCAGTTAATATAGTCCCCTTCTCTTTCCTTCAAAAGCTAGGGTATGGAGAAACCAATTGTTCCACGACTCAAAATACACTAAGAGGCTATGATAGCCTTAAAGCCACTTCAATTGGAACTATAATACTACCGGTCACCTTAGGACCCAAAACAATCCTGACTGAGTTTTATATTATAGATCGGGAAACTAACTATAATATGATCCTCGGTGACCATGGATACACCGTATGAAGGCAATCCTTTCTACGCTATTTCAAGAAGTAAGATTTTTGCATTTAGGAAAGGTATTCATAGCCAAAGGTGATCCAAAACCATTCGATGTACACCTGGCTGACCTAAAGAAAAGACCAGGCATGCACTCGGAGTTTGAACTCCCAACGAACCAACTTAATAAACCTACCGACGTGAAACCAGAAGAAAATTTGGTACCTATGACAGATCTTGAAACTATGAGCCTAGCCAAGGCAACCCCAGCCCCCAAAGATGAGGCTAACATTGTAGAAACAATATCATTAGGAACTACTACAAAAATTGTTGAATTACTAGAACAGGATCTACCAATGTTCCTACCATTTGATTCTGTAGGCATGGGGTGCACCCTAGGTGTCGGTTCTCTCCCAGTAGTAGATCTCTGCATGGTAGAGGTAGAAGATGTTAACACAACAAATATCCCAGCGCCCATATTCCCAGCTAAGTATTGGACTCTCCATTTCGATGGAGCTAAATGTCGTTATGAGAGCTGGGGCAAGAGTAATCCTTACTTCTCCCGAAGGAAAAGTCCTACCATTTTCCTTTAAACTAAATTTCGAATGCACAAACAACGATGCTGAGTACGAAGCCCTCCTCCTTGGCCTCATCATAGCTAAGAGAATCGGTGTTGGTAACATCAGAGTGTTAGGAGACTCGCAATTGGTAGCAAATCAAGTTGCTGAGATGTATGAAACCAAAGCTGAGCACTTACAACTCTACAAAATAGCTGTACTGAATTTAAGCAAAAAGTTTGACTTCATATCAATTGAAGCAATCCCGCGTGAACAAAATCTTCTCACCGATTCAATAGCAACCTCAGCGTCATGCTTTACTCCAAACAGTAAGTTAGAGGATACCCATTTCATGGTATCCCTTTGTGATAAACCATTGATAAAAACAATGTCAAATCCTCTTTTAAATAGAAATGAAAACAAATCTACTATCCTAGACCACATCGATAGTGATACAACCACTCTTGATTTCTTAAACGCCTATGCGGCATTACATCTCACCCATCACGTGGTAGATTTATCCCTAATCCCGCATGCATCTTCTTACTTTGGGAATCCCATGACAGAGCTCCCCCACAAAAGGAACTCAACATATACACAGTCGAGAACGGAGATGATCTAGAACTACCTCCAGCCCCGCCTGATTTTGAAGAAGGTAACGCTTCTTTAATCGAAGAAACAATTGATATTAACATCAAAACGGAAGATGAACCAAGGATATTGAAGTTAGGATCCTCGTTAACTCCATAAAAAGTAGAAATACACACTCGGATCCTCAAGGAACATCGAAGGCTTTTGCATTTAACTATAAAGAAATGAGGGGTTGCACCACACATTGCGGTGCACAACCTCGTCACTAAATTAGATGCAAAACGATTAAACAAAAATCAAGACCAATGAAACCCATGGTAGCTCTCATGGTGAAAGAGGAGGTAATGAAACTCCTCTAAGTAGGATTCATCAAACCGGTCGATTACTCTCAGTGGGTATCTAATATCGTTCCGGTTCTAAAAAAGAATGGAAAGATACGCATCTGCATAGACTTCCGAGACATTAACAAAGCATGTCCTAAAGATGACTTCCCATTACCATCCATAGACGTCATTGTTGATGCAATAACTGGATTTGAGCTTTTGTCTCTCATGGATGGATTCTCGGGATACAATCAAATCAGAATATCTGAACAAGACCAAGCTAAAACCACATTTATAACTCCTTGGGGAACCTATTGCTATGTTGTTATGCCATTCGGACTCAAGAACGCTAGCGCTACATACCAGCGGGCTATGACGTATATATTTCATGATCTTATTCATAAAATTGTGGAATCCTATGTAGATGACTTGCTGGCTAAAGCCAAGAAACGTTGTGACCATCGGAAGTGCTTCGCGTCATTCTTTCACGTCTGATAGAATATGAGTCACGCTAAACCCTGAAAAATGTGTCTTTGGTGTGACAGGAGGGAAGCTCCTAGGTTACATTATATCATCACGCGGGATCGATGTTGACCCAACCAAAATTAAGGCTATTCTCGAAATGGTCCCACCTTCGGATGAATATGGAATTAGATCATTTCTCGGAAAACTTGGTGCGATCCAGGAGATTCATCCGGACTTAAGTTTCACCATTCATCCAATCAACAATCTACTCAAGAAAGATTATAGCATTGATTGGACCGAAGACTGCAATGAAGCTTTCAACACAGTTAAGCGTTTCTTGTTATCACCACCTACGCTAATGCCACCTAAGCCAGATCGCCCGTTAATTTTATACTCGTGAGCTACCAATGTCTCGTTAGCCTGTATGCTAGCTCAAGAAGATGATGATAATAGAGAACGTGCGATCTATTTCATTAGCCGGACATTGCTCGACTATGAAACACGCTACACACAAGCAGAACGGGAATGCCTCGCCATAGTCTTTGCAACAAAACGCTTAAGACATTACATGTTAAATCAAGAAACAAAGGTCATTGTAAAAATAGAACATTTACGAACCTTCCTCACGCAAGGGTCCTTGTCTAAAAAGGTTGGGCGCTTTATAACCTTAATGGGTGAATTTGAATTAAAATTCGTAAATCAGAAGTCGGTTAAAGGACAAATCATCACGGATTGGTTAGCTGATAATCCATTAGACGGAGGCGATCTAGTAGATCTGGACTTTCCAGATGAGTGCGTATACTACATCGAAACGACCTTCTATCTCTGAGTGTCCTTGGTACACTGATATCATTAATTATATCATGGACCATACATATCCAGAAGGTGCTACACCACAACGAAGAAGGTGGTTACGCATTATCGTAGCTAAATATGTCATCATAGAACAAGTGCTCTATCGAAAAGCGTTCGATGGAATGCTTCTAAGATGCATCGACACAGAAGAATCCAAGAAGATTCTCCACGAATCTCACAGTGGAATGTGTGGAGGCCACTTCGGTGGCCATGCCACCACTCAAAAAATACATCGAATGGGCTATTTTTGGCCTACTCTAGAACATGATGCAGTAGAGTTTGTACGAAGGTGTCATAAGTGCCAAGAATTCTCTCATGAGATTCACATGCCAAAGCCAAGCTCTGACCAATCGCTACTCCATGGCCCTTTTCTATGTGGGGCCTAGATTTAATAGAGAAATTCTCTCCCTCATCCTGAGATGACCATAATTTTATAATCACGGCCACCGAATATTTTACCAAGTGGGTAGAGGCTATGCCTCTTACTCTTTATCTGGGTTTTGTAATCGCCAAGTTCATTTTGAACCAAATCATTTGCAGGTACGGTGTCTCGCAAATCATTATCTCAGATAATGGGACTTCTTTTAAGAATGATGAAGTTTGTGAATTATGCAATAAATTTAAAATAAGCCATCATCTGACCTCCTTGTATTACCCTCAAAGCGATGCCAATGGTGAGCCGAGTGCAACGAACAAAACATTAAAAGCCATTCTCCTTAAAACGGTGAAAGAAAACAAACGAGATTGGCATTTGAAGTTATATCCGGCCTTATGGGCCCACCAAACCTCAATAAGAACACCAACAGGAGCGACTCCTTTCTCGCTAGTATTCGGGGCAGAAGCAGTTCTCCCTTGAGGTTGAAATACCCAGTCTCCGTATTTCATTACAAGGGATTCTAGATGAAGACGCTTATAGAGAAGCACGTCTCTCCCAACTAGAAAGCCTAGATGAAGCTAGGATAGATGTTGAACAGTGGCACAAAGTCTATGCTTGACCGAATGTGCCGGTAGTATAACAAGAAGGTCTATGACGCGTGATATATGAAGGTGATCTAGTTCTAAGAATTTGGGCAATTTGGATCGACAAGAAGACCGGCGAAGGAAGGAAGTTCGGCCCAAATGGTTGAGCCCATATCGAGTCATGAAGGACTATGGAAATGGTGCATATCTCCTATGTATCGTTGGAAGGTGAGGAATTTGGTGAAACAGTCAATTCCCTGCACCTCAAATGATTCTACGCGTAAGCAACTAGTACTACTTGTATAATTATATCTACATTGCATCTTCATATAGTTAGGATCATTTTTCTCCACTTGTTTCGTACAAAATTGTGATCAAGGAATTTGTTCTCAAAGCAATTCATTACAAACTCATGATGTTGTTGGCATAAACACTCTAATCATACTTCTCTATTTCCATGATGTCATCAAACTATTTCGGAATCATTTCATCAAATAAAGCTAGATATGACAAGGTCTTAACGGTAACCATGCCAAGATCTGTGGGTTTATTCTCACTTTTGGTTTCTTCTTAGGATAGGTGTCTTGCCTATGGTCTGTTCTAGAAGCTTCATGGTGTCACATCTATCACGTACGTATATCTCTTTGGAAATAAGAACACACTGACATTTTGCTCAAGTAAACAAGTCAAATATAGATCAAACAGAAAATTTTAAATTTACACATTTCCTTGCCCACCAACCTTCGGTGATGAGCTTGCGTCTCTTACTAGTGACGTAGGGTTGGGAAGGGATGGAAATGCCCTTACTCACCTATTCCTTGCCCATGGTAATAAACCCACGCTTCTTCTGGTAGCATGGGGCAAAGTGTAGGGGTCCTCTTTGACAAGCAAAACGTAAAAGGTCATAAACAAACAATTCAAATCTTGAAGTCTTGAGTCAAAAACAAATGAATCGGATGTCCAAAATTCCAAGAGAGTTCAAAATCCTAAAAACCAAATTTTGTCTACCATGTGGCCATCTACGGATCTAAGTCTAGATAAACCGCAAAGCAAATTGCATCCTAAACTATGGAAGTCACTCAGGTAGAGTGGGCTTGTAGTATCCTAATTTGGTTCCACCAAAGCTTTGTCTATCTCTCATCACTGTCATTTCAACATGTTTCACAACTTGTGCCCTTTCTAGCTCTCGGTGATGAGCCCTCGCATCTTACTAGTTGCGTGGGGTTAGGAGTGGGGCAAGTCTATCTACTCATCGTACCGGCTTATCTTCACCACTTTGCCAAAACAAATATGAAGTATCCAAAATTGCTTACAGAAACTAAGATTCAAAATCACATTGTATCTACATTATCATATATCAGCATCATAAAATACAAAAAGAAAGTAAACACTTGCATCATTTGTTCTCCATTGCATACATTCTAAAGAGCATATAAGCATAATATCATAGTTCACATGAGGAAACAGAAATGCAAGTAAGCCATAAATGCCAAAAGTCTGATCAAAAAAATATATATATATATATATATATATAATCAAAATTCTTGTACAATGCCATCATGCTAAGCATGGTCAAAATGCTCAAAGAGCCGAGATATACAAAAGAATATATCATACAAAAATATAAGAGAGCCAGTGGCTTCTCAATCCCCTATGAGACCCCTCTGAAGGCGCACGCCCATGCCTAGGACTCGACTACGCCGGTGCTCGAGTACACGAGAGGGTTCGGGATCTAGAGGGCGCATGCGCAGTCTGCCATGAGAATGACTCCTCATCGGGCGCTCGGTTGTCTTATACCTCGCTAGCTCCGTGCGGAGAGTCGATACCATCCACGGCCACATGCTGGGAGGGGAAAAGATGTCGGTGTGTCTACTAGTTGTTAAGGGCTCCCAGCGTCCACAAACAACTCTGCGTGGGTCCTCTCCATGGGGATCATCAGGGTATCGGTGCATACCCTGCGAATCAAGTCCCGCCACTCATTGGCGGTCTCTGCAAACAAAGGGAAAAACAAATTAGAAATGAAACAAGAGATAAAACACAAGTGTAAACAAGAGGAGAAATAGTAACTAAGGCAATCCTAATTAAAAACAAACATTAAAAGGAAGGGTGGTAACTTACTCGGATCACCAGGCCTCCAGGATGGATCTCTAGGGTCAGCACCTGCCACAGATGCCGCCGCTAACTGAGGTGCTCCCCGTGGCTGGAGCAACGTAGCGTCCTGCAACGGACTCATCCTCCCCACCATGGCCCTAGGAGAGTGGCTCCTCTGAAACCAGAGTAACTCTCTCCGCTCTGCTCGGCCCTCTCTGCCTGCATGATATCCTGAGTGTCATGCCACTCAGGATCACTATCCTCCTCAGTCTCCTCCTTAGTCTCTCCCCTGTGAACTCGGACTCGGAGTCTATGTCGATGGGGTCATCGCTGCTATGGGTAGGACCCATGGTAATCTCAAGCAAGGGTGCTTGAGGAACACCGACTCTCCCTCGGGCACGTACTACCCTCTTGGCTGCAATAGGAACACCAGGAGTAATAACTGTCCAACCCCGGCCTCTAGGACCCCCCTCGGCCTCTCGAATCGAGCGCACGTATCTGGCACTCTTTGGGGAAGCATGCCCATGTAAGGTAGGCCAAACTGCTGAGGAACTCGCAAAGGGGTGTATCTCCACTCGCCCCACTCTGTCAATAAGTTGCCCTGTGGTGGAGTAGGAGATCAAAGTAAGAGCCTCCTCGCCCCATATACCTGCCATGGTCTGATATGGTGTGGCCTCCATGTCATCGGTGGTCAGAGAAGCAATGGGCAGGCGATGAGGTGCTCTCGAGCTCAGGCATATCTATCCATCTGGCTACCCTCACAGCTCGGGATCTGTCACCTCTACACCTCTACCATAAGGAATGAAGTGCTTGTAAACCCAACTCATGACCAGGGTCGGGTGGCTCAAAGACTACCCCTGTAAATGGACTACCCTGTATAAGTCATGGTAGGTAGTCCCAAGTATGTCTGCTCCCAGGCATAAATCCGGCCATGGCCCTCGATCTGTGCAATGATGGGGGACCAGCAGTATAGTAATGTGTCTCCTCCCTTGTCCCCGATCAATCTCGAGGCAAGGATCCCCATAATAGCCTGGCGAATCAAGGGGATGGGAAAACTAGGAATGGACCGAACTCTGACCCCCTTCTTCAAACCCGTGGAGATGACTGCATCTCCCATATAAGAAGCCATTGTGCTATCTGGGCCCGTGAACTTGCTGTCTCGAGGTTGAGTCGTCTCCCGATGATCGGGACCCCCAGGATACGGTAAACATCCTCTAGTGTGATGGTCCACTCACCTCGGACCCCTGGTAATCGGAAGGTGTTCGATCAGCATCCCAGTAGGAAAACAAGTCACAGAGTATGTGACTAGATGGTGCAACATGGGGGACCCATGATATACGTAGTATACCAGCCCTCTGGAGAGTATCCTGCTCGTCCTGTGAAAGGGCGTCTAACACTGTTGGGAGCCAGTCACACTCCCTCTCTCGGCTCCACCGAATGTACTCCTCTCTCGCCTGCATACACCCAAAAACACACAAAACAAAGCAAGTTAGCATCCAAGTGACATTAGAAAAATCATGAAAACACATAGAAATGCTAAAAATGTAAAAACAATCTCAAATAGGTGTTCTTTTGACATTCTGTGCAAAACCACCGCCCTGAGCAGGGAGGCGGTTTCGTAACCACCACCAGGGCCCTGAACCAGGAAAGGGCGGCGGTCGTGTAACCGCCGCCCTGGGTAGGGCGGTGGTCGTGTCCCGAAAACCCACATGGGTTTTATAACTTAAAAAGCCTAAAAACACCAAAAAAGGACCGTTTTAGCTAAAAACAAAGCCTACCCAGTAGGCGCCCCCCTAGATGGACCTTTTGAACCTAACATTTTTGAAAATAACCCCCACGACAAAGATTTTAACATTTTAAAAATTTGAAGGTAAAAACGATAAATTGAGGAAAACTAACTTGTGATCTCGCGACGATAATAATCTGCTCGTGGAGGCATGATCACTATCTCGTCACAAATGTTTTGACTCTACTCTCGTAAGAAACCGTCACCGTGGGTCCCAGAGCTCAGAATCAATCAAATCAACACATGCAAATGAATAGGAAAATGGGCCCACTTTCATATATATAGCAACCTGACTTGTTTTAAAATACTTTTTCACGAGGTTTGGAGTGCCGACGGAGGTAAGTTCTTACCCCCGCACAAATGGTACGTCCTCATTTCCCATTATTTTAGCGTTTATTTTCCGATCTATCTTGTCTATCTGCACTTGAGTTCTCTTTTTGTTTTGCAGGAAGTAGGGAATTTTGGATGGCATCATTTCGACACACGGACGTACCAGGTATGACTTCCAACTTCCCATTTCGGGACCGCCATACTCGGACCCACCGTTTTATGCCTCTTCATGGCTAAAATGCTTCTCCGAGGGGGCAATATGTACATACCCAAAATTGTAGGGTACTGCACTGCCGGAACAACGTAACACGTGCCCCAATGATGATACAAGTCTCCTCGCAAGGTGTTCGGGATCTGAAAAAGCTCCCTAAGTATGCGTTAACATCCCGCATGCCCCACTTAGCCCCCGTATGCTTTGTTTTTTTTCTTTTCCCTCTTTTCTTGGCCTTTTTCTTCTTGATTCTGAAAGCGCCGCCTGCACAGGTGGCGGTCTCGTGACCGCCGCCCCAAGCGGGGCGGTGGTCCTGTAACCACCACCCTGTTCGGGGTGGTGGTCCTTACTCATTTTCCGAATGCTCTTTTAACACGACTCACGTAAATTTCAATGTTTACCAGCTTTTTTCACCGCCATGAGCTTACATTAATGATTACGGTTTCTGGAATAGTGTTTTACCATTGTTTATAGTTTAAGAGATCAATTTGGTTTTTACCTTGGGTAAATGCAAATGCTATAAATAGATGGCTTGTGCTCAAGCAAATGGCCCCTCAAATTTGCCTCTGAATTTCTCATTGCAATAGATTAGTCTTTCATTTTACTTAGAATTCTTAGTTTCTTTCATTGCATGCTTAGTTAGTGTTGTTTTGTTGTTAGGAAGCCACATATCCATCTTGTGCAAGTGTTGTTGATATTTCATCCAATCCATTAGAGTAGAGTAGTTTGTTTTCAATAGGAAGCCATTAAAGTTGCAGGTTTTGTTCTTCAAATAGGATAGTTTTAGGTTCTGGACATTTTATGTTGCATGACTCGCAATAAATCCCACTAGGAATTGCATAAGCCAAGCTCTGTACTCTTGTGCTATCTCTCCTACTCGCATTGTATTCAGTCTGTATCCTAAGTTGCCTTTGTCCCAATATCTACTTCTATTGATGCTAGCATTACACGCTTTTCTGGATCCACGTGAACACGAAGGAACGAGGAGATCACACTGAGGGGACAAGATCACACACACCATCGGATTCGCCACTGTTCTGCAGAATCCAGGTTCTAGCTTTCAAAGTTCTAATTAGAATCATATCAAATAGAGTAGTTAATTACTTTATTTCAGTCAATCTTACTTTCGATATTGCCAGGGAAGCTGTGGGGATTGATAGTTTCTGAGAGACTATGATTCTTTCCTCACTTCTGAGGTAGGATCGAGAGTCTTTCAAATAGATTAGATCAGTTATTTCATTGTTTAGAATAGATTTACAACTGCACAGGCAAGTAGCTATACTCGGTTACTTTGTTTGTTTTAAAATTCGACACTAGGTTAATTGTCAATTTCTAGATATATTAAAATAGCTGCTCTTTCAAATTCATTTATAAAATTCATCAGAAAATAACAAAAATATAGAAGTTATATATGTTATAGACATACTTCGCATAGTTAATTTTATTTTGTTGCATTTAGTTTACATTATTGCTTTTGTATGACAATCACGGGACCTAGAGAGCCCAGGGAATACGTATTCGAGCCAATCGTGCCTGACCTAATCTAGTCACATCCATAAGCGATATAGATCAGAATCTCGGGATCAAGTCTTCCGAACAACGGTAAACTTACAACAAATCAGTTTCCAACTGCACGGGTTAAACATAGAGGACAACCAAGCACACACATTTTGGTCAAATCAACCAAACTACAGATTACCCTAGATTCATATCCGTGATTGTGGAAGGGTTTGAAAGAGAGTAGACCTTTGGTTGTGATCCTTTGGTCCCATAGCCAGACGCAGGAGACACTCTCACAGATATAGATACCAGCTTGAGAATTCAGGTTGCACAAATGCCTGTAAGATATTATGAGAAGATCACACAATTATTAATTCTGAATATAGAAGCTGAGAAAGCATACGATTATTGGATACTAGGGATTAGAGACTGAATCCGCACATGACCATAGTAGGACCACAACAAATACGAATCTACGGTTGTGACCCACAAGTCCCACAGCCCAACGAGTCCATAGGTGAATCAGACATAGATGTTGGCCTACGTACACTAGTATTCAGATCTACTCCACTTCCACCTATCATCATCGAATAGTTATCCTTGCTAGACACAAGCAGCTAACAAAGCTAAGGAGTTCTGGACTAGGCCAGAGAATCACCCATAGAGTCAATTGTATTTACCATCCGCTCTATGACCTTATCTGGAGATACACACGAAACTATCCCAGGTCATTTTCCACGTATTCCACAACCTATAGACCGAATCGTGCGCGAGCTCGATATTGATTGGAGCCTTGAGCAGTCATCCTTACCGATCGATCTATCACACGATCCGAGTTAGGAGGGCCTTCTTTGCCTTAGATTCATAATTTCCACTAGTGCGTGTCGAAGACATCAGTTGCCTAATTAGCTTGTTTGCATCCCACACATATTTAACCCCACTGCATTTGTCTCGGCACGACCTTGGGAGGTCGGGTGCGAGAAAAGTTACTTGTAGATTCCCATGCTCACTTATCACTTTTCCATCATACAGGTCATCTAGGAGATCGCTTGTAGGTTTGAATGATATGATTTGATTTGAACACATTGGTTTTGATTGGTTGATTGATTTGTTTTGATTGGTTACTCATGGAGAGGTTTTTCACTAATTGTCCCAGGTTATGTCATTAGGGGAAATTTTCTAGAAAATGGATGAGATGTCACATAAAAATATTTTTAGTTGTTTTTTTCCCCCAAGTTAGGTCATTAGGGGAGATTGATAGGTTATAGCGTGTGATCGTGTTTGGGAGGTGTTAAAAGTTTTCCCCGATTAGTAGATAGGGAGATTGATGATGAAATGTCATGGTATGAGTTGTGAGGTGTTGGATTCATGATGTCGAGTACGTGGTGATGCGAGGGGAATTATAGGGGGACCCCTAATAATATGCCCCCCTTTCGGCGAAAGAGGGAGTGATGAAAAGAATAAACTCTAAGCCGAAAGCAACAAGAGGTTAAAATGTGTGTGTAGTGGATGGGAAATATTGGTGAAGTGATACTGATGAATGTGAAATGTGTACAATACGGTGGTGGGTGAAATTCTAAAAATAATGTTGCAAACAAGGTGTAAATTAGAGTACAAATGCTCAAGATAGAATGGGGCTAGATTGATGATATGGATGGGGCCAAATTCAATGATATGGAGGCCATATCGGGATTATGGGGGATGGCCTGAGGATGCTACAGAGTTGTGATGTATTCGGAGGACCATGTGGTTAGAGGACCACTTTCCAAGTGTGGTGAGTTGTTTTACATGGAGAGGGTATCATGGTAGTTTGGTATGGCACAGGATGTTCCCGAGCCATATATATGGTTACGAGCTATTAGGGCCCCTAGGAGGCGAGTGTTAGTCTAGATCCACACAGAGAAGTTGATACCACGGGCCGGATATGGTAGACCCAAAGATAACATTTATAGATGGAGATGATGCGGGGTGTATGAAGGATTATCGAGTGTGACGGGAAGCGCATCAATGGGTGTTGTTGTATCGAGTGTTCGTAGGTTCCATGGAGTTGCTTTCAGTAGGAGGAGTGGGTGAGGGAGATGTCCCTAACCTTGTAGTGGTGGCGGTGGCATATTGTAAGTATTTGTGTATGCTAATGTTGTAGTTAATGAAATGTCTATGTTGTTTTGTATGTGGTTGACTAACATGAGGTTGTATGTTGTGTATGTAGGAGATGCCTATTGGTCATTGATAGTAGACACATCGATCCACATGTTGATGTGGAATGTGCCTAATGATGTGCTATGTGGAGGGATACTAGAGTGCGTGGACAATATTGCAGGTGAGCACACCCATCTGTTTGAGCCAGTAGCCATAGTGCAACGACATGTACGGTGTTGCTTAGCGAGAGGGACGAGGCACATGAGGAGACTCGTCATGCCCGAGAGGTGGTAGGTGGTGGTCCCTTGGCCCAGGACATGTTCGCATGATATGTAGATTTATAATGATAGTTCTAAAGTAGAACATGGAGATTGTGATGTTACGTAGGCAGGTGGAGAAGTTTTGGGGCCGTGAAATGCGGCGTCGCATAGGTGGTAAGGCATCTAATTTGAGGGATTTTGTGGTACACGAGAGTGATAGTGATGATGAGGTTTGATAGTGATGATTTTATATGATGTAGGGGCCTTTCCCCCTAGTGATGAAACATGTTTTTGGGATGATGGTTATATGAACGATATATGTATGGACACCTATTTTTGATATATATGCAAGATCGATATTTGAGATGTTTTTCCATTGTGATGTAATGGATATTGTATGGTTGTATGGTTATTGTTCTAGCATGTGTATTGTTTTGTATGTGATGAATGATAATGTTAGTAATGGTAGATAAAATATGTATGGTGAATGATGTAGTAAATAACGAATGATGAAATATGAGATGAATAAAATATGTAGCATGTAGGCAACATAATGGTGATAATAGAATAAGTGTGGAAAATAGATAAATGTATCATAATGAATATGTGAAAATGTAATGTAATAGGATAAAGTGATGAAAATAAGAGGGGGAGTAACGATGCCCCCAATGTATGGATGAATAGGCTCATGCGATAAGACCCCTCAACAGGAAAGTATGAGCCATGTAAGCAAGAGTGCGTCATCGGGAAATGATTGAGGTGTGCTAGATGAATGACGAAGCGTGCGATGAAAGGTTCTTGAAATTAATCCCTCAAAAATCTTGTAAGAACTGTAAGAACACAAGTTCATCATTTGGGGTGAGGTGATAATGATCACCTACAATGACTAGGATGACGGGTGGAGGTGGAAGCATATGGAATGGATGGAGCATGAGTGTATGAACTGAAGTGCATGTCATATGGAGTGACCATGGGGTGTGCAGAGACTGGTGGAAACCCATGGGATGCATGTGATGGATAGTGTAAATGAGGTGGATGTAATGGATATGGTGGTGGAAGCAATGGAGGTGGTGGATAATGTGTATGTGGGGGTGGTGAATGATGGACAAACTGAGTACCAGGCGGAGAAGACTCGGGGTGTATGCCTATGTTGTCATGGTGAAGGAGACAATGATCGCTCCCGAGATGCAAAATATATTCCACTAGTATCCTCAAGTTTTGCAACCTCTCATGTAAATCAAGACAATCATTGTCATGATGACCACTAAAACGATGGTAATTATAGTAATACTGATCATGTTGATGTTGTAAACGATGTGGTGGGTGGTGTTGGTTGGAAGGAAGTCAAATTAATCACTCATCAAGTAATACACACAACACATCATGAGGTCGAGCATTAGGTGAAAAATAGAGAGGCTCCTAGTACTGAGGTGAAAGAGTGGTAGTAAAGAACTAGTGGCGGAGCCGGAGAAACATGTGCAGGAGGTGGAGAAGGGGAACGAGGTTGTTGCCTTTGTACTTTGGGTTGAGATACGGGTTGCTTTCGATGGTTGCTAGGAGGTGGAGTAGGAGGAGCACACTTTGTTTGAATTTTAGCCAAGGGTGGAGGTTCTTAGGATGTACAACTAGAGGTGTAGGTGGAACAACAAATGACATAGTAATCGGAGAAACATGAGGAGGCTCTACTAGAGGAGAAGAAAGAAGGTCTTGTTCTAGATCGATAACTTTGTAACACAAAAGTATAAAGGAATCACAAGTATCATACTGTAAGCATTGCTTTAGAGGAGGAATGAGACCATGACCGAAGATGAACTACTTTTCTAAGTCATTAGGGTGAAAGATAAGTGATGCATACATGCATTAAAAGCGTAAGATGTAATCTTAAATAGGTTTGGAAGAGCCTTGATGTAATGTTGGAAGGTGGTCATATGTAACCCTAGGGCCATTGTTAAGGATAAAGTGATGGAGGAAAGCATCCTCCATGTCATAGAAAGTGCTAATAGAACCAAAAGGGAGATGGGTATACCATTGTAGTGTGTCATCAGTAAGACTATAACGGAAGGCCTTAAGAAACAAGTGATCATTAGAGTAGTCAACCATAAGTGTGCGGTAATGTATAACATGGGCATGAGGATCACCAATACCATTGAAACATGTGAAAGTAGGCATGACAAAGTCTTTGGAGAAGGCAGAATTATGAATCTTTTTAGGGACGGGGTTTCCATGTAAAGAGTTGTTGTTAATGGAGGCATAATAGGCTCTACTTTCTAAAGTAAGAGTATGAAATTGTGATTAAAGTTGTCTATGACATGCATGAGAGATAGAAGATCTTGTGAGGGGATGGTAGGAGATGGAAAAAGTGTATTAAGTGGTTGAAGTTTTCCATTATGAGTGATCATGGGAATGTCAAGAGGTGATATAGTGGAATTAGATTCTAAAGGTGTGGTGGTAGATGTGGATGTAGGAGTGGTAGTATGACTAGTATCAACATAAACTCTAGTAGGTGTAGTGAGCAAGGAAGAAACCTCAATAGGTGAAGATATAATAGGAGTGGGAGAGGATATGGGAATAGAAGGAGAAGAAGCAAGAACGGGGTGGTGATGTGCAATAATAGATACAACTTCAGGAGCGGGAGAGTCACATGCAGTAGTATGGAAAGAAGGAGACCCATGATGTTGATCAATAGAAGATGGGGTTCTGAAAGAATGGTATGGTCATCAAAAGAATCAATAGGATCATCCATGTAATAAGAAGGAGAATGCAAGCTCAAAAGAGATGTGTGAAGAGGGCTATCGGAAGTGGTAGAAGGCATAGGGGTAATGACAGGGGGTGGCGAAGAGAGAAGAGGTAGGAGGTATGCCATATTGTGAATGAATGCCTAATAAATAATCAATGATAGAAGGATCTAAAACATCATGTGGCATATCAAAAGAAGGATAATATGTAATCGGATGGCATAACGTGCAACAAGTGAAAGCAATAGGGTCATCAACAAGGCATATACCTATAGGAGAATTAGTGGGATTGGTTGGCACATGTTGTTGGCCTTCTAGGAGAGCTTGTTGAATGTCATTAGGTAAGACCATAGGAGCACTATATAAATCCCTAAGTTCAGCTATGACAACCTCATCATAAATAGGATTGACACTAAAATGAGACATGATGCGTAGGAAAATAAAAACTATGCTAACTACTAGGGTATAAAAGAGGATCCAAAAGCAAAATGTTTGAAACGTAGGGTTCACCAAAATGATTAACTAAAAATAGAATTTTATGGCTATTTTATAAGTTAATCTAAATAGAAACTAAGTGTTGTATTGAAGTGCTAGATCTAAATATTTTGCTTTAATATTTGAATGGATTGAAATAATGGAAATAAGAGGGATATGATACTAACCTTGAATTAACTTACCTCATTGTGTGTTGGGTGTAAGTAGTAGGCCTGCACGCTTGAGACTAGGAAAGCTATAACTGAATGGCCTTGAGAAGGGAAAAAGCTGACTATTTTCTTATACTGAGGCGCTTGGGAGTATCTTGGGGCACCCCGAGGCGCCCTAGTATGATATCTGGGCACTATAGACTACAGAAAAGCTCATAACTTGAATTTGGTAGTGTCACAAGTATCTCTGAAATACCTTTGCTCCTATCACACATGTGTCACAGTAATGTCATTGTGAATGTTACCTGCAAAACCCTATCCAAAGCATCAATTCCTAAAAAATAAAAATGCATATGAATAGGTCGATTGACCTTAGCTGCCAAACTAGTGGCCTTACGATTGAGCATTACACTACATTTCGGACCCAATGTAGTTTTATGTGCGTGTGTGTGTAATTTTGTGCCTAGGGTGCCCTAACACTAATGATTAGTGATAAGGGGCAATAACTAGATGTAAAATGTAAATGGTGGATGGAATGGAAAGAATACAACCCTTTCCCCTATGCTTGTGTGTGATGCAGATGTAGAAGATGCCCAAATGCAGTCCCTTGCCTTAGTAGATAGTTGCCCTTGATAGTGAGATGTCCACCCATAATGTAGTGAGTATGCTATGTTTATATAGGGATCTTTTTTCAATTTTCAAGACTAGTGACCCAAAACTACCACTATGACCAAAGGGGATACACGGGGTAACTATTAGGACCGACCTCGAACAAATAAATTAAGACCACAAATTACGATGACATAGGTGCCTAAAATCATGGACTGGGGTGCCGGAGCACCCAGTGCAACCCTAGGCACCCCAACATAGACCTAAAGACAACAACTGAGCAAATTACGACACCTGAGACACCCTAAAAGATGCCCAAAACTGCAAAGACAAATGACAATTGAACTAGACAAACAACAATGACGCCTGACTAACTAACAACAAGACCAAAGGATGGGTCACTAGTGAATACTTTTATTACGTAAGATCCATATATAAAATAACATACTCGGTGGTATTAATGTAATAGTAATTGCGTGATTTTGTGACTACACCGACAAGGTCTACGACTTTTGGCGAGAACCAACCTAGATAAAATTAGTTCCCATAATCCACTCACTTATCCTATTCATAATTTTCCTCTGAAGCACTTCCATGACATTTTCTAGAAACTTCTACGAGGTGAATGCAGGACAATTTCCCTACCTTCCACACTTTGTCATGAGCATTTCTCGCGTGCTTAGATATTGACCGCCATTTACGTGTTACCATCATCTTAGATCGTTCCATTTCACCCACGCAGATAAGACAAGATTTTTCTTCCTTAGACGAGCATATTCCTTTAGTGCTTGTACAAGACGTTAGATTGCCTTGATATTTCCTTATCCACATTTCACCTATCTCTCCTTACATATATTCCACATAGCCATCTATCCATTCCACATCGGCTGTCTCGGCACGACCTCGGGAGGTCGAGTGCACTTGAAGGTCACGTGTTAATTTTCAGTCGTACAAAATTGGTGAACCCGACGTGAAGGACTAGTTCCTTTTCATTTCCATTGTTTCTACCTTCTTTCATCCATCCTTCTCCTCTCCCATTATTATGTGGGTATTTATATACCCCTTAAATATGTCGGGTCAGAATACAACTAACCCATTTTGGGTCTCGAGGCGTATTATTACCAAATGGGTATGCAACAGTCACCCTCACTATCTGGGTGGGCTGATAACTACTCATCTAATATACCTTCCCCTCACACTCCTCCTCCTCAAGGGACCAATAATGGTTCATCGGTCAAGATCGAGGAGATTGATCAACCTAAGTATAGCCCACAACTTGAGCTCTCTGACTCAAACAATATGAAATTTAGAGGAGAGCAAGGGTCCAATCCTCGGGTCTTGTTTATAATACAAATCAACATGCAATCTAATTCGATCTTGTCTTACCTATTGCCAAATGAGGAGCTTCTTGCACGATTCACCCAAGTGAACAATGCTTTAATGCAATAGACCAGTCCTTGGACCAGATGTAACAATACACTGATGTTCTACTTCAAAATAACTCTGCTACCCCTCCTCAACAGGAAACATATCCAAAAGGGGTGGCCTCCCAAGGATTAAACCATAGCAGGACATCATGTGCCTTTACTTCCTAACTAGACTCAAAATGCACCTAATCCAAATGCAACACCATTTGCGGACAATGTAATTTCAACATTGGTGGATAGAGTTAGGGAACTAGAGCTTTCCTAACCTCCTTGTGTTACATATTTTGTGGGGAAAGGAAAGATCCCCCACCATGTGCATAACTTTGGTTATGTGCCCTCAACACCTTCACCTCCTCTAATTTACATGGGTGTTCCCAACCCTGGGGACCTTCTCATTGGATCAAGCATGTTAGGTATGCCTTGTCAAACTTAGTACAGATACCCTCCACAGGCGCCAACCAAAAGTGCATTCTCAAATGCCATTCCAACTAGAAATGTGACATTCCCTAGTTTCACACCTTCTACTCCGTACCAAAACAATGTTCCCTCATACCTCCATATGTATTCTAAATCACCGCAGGGGACATGTTTTCTTTTCCTGGTTCGTATGCTTAGCCTCAGGGGATGCCTTATGCCTATACGAAAGTCTATGTTGCGCAATATCAGCCTAATATTTTCCTCCACCTCCCCAGTAAGGGTCATCCATGGTAGAGTCTTATGCGTTGGGCATATACACTAAATATTTGAAAGAGCTTGAATTTACCCTTGAATTTACATGACCACTTCTGATTTTCCAAAAGGGAGGTTGATCGCATGCACATATAAAGCATACACAACTACCATCGAGAGAGCTACCACTTGTAGATTTTCCAAAGGGGATCACTTTTGGACAAGTACTAGATCGAAATGCACTCATATATAAAGGTGCATGGACAACTCTTGTGAACATGAATACTGCATCACAATGAGAGCTATTCCAAAGATGGGGCAAGTCCTCTACTCGCTAGCACTCTAAACATGGACCAAACGGAGTGAGATATAAGATCTACGAAGAGGTCTTAGAGGGTCCCAAGACCAAGCGATAATTGATAGTAGTCGAAAAATGTACCCTTGAGGGGATCACTTTTGAATAGTACTACAAGAATACTAGAAGCCTCGATCCAATCATTTAAACAACTCATTTTCAAGTTTATAAAGGTGTTTGATATGGACAAACTCAGAACGAAAAGCCTTTAAAATTTAAGGCCAATAATATAAATTATAGCTTGAAATGACCTCAATAATATAAATTATGGGCCATGTGAACCTCTTTGTTGAGATGTTCTAGTAAAATCCAGAATAAGAGAATTGCCTGCATATCAAATAAGAACACAATGAGTCAAATGATTTGCCCATGTTTTCATTCAAAGATGGTGGTAAGTTTCCCTTAGAACTAACTTGGGGTTTATAGAGACCCTCCTTACACGCCTCGAGAATGTAAAGCTCAATCATCATAATTGAGCTCCCAGCTGGAAAAAATGAAGGAACAAATCCTCCTCATGACGGTTGAGAGTCGAGACCAAGATAATAGGTTTCTTTGATTAAGAGTCCACAACCTCTTGAACCCCTTAAGCAAGCGGTGGGGCCGATGCGGGGAGCATCATCCTCATGAATGAAAGGTCACGAATAACTTAACATATACAAAGAGTTGTCAAAGTATTCCTCTCCATGTTTGCATTATTCAAATTCAAATTGTGTGTGTGTGTGCATTGCAGTTGTGAAGGTAAAAGGTCTTGTATTACTGGTCATAGGTCAATTTCACTGATTAAGAGGGGTTAAATAGGTATGAATGAGTTTTCAAGATATGATAAGGTCATGTGAGACCCTTAGACATGTTTTCTAGGGGTGAGTAGGTTGAATGTGTTGTAAAAAGTGCATATATGCTTAAATGAGTGCGTTAAGAAAGTTGTAAGAGTAAAGTAAACCCCTAGAATATTGACTAAGTACAAAAGGTGCATAGACACGCATAGGAGGACAAAGCGCGCAAGGTAGGGTTTAAGAAAAGGGTTTAAGGAAACCCATGTGCACGCGTGACGCATGAGAGACATAACCAAGGGTTTGGGACTTAGTCAAATTGGACGTTTGGGTCAGAACACATGAAAAGCATGACCCGATTGCATGTGGATAAGGTGCCATCCTGGCGACAGGTTGGCCTAGGAAGGAGCATGCCTGCGGTAGAAGCTTCTAGAAGCACATCATGGTATAAAGTGGAAAGCTCAGGCCTGGAGGAGCATGCTTGCATGGAGGACCACATTCAGACACTTGGCATCGGATCTGAGGGCGTTGGAGGATGAGTTGGTAGTCAAAAAGGCTATAAATACAAGTGCCTATAGAGTAAAAAGGGGAGGAGAAGAAACTTAGAGAATAAGTGGAGCGCTTTAAAAATCTGCAAGAACTCTGTTAGTGGGTAATTACATTTGGGAAAGGATGTATTGGGCATGGGGATTGTAATTTTTCTTTTTGGTAGCATAGTTACATTAGTCTAGTTGTAATGCATGACTGCGGTCTGCTTCTCTGTGACATTCTGTAAATGGCTCCATGGATGTAATGAGGTTACCAGTTTATATATATATGAATATCAATGATTTTGATGCATACATCTTTTCATAGGTTCTCTTTCATTTTATGCTAAGTATGGATTCTTATATACTTCTTTTTGTTATGGTACAAGTTATATAATCTATTAAGTACTCTTTGTCTGGAATAAGCTGAGGATCTAGAGGCCGTTCTGAGCTCTATGGTTCTTGTATGTCTTAAATCCTTTTGAAATATCTTAAACACAAATCATAGATGATGTTTCCCACTAAACTCACATAAAAGAGAGACTCGGCACCCATGCGCATGCCTCGGGTGAGTGCCCAACATCCATTGGGTGATAGGCCGATGCGCATGGGGTTCCTTTCTTTTGTGATAGGGTAAAAATGACTACATCTTGGTTCCATTGTTTTGGGACCTCTTTTGAAGTTGTAGTGGGAAATAACATTCATCATGATCTGTGTAGTGAGTAATGATAGAGCGGTTAACGTTGGAAAGTGTTGAATCATGGTTCAAGAGCACGAGAGGATGAATTTTCTTAAGAGATTCAACACTGGACCTGAGTTTGATGCATGTAGATGGGTAGAAGAGAACCTCTACCATGATCTGTATGAAACTTTTTTTTGTTGCTTCCCAGTGGAACTGTATGAATGGCTCTTTCAGCCTATGCGTCTAGATCAAGTTGGCATTATGGATCACATGTGTGGACCCAAGAAGAATACCAGAGGTTGTAGGATGTAGATCTGACATGGACCCATGTTGTGGATCATTGGTGGAAAGGAGTATTGGCTAGCTACACTCTGGAGTACGCCATTTCCACATATTCTTGTCGGAGGTTGTTGAGTTTGAGTTTCGAGGAGCCCAGAGGATCATTTCTACGTGTTGTCCCTCTAGTTATGAAAATTTTGATGGTTACCATGAGTTTAGAGGCATTCCCAATGGTGGCTAAACCATTCTAAGCATTGGGTGAGGAAGCTAGAGTGGAGGAAGATGGCAGATGTTGCGATGGAGAAAGAAAGGGAGGAGAGATGACTCAAGTATGGTGAAGCACGTGAAAGGGAGATTACTAGACAATGTGAGGTTGCAGGTGTGATGGATGTATGGTGGTAGATGTTACGGGAGGATTTGAGGTTCATGTGGAGGACGTGGAACTTGAGCAGTCTATGTCGACCCCATCTTAGTAAGCGAGTAAGAGAGACCCCTTTGGCTTCTGATGAGAGTTCGTCATGGAGAGAAGAAGAACCATTGGCATGCATCTGAGCCCACCTAGTGACCGGACCCTAGTGCTTGGTTTTCTAGATCAGGGGGAAAATATTGCTAGTCAGTTGGTTACATTGGAGGTGATCGGTCTACACCCAGGAGGTATAATTTCTCGTTTGGGCCTTCTATGGCTGCAAACACCAACCCAATGTTAGGAATTTTGGGCAAGGTATAGACACACAAGATTTTGGTCTTGCATCTGGGAGTGGCGCGGGGTATACTATTGGTAGTGGGGCATTGTCGCAGACCATAGGTGTGTAACTTAGTGGAACTGTGGGGACCCTTGGCATGACCACTTAGGACCACTCACGGTGGATCTAGTTGGGTGAATAGGTGTCTAGTGGGTCTAGTGGTTGAGGCTGGTGGTGGGACGGTGGTGGATCGGTGGTTGGTGGTAGTGGTTCGTGGATCTGGTGGACTAGTGGATCAGGTGGTGGAGGAAACACAGGTGGAAACCAAGGCTCTAGCTCAGGAGGATTCGGGCCCTAACCACCCCCACAAGTTTTCTTTGAAATGTCTCTACATTTTCCCGATTATAGAGGTATTGAGGATGTTGCGGAACATGTTCACAAGTGTGAACTGCTATGGCATGTGCGCAAAGGGTATCACAACCCCATAGAGATGGAAGGCTAGTCAGTTTGTAACCACATTGTAAGGCGCGCACATAGTTGGTATAGGAAATATGACCCTCATCAAACAAGTGGTGGACTATACTACTTTAAAGAACACATTCTTGGCAGAATTCCACATTCTGAGTTTGAACAAAAGAGCATCAACACTTTGAAGGAGATTCAACAAGGAATGATAGAGAGTGTGTGGGAGTATGATGCACGCTTTAAAACTCTCTTGTCTAAATTATCATATGATATTCACCCTTCACAACATGCTCAGTGGTTTGTTGGAGGATTGATCACCCCTTTTAGAAGGGCCTTATCTCATAAAACTTTTATCAGACCACGCGAGGCATTGGAAGCTGCTCTGCGTGTCGAGGTTGTTGGTAGTGTTGATACTAGCATTAGCCCATTCTGGAGGCTCAGATTGCTGCTATGGCCAAGTAGTTGGAAAAGTTGTCTGCGAACTCAACCCATGAGACTTCGTAGTGGTTTGTGGTGCATAGATTGTGAAGTAGAGGGCATGTTAAGGATAATTTCCCCCGGAGGATAGTACGTGCTGTGGCAATAGATTGTGAAATTTGTCATGGGGACCATGATGCAAGTAGATGCCCCTTGCTACAACGTGTAATCTGGAAGAATGTGTCTTGTTATTGCAAGATTTGCACCTCTACAACCCATGATACTAAGGATTGTAGGCTCATTGATCAGATCCATGAGGCCATTGATCATGGGGTGTACCAAACTAGTGTTTGCCAGTAGTTCCAAGGGTGATGATCACCGTTATGAGGAGCGTAGATGGAGGCGCATGTGGAAGAGGTTTTGAGGAGGATTCCATGGTCATGGTAACCGCGTGGAGGAGGAAGGAGTGAGTTCCCGCATGGAACCTATTTCAATTGTGGATCTATAGAGCATTACAAATGAGAGTGCCCGGACCTGTTGCAGTGCTCATGGTGTGGAAAGAAGCATAAGTATGAGGAGTGCCGGAGTTGTTTGAGCACATGAATCAAGCAGCACCAGAAAGACAAGGGCACTATAATGGTTAGTATTAAGAAGGAAGACACACAATGGATGCCTCGGGTAACATGGGATGTAGGTTTGGAGCTGTCTTGGTAACAACAAGGGTAGAAGCCACACGCACAAGAGAGATACCAAGGCAGAAGAACCTGGTTTCAAGGGAGGAAGTAGTTCATGGAAAGTACCCAGACCCTGCATCAAAGGAGGTATATCAGGACACCATGGATGTCATTGGAGTTTACAAGGGGAAATCCAGTGTCTAAAGGAGTAATCCAGGAAGGAGGAACAAGGAGGAGAGTCGAGGTGCAAAGGATGACCTGGATGAGGTCAAGGAGGTGTGTAAAATGCTAAGGCAAGAGAATATCATTCCCTTACTAGGATCATGGTTGAGAGAGAAGGTACCACGCACCGGAGGAGAGTGCGAGAGGTAGGTCTTGCACAAACCTTCCCCCTCATAGCCTTGACTATGACAAGGAGATCACATTGAATGTAGTTGTAGATGGATGGCTCCTTAGTAATATCCTCATTGACACACAGTGTGGAGGTTAATGTTCTAACTTTGGATGCATGGCATCAGATGGGAAGACCTGCATTACAACCATCTTTGAATGTGTTGTATATGGAAAACAAGACTAAGGTGATGCCCATCGGTGTCTTAAAGGATACAGCTATCACTATCTAGGGAGCTAAGTTTATTGGGGACTTCGAAGTCTTGGGCTCGCTCATCGAGGTAGACAATTTCCTAGCACTACTTGGGTGCCCATGGTGTTACAAGAACAATGCGGACCTTTGGTTCAACAAAGGGTACATCAACTTTGAAAATAAGGAGGAACGGGTCATTATACCCTGGTGATGGGAAGTTGACACCCTATATTGAACCTTTGGGGAAGAAGTTTTGGATAGGATATATGTGTGCTTAATCAGGGACCCAGAGATAATACATCCCTCGAAGGAGTTATCCAGTTTGAGGATGCTCAGTCAATAAGTGATACCACCAGTCTAGCATGTGACAATTGGGTGCATGGAACTTATGAATTGATGGGATGGTAGTTGAGAGGGTCGGTGACCAAGGTGATAAAGCGTGCACATTTCGGTGCCTAGGAGGAAAGGAGCTACCTAAGTATTCAGGAGGAGCCTTCCCTGAGATCTTTTTGCAGGAAATGGAAGCTCAGTGGAAGAATGAGAAGGAATGGAGGGGATGTTAAGTTATGTCCTACTTAGTACAGCGGCATGGTGGTGGGCTACCCATCAGGAGAGCCTTTTGGAATGGCGTGAGGTAAGAATTGCTCTCTGTCAGATTCTCTAGGAGCAACGTGCCCACCACCATCAAGGACTACCATGGGAAGGAGCCCGCCTCTTTCCATATCCAGGAGTGTGAAAGGATCTAGAGAGAAGGCGTGGAAGCTTTCCACCATCCCTCTAGGTGCACAAGTTGTATTCTACACTGCAGGGTTACATGCATGCATGGTACATTCATTCGAGAGACATGCTGCCAGACAGGGAATTGGCAAGAGCTCATGGACTAACCTCATTAAAACCTTTGAGTATCAGAAGTACCAAGCCATCAGTTGATAAGGCCTTACAGGGTATCAAGTGCCTTACCATGGGGGATAGTGCCATGGTGGAGGATAGGCTATTGGAGTTACTAGGTGGACTAGGTTTGGAGGCACGCTTTGAAGAAGAAGTAGAGGAAACAAAGAGTTACAACTTGAGCGCGCGTGTTTGGAAAAGGAGAAAGGAAGTTGGTGTATGTGATTGATGGGGAGAGGAAGCAAAAGCTTGGATGTTAGCCATTCTATAGGGACGCGAGGTAGTGGATAGTGTTGATACTCGCGCGTGTGCCTACCATGAGCCCTTAAAGATAAAGAAGGTTAACATCGGTTTAGGAGAAGAACCTAAGGAAGCTATTATTGGAGATTACTGGTTGGAGAAGGAAGTCTCTAAGATCATTGATCTGTTGTGTGAATTTGAGGATTTATTTCCTGTGGGTACCATGAGCTCAAAGGTATTCACCATTCCTTGGGGGAGATGAAGATAAAGTTGAAGGATGGTGTGCACCGATCAGGAAGAGGCCCTACTGGATGAATCCCAATTTGCGTGTAAAGGTTAAGGAGGAGATAGACAAAATGATAGCTTCTAGGATCATTGAAGCAGTGGAGGAATCAGAATGGATAAGTCGATGGTAATCAACATCAAGAAGGATGGGCGGATTAGGATCTACATGGATTATAGGGAGTTGAACATAGTTTGTGTCATTGATCCTTTTCCAACCCCCTTCATTGAAGAAATTTGGAAGGAGTCATTGGGCACAAAATCTATTCCTTTACGGATGGATTTTGGGGTACCACCAAGTCCGGATTGCAAAGGAAGACCAGGAGAAGACAACTTTCCCACTGAGTGGGGAAGTTTTGCATATACGGTCATGCCCTTTGGGTTGAAGAATGTGCCTACTATTTTTTCATGCATAGTGGTGCAAGCATTCAGGACTTCATCCATAAGTTTCTTCAGGTCTATTTGGATGATTGGATAGTGTATGGTCTAGTAAAAGACCATTGTGACAATTTGAGGTTAATGTTTGAGAGGTGTAGATAGTTGAGGATATCCCTCAATATTAAGAAATGTGTATTTGCTACACCCTTTGGCATGTTATTGGGGCATATCATATGTAAGGAGGGCTTGTTGGTAGATCCTGCTAAAGTTGTAGTTATTGTGGGGTTAGGGAGCCTCTGCTTAGCAAAGCGCAGTCGTGGATTCCTTGGGCATATGGGTTATTATAGGAAATTCATCAAGGGGTATGCCAAGATCGCCGTGCCTTTAGAGGAGCTTCTCAGACATAAAAGTGCCTTCCATTGGGGAGAGGCGCAATAGAGGGTGTTTGATACATTAAAGGATAGGCTTGTCACCGCGCCTATATTACATTTTCCCTCTTGGGACAAGCCCTTCCATGTCCATGTAGATGCCTCAGGAACCACTATTGGAGTAGTACTTGCACAGCCAGGTGAAGGAATTGTTGATCATCCTCTATGTTTTGCAAGTAGGAAGTTGACACCAGCAGAGTAGAATTACACCACGACTGAGCACGAGGCATTGTCAATGATCTACGCACTTTTAAGTTTAGACAGTATCTGTGGCAACACCCTTCATGTTTTACACTGACCACATGGCATTAAAGTATTTGGTGAACAAGCCATTCTAAGGGCGCATATGTCGATGGGTATTGTTATTTCAAGAGTTTGAGTTCACCGTAGTAGTGAAGCTTGGGAAAAGCAATTGTGGACCTGATCATCTGTCAAGAATTGATTCAGGGGAGGACGTGCAGAGTATTGAGGAGACAATGCGGATGCACGTAACTATTTAGGTTGTGGCACACACCCTTAGATTTGGAGGAAATTGTGGTATTTTTAAAGGAAGGTGTGGCACTGGAAGGAATGAAGGCATTAGAGAAGAAGCAACTAGCCATACGCGCCACGCCTACATGTTGATCAGTGGAGACTTATACAAGTTGGGATGTGATGAAGTTTTGCGTAGGTGTGTATTAGAGCATGAGTGCCTCACCATCATGGAGGAAGCACATGGAGGAAGTGCGGGTGGACATTATGTAGGTGATGCCACCATGCGTAAGATATTAATGGTAGGTTTGTGGTGGGAAACCTGTATAAGGATTGTAAAGACTATTGTAAAGCGTGTGACCATTGTCAGCACATTGGAAAGCCAAGAAAGAGAGATGAAATGCCTTTGTGCCCTATACCTAGCGTGGAACCTTTTGAGAAGTGGGCAATAGACTTTGTAGGCCCTATTGCACCAGTGGCACGTAGGACTTGGGTCACGCTATGTCATCACTTGCATGGATTATCGACAAGGTGGGTAGAGGTAGCCCCAACTAAAGATTATTGCACAGCAGCCATATGGCAAGATTCTTATGGGAGAACATTATCACGAGGTATGGATGTCCTTTGAGTTTAACCAGTGATAGGGGTATGCATTTCTTGAATGAGACCATGAGGATCCTGTTAGTAGAATTCATGGTGGCTCATCACAAGACTACACCCTATCACCCACAAGCAAATGGAACCATGGAAGCATTCAACAAAATATTGAGTCATACCCTAACCAAAATTTGTGATGTCGGAAGACAAGATTAGGATGACAAAGTATCAGCTAGTATTATGGGCTTATAGGACAACATATAAAAGGTTGAACAAAGCCACACCATTTCAGTTGGTGTTTGGCGTGGAAGTTTTTCTTGGTTGAATTCATGTTACCTTCTCTGAATAATAGTGCACAGGAGGGTTGGCTGATGAGCAAGCGTTGGAAGAAAGAATTGATGAGTTAATGAAAGTTGGATGAGAGACGATCACTCGCCAAGTGGAGCCAAACAATAGAGAAAGCAAAGTAGAAGGCTTGGCATGATCACCACATTAGAAACAAGAAGTTTGAGGTTGGGCAAGATGGTCTTACTTTATGATTCTAAATTTTGTGCCATCTGGAGGAAGTTGAAATTCCATTGGTTGGGTCCTTACACAATCTCGTACATCCTTGATTTGGGTGCGTGCCAGTTATAAGCGTTGGATGGGACGAAGTTTCCTGGACACTTCAATGGGAGTAGGTTGAAGCCCTACTATAAATAAGTCTTCTTGGTGTTTGTAAATAAGGTAGTTTTTCCAGTTAGTTTAGAATTTTCCTTTATGCGTTTCTTTTCTTGTGTTTCCCTTTTCGTGTTGTTGTTTTGTTTTGCACCTTGGGTGTCGGTAACCTTATTGCTACTTTTTGAGAATCTATGAGTGCGCAGAGGACCGCACATCATTTTAGTGTGGGGTGGAGTAATGTGAAGGAGCACATGGTTAAAGTTCAAGGAAGTTTGTGTTAAAAATCTAGTTGAATGGCCGGGTGAAAGAGGTGTATGGAGAGAAAATATGGAAAAAGGATGGTTGGTGCCAAGATAAAGCTACTTATAGATCCCACGTACAAAGGAGGAGAAAGTGCATTAAGCAACATGCAACACGAGGTAGGTGAGAGAAAAAATTCGAGGATAGAAGAAGTGCCTTGGCCTGGTTGGTATGCGTGCGCGTAAGAGTCTCCTGTCATGTTGGATTGGTTGCGTGCGCTAGAAGGTTGGAGGTTTGTCCACGCAGGTTGGGCGCGTGAGTGAAAGCGCTTGAAGACGGCTTTGTTTGAAAAAGCCACATTAAATGTAAAAAAGTATGGTGGTAGGTGAAGTAGCACTTAATGCTCAAAAAGGAAAAACTATAAATAAAGGGGTCGAGGCACTTCATTTTTCACTTTGCGTATAAGGAGAATGAAGTGCTTTTTACACCTTTGCAAACTAGGGCTTCCAAAAAACTGATCCGTGTGAAGAAAAATTTGGAGAGATTGAAGCGTGGGTAACTAGTTTGGGTTTGTGAACCAGGAGGAAGGGATTTCACGGGTGTAGGAGAAGTTGTGAGAAGGCACCATCTTGTGAAGGGAGTATCCCAGTTAGGGTTTGAAGAACTAGGGCATGAGTTTAAGTAATTTTCTTCACAAGTTGAGATCTAAGGTTGGAGAGAGTGGAAGAACAGAGTAACACAGAGTGATTGAAGTGGGAAGAAGACCTAGATAATGGCACCCAAGAAACTAGCTAGTACACCCAAGAAGGGCAAGGGAAAGGGCAAGGGCAAGCAACAAGAAATTGAAGCACACACAAATGAAGAGTGGTATGTAGAAATGTAGTACCCAGATGGAGTGTTGTTGGGGAAGGAGTGGGAGTCCCATCTTAGGGACATGTCTGTAAATGATTATAATCATTGGACAAGCACAATCAAAAAGGAGTTATTGCATTAGAGTTAGTGCACCCAACAAACAAGAGGACACTAGAGGGTTTGCCCATTTATAATGATGATGTGAAGGTCAAGTTGGAGAAGGTAGGGTTATTACAACTCTTTGAGTTGCCCTACTTCAGGAAACTTGAGCGACTGTATCAGTGGCTGATGTCACACGTGCATGAGGACTATTTCCACTTTGTGGGGTGCAAGATGCGCATAACTCCTCAACTCATTTCACATTTCATAGGCCTCATCTGTGAAGGAGATGGTTTGGAGGATGATTTGACTGAAAAAGAAGTGATTAAGGAAACTATCCGCTTTGCATGCAAAAAGGGGTCAAGGTATTATGATGTCACAAACATCAAGGATCCAGTAATGAAGATGGCTGCACACTTGGTGTCAAAACTAAATGGCAGGAGAGATGGACCCAAGTCAATAAGCCATGGTTGAATGTTTGTAGAAAGATTTCAGAGGGCACCATCTATAATTTGTTTCATTCATCACGGATGAAATTATCAATTGCATGAAGGAAGGTGATAGGATCCTTTTTGGAAATGTGTTGCTAACCATTGTGTTTTTAGAGATCGGGGTACCAGATGCATCAGATAAGTTCGTATGGGAGTACCCTGATGAAACCCCTCACCCACCAAAAGGTTTGAGAAATACGCTTGTGACACTATGACAACAATGCACAAGGCGCGTGCTTGGAAAAGTGGTACACGTGCCTAAGGAATGTGTTCGAGGGTAGAATGGAGAATTCCCAAACAATTGCCAGTAGCCACCAGGGGAGAAGCAAGAATTTCTGTGTACTAGCATTTTTATTTGGGAAGATTCAAACTATTAGATGGGACATGGAGCCCATGGTGCAAGCTCCCCTTTGCCTTCATAGCTCAATACTTCCAAGCGGGAGTAAATAGGTTCAAGGAGTCCAAAAAGTTTAAGTTGGACCTTGGTAATCTAGACTAGGACCAGGGAAATGTGTAAAGGGTTGGTTACCCCTAGCAAGCACATGTACATGGAGTGGTACGTATCACATGAAGTGTAAATGACAAGGCCCATGACTCTGCCCATTGCAGAAGGATCCATGGCGCGCGTGTACATTCACATAAGACCCAAGTCGGAAAAGGGCACATATCTGGAAAATGAGGTATCTATACCTTAGGATCCAACTGGGAGGAAAAGACCCGCACCCAAATGGGAGGAAAAAGAACTAGAAAAGAAAATTCCAAGTGTGGTGGAGACACAAGCAATAGGTTCCCCGGGACAAGTGCTAGAACCAGTATGTACACACGCAAGAAAAAGGCCATAATAAGAGAAAAGACTCCAGAGCTAGAAAATCCATCAGATAAGGAGTCATCAAAAGAAGAAGAAATAGAGTCACCTACACTGGAATCTCGGTTAGGAAGAAGCAGAGGGTAGAAGAGGAGACCACCTCGGAAGAAGTTGGAAGTTTGGAAAAGTGCATAGGAGAAAAGGATGGTAGTGAAGAAGAAGTAAGTGGGGAAGAGGACCCCGGGAAAGATCAAGGCCACCTATTTTCAATATACATGATTCTAGAGGAGGAAGGCAGAGAAGAAGAACAAGGGTTCCTTTTTGTGTGGTGCAAGGATAGCTAGGTAGGAGGAAGCACCAGGACATGGGAAAAGATGAGGAGGCTAGCGCGCAGAAGCAAGAGGCTCCAAGCTCGTACAGAGTAGACAACCAAGGTGGCAGAAGAAGAGGAGACAAGGGACATTGAGACCCTGGTGGAGGACAAAGTGGAATGCGACACTGAGCTAGTATTGAACAAAGAGAAGGAGGAGAGCACAAGAGAGGAATGCAGCAGCACTAGAGGCCCCATTTTAACTGTAAGTATACCCAAGGGTATGCGCACAGGGAGGAAGGTGCGTAGAGGGGGAGGCTGGAGATGGGTTATATTGATGACCCCAAGAAAGTGTTTCACACGTGGTTCTAGAGTACACTTCCGGTGGAGGAGCTTGTAGGCATGTCATCTTTTGACAAGGAGGCTGCTATCCATGGACAAGGAAGATGATCTCATGGGAAATTGAGTCCCACCTTGATGAGCTAGAGTTTGAGGTAAGCCATGGGGTAATAATAACATTGTCAGGACCAGGAGAAGATAACCTCAGTGGTGGATACCCAACAGCTCTCGGATGAACAATTGTGCAACACACTTAACAAAGTCTCCGTTGAGATAGAGGCTAGAACTCTTGGGTAGAATGATAGGATCAGAGATCTGGAAGGGGAGCTAAAGAAGAAAGAGGAAGAGCTAGCTACAATGACCAAGGAGATGAGCTAGGAAAAGTTAATCAGCACCTAGTGGCAGCGGGAGTTGAAGGATGAAAAGGCCAAGGTGAGCGTTGTGTACAAGAAAGTAGAATCCATCAATGAGGCTATACTATTAAAGCATCTAGACCTAGCATCACCCACGTAGAAGTATGGATCTACCTTGGGATGCCTAGAGGATTTAATAAGGGTCCTCACCATGGAAAGACAACCACTAGCCTTAGAGTCTGTAGAGGAAGTGGTCGCGTGCCTAGAAAAGGAAGACAAGTTGAAGATCGTAGCGCTCGTCACGCAGAGTACAACAAAGTGCTTGTTGATGTAAGGGCTATTTCTTCCCAGACTGTTGAGGCCACGTATGAAAATTACATGGATAGAGACAAAGTGGCAGGCACCTTGGTCCACTCATGAAGTGGAACTCAAGGAGTTCCAGGAGAAAAACAAGGGAATAGGGCAGAAAGAGACAAAATCCTTGTCGAGGTTGAGAAGAAATCAGAGGCCATTGAAACCTTAAGGGTTTCAATCAAAAACTAGTTGAAGGAACTATATCCGCGTATACATGAAGAATGGATGCATTGGAGGATATATGCAAGGAATTGGAGAAGATCACTGATACCATGAGTGCATAAGGAGATGGATTAAAATTTGAGGGGGTGAGCGCTCTGGTCGGTGACATCTGTCAGAGAGCACAGGATGAAGTCGATGCCTGGAATAAATTGGAGGCCGACTTGCAAAAGGATTTTCCTAGTCTGTTGTAGTGATTCTTTCACTCTCCCATTCTTTCTTCTTTCCCCATTCTTTCATCCCCTTATTCTTTTCCTAGGCATAAGCCTATTGTATTCTTTCTCTCACTAAGAGAAGTGTTCCTGTGGATGGAGAACAAGCATAGTGTGGGGTGATGTTGGGCCCCTAGAATATTGACTAAGTACAAAAGGCGCGTAGGTGCGCAAGGTCCCAGTTAAGGAAAGGCACAAGGACAAAGCACGCAAGGTAGGGTTTAAGAAAAGGGTTTAAGGAAACCCGTGGCGCGTGGCGTGCGTGGACAGAACCAAGGGTTTGGGACTTAGTCAAATTGGACGTTTGGGGTAGAACACATGAAAAGCATGACCCGACTACATGTGGATAAGGTGCCAGCCTAGCTAGTGATAGGTTGGCCCAGGAAGGAGCATGCCTATGGTAGAAGCTTCTAGAAGCACATCATGGTATAAAGTGGAAAGCTTAGGCTGGAGGAGCATGCTCGCATGGAGGACCACATTTAGACACTTGGCATCAGATCTGAGGGCGTGGAGGATGAGTTGGCAGTCCAGAAAGGCTATAAATACAAGCAAGTAAAAGTAAAGAGAAGAGAGAGACTTAGAGAGTGGGTGGAGCTCTGTAGAAATACTGCAAGAACTCTGTTAGTGGGTAATTGCATTTGGGAAAGGATGTATTGGGCATGGGGATTGTAATTTTTTTCTTTTTGGTAGCATAGTTACATTAGTCCAGTTGTAATGCATGACTACGGATTCTGCTTCTCTGTGACATTCTGTAAATGGCTCCATGGATGTAATGAGGTTATATATATATATATATATATATATATATATATGAATATCAATGATTCTGATGCATACATATTTTTCATAGGTTCTCTTTCATTTTATGCTAAGTATGGATTCTTATATACTTCTTTCTGTTATGGTACAAGTTATATAATCTGTTAAGTACTCTGTCTAGAATAACTGCAAGGATCTAGAGGCCATTTATGAGCTCTATGGTTCTTGTATGTCTTAAATCCTTTTGAAATCTCTTAAACACAAATCATAGATGATGTTTCCCACTAAACTCACATAAAAGAGAGACTCGGCACCCGCGCGTGCCTCGGGTGAGCACCCAACATCCAGTTGGGTGATAGGCCGACACGTATGGGGTTCCTTTCTTTTGTGATAGGGGTAAGACTACAATGACATCATGTGATAGCTATCATGTATGACCTAGGTGAGTGTATTAAGTGATATTTATCTGATTTCCATGTAAGGAGGTTGTTGAGCCTTCATAGGAAGAAGTTGAGTCAGTTTAGGAGCTTGTGGCCGCTCTTTACTTAGAAAATTTACACCTATTCATAGGTAGTTCGAGTGAAATGATGTAAGTAAGGGATTTGAGAGATTGAATAAGTAAGATTATAACATGATTGGTGGTTTGAAGTTGTAAGAGACCTCTGTTTTAAATGAAAATGCAATATTTCAATGGATTGTGATAACAACCCCGCCAAGAGAGCGTGTAATAAACCCTCAATAGTGTTTAGATGAGGTAAAGCTCTTTGACCGATAAATTGAAGAGGATATACATGTGATAAGAATCTCATTCATGATTTTTGTAAGACTTGAATTTGTGAAATTTGCTTGTTATTGCAAAATGTTCCTTCTCGGGCTCGTTGTAGGGATTTGAATATCTTTTGACTGTATACGGTTAGAATGAGTTGAAATTTGCAAGTTTTCTCTATCTCTTTATGAACTAGGGTTCCTCCAAATTTGGTGGTGATTAGACAATCATAGGTGAATATCTTGTTAGTAGAAGTTTCAAGCTATAACAGAGAAACACAATGTACAACCAAAGGAAGAAAAAGATAGATTTTGCATTAATCCTTGATGGATCATGAGTCCGAACTATTGGTGAAGCTGGAGGTAGGTGTATTGGATATGATTGATTGATCTTATGGGTGTGGTAATGAAGAAATTGCCATCATTACACCGAATTCGATTGCTACAATAGTGTGTATGATGTGTATTAGGTCATTGTGGAAGGTCATAAGCAAGTTGAATTGGCAAATTTAGCTCTAGAACAATATAAGAAAGGTTATGAACACCTTGGTCATGATAAAATTATGTATCAAGATGGTCTTAGGGTAAAAAAATGAAGGAAATGCCATCATTCTAGTGTAAATCATATTGTGCAGGGTTTGTATGATGGTTCCAAGTCATGGTAGGAGGTTACAAATAGTAAATTGGAGAATTTGAGCCAAACCCCAATGTAAGAGAGATGTAATACATCTATCAAAGTATGAATGTCATGTGTTGAGTGATTCCAGGTCATGAACTTGCCTCCATTTTGAGTATAAAGAGATTGCATGGTGGTATAGATCACGTCAAGTCATTTTGGAGACCATATGAAGGAGTTGAGAGCACAATATGATGACAAACCAATGCATAAAAGGTTGAAAGACTCATATCCAGATATGAATAACATATTTGAGTGGTTTTAAGGAGAATCCATAATACATTGGCCTTTATTATTTGGATCTAGAGTGATATAGAAACTAGTATGACTGTTCTAAGTCATTGTGAGAGGGTTAAACTGGAAAATCTAGCTATAAAACAATGAATCATGAGCTTGGACACTTAAATCATGAGTAGAGAAGCCTAATGGATAGTAAGGCATGCTATGGAATCCTCCTAATTGCATTCTAAGACTTGAATTGGGCTTGCATGGACTGTGAGAAGGCTATATAAACAACTTGAGGGCAGAGTTCACAATTTTTACTATTATTTGAGAAGTCATAAAATATTTTGAACATAGAGATGGATGGTTTGAACATGCTGAAACAACTAGTAGAAGTTGTGACTCAAGATGAGGGAGAAGTCCATTTGAGGTAAGAAACAAATAAGATACATCAAGAGGTATGTACACTAAAGACCTTAATAGTGGAATTATTAGCATGAGACAGTCTTGTTGGTGTATATAGAGGTCTTATATATCATCGGACATCGAGATAGTGATCACAAGGTGATCACCTTATATTGGTTGACATTAGGAAAGCCCTCTAATTGTTTAGCTATCATATGAGTATGCATGGTCTCTTAATGGACCTCAAGATATAGTAATGGTGTCTATATGCACTTATGGCTTAAGAACATGGACACATGTGTTATATATGTATAACCTCGCCATTGATCCTCAAGTGGGGTTGGAATATTAGAGCAAGTTGGAGCTCTTGTTATTATGAGACAATGATTGGTGAATTGATAAGTCTTCAAGTCAAAACCCTTAAGCTCAAATACAAGCAAATTAAGTATATAACCCTACATTAGGGCCTATGATTTGATTACAGACTTGACCAAGACCTTTTCTCACATTTCCTTTTAGATATGTTGAAGAAATCACATGCACATCGAGCGGATTTATTAGAAGCGTTAGGCCTCTACCATTTAATTCATGTCACTCCTCCTCTAGAGGCCCAAGTTAATCACATAGACTTTGATGTCTATCCTCCGAGGTAACCCGAAAGAGATGTTGGTTTCAGTATTTGACATTAGCAAGATGCCAACCAATGTTGAGTTATCACGAATAGGTGATCTTGAGTTGTACATCCAAGTTTGGATCTACAACAACTATGTTAAACATACAATGATAGACAATGAAGTTATTGTCAACATAGTTCCTTTTTTGTTTCTCTATAAGCTAAAGCTATGGAGATACCTATTTTTCTTCAATGCGAAACACACCGAGAGGCTACGATAGTATCAAGGCAATGTCCATTGGGACAATAGTGCTTCCGGTTACACTTGGAACAAAGATCGCTGTGACCGAGTTTTACATTATAGATCAGGAAACCAACTATAATATGATCCTCAGTCTACCCTAGATACATAGAATGAAGGCAACACCTTCTACACTATTCCAAGAGGTAAGAAGCCTATACTGGGTAAGGTTTTCGTAGCTCGGGGTGACCTAAATCCATTTAACATACATTTGACTAAAAGAAAAAATCCAGGATTCATACTAAGTTTGAGCTCCTGGCCAATCAGTTGAACAAGCCCTGTGATTTAAATCCTGAGTCACAACTTGTTCCAATGATTGAGTTGGAAACCCTTAAGGAAATTGAAGGGGTTGATTATGATGAAATACAAATTGCTATAGTAGAAATTTTCTTGACAAAAACTACAACAAAGATCATTAATCTTTTGGAGAATGACTTTCCTATCGTTCTCCCATTCAATTCCTTGGGCATAGGACATGCTCTTGGGATTGGTTCTCTCTCGTCAAGCATCTTCGATGAGATATGTATGGTTGAGGTCTCAAAAGTCAAGGAGGAAGATTCTACAAATGATCAAATTTCTATCTTCCCAATGGGTTCTGGACCCTCAACTATGATGGTGCGAAGTGCCATTTTGGCATTGGGGCAGGGGTGATCCTTACTTCTCCAGAAGGAAGGGTCATGCCTTTTGCCTTTAAGTAAAATCTTGAATGTACAAAGAATTCTATAGAATACGAGGCTCTTCTTCTTAGTCTCGTCATAGCTAAGAGGATGGGTGTTAACAATGTTAGAGTTTTAGGTGATTCCCAACTTTTCGCTAACCAAGTCTTGAAAGTTTATGAGACTAGAGTGGAACACTTGTAGCTCTACAAAACCACCGTGTTTGAAATTAGCAAAGGTTTTGATTTTATTTGTATCGAAGCCATACCAAGAGAAAAAAACCTCTTAGCCGATTTGATGGCTACTTCTTTCTATCGCTTTTGTCCAAGCGAGAGGATTCAAGGAAAATTAGTTTACGGTCTCGGTGCGATCTGAACCCTTGGTTCAAAAAGTGCCAACCAATGTGATTTTGGCATATGTTGAAGCCAAGAATGAGCCTGCCACTATGGAATTTATGGAAAATGATGAGGCAATATAAGGATTCCTCAACTCTTACACTGATCTTCATCTCACGCACCATAAGAGAGGCTTGTCTCTTAGACCTCACTCTTTTGCCTACTTTGGCGATCACACATTGTGTTCTTCCTCATCAGAAGGACTTGAGATCTATGAGGTAGAGGAAGAGGAGTTAGAACTACCTCTAGCCCTACCTAAATTTGAAGAGGGTAACGCCTTTTTGATTGAAGGGACCATATATATTAATATAGGGATGAAGGAGGAACCAAAGATCTTAAAACTCAATTCTTCTCTTACTCTAGATGAGATAGAAGCACATACAAAGGTGCTTAAAGAACATTTGAAAGCCTTCACCTTCAGTTATAAGGAGATGACAAGAATCACTCTTGATGTGGTAGTTCACAACCTCATCATGAAGCCCGATGCCAAGCCCGTGAAGCAGAATTCATGACCCATGAAGCCAAAAGTGGCTTTAATGGTCAAGGAAGAAGTAATGAAGCTTCTTTAGGTAGGTTTCATTAAACCAGTGGACTATTCCATGTGGGCATATAACATTTGCCGGTTCTTAAAAAAGAATGGAAAGCTATGTATTTGAATCAACTTTAGAAACATCAACAAAGCCTGTCCTAAGGATGAATTTCCATTGCCTTCCATTGATGTCATTGTAGATGCAATGATTGGATATGATTTATTGTCACTTATGGATGGCTTCTTCATTCTACAATTAAATAAGGAACCCTTAGAAAGATTAAAGTAAGAATACTTTTACTACTCTTTGGGAAACCTTTTTACTGTGCAATCATGTCGTTTGGCTTGAAAAAAACTGAAGCCACCTACCAATGAGCAATGACATATATATCTTGCATGATCTTATCCATAAGATTGTGGAATCTTACATTGATGACCTATTGGCTAAGGCTAGGAAGCATTGCGATCACCCTGAGGTGCTTCGTGTTATCCTCTCTTGTCTTATCAAATATGGTGTAACGTTGAATCTGGAAAAGTGCGTATTCGAGTAACGAGAGGAAAAATACTAGGGTATATCATTTCTTCTCAAGGAATTGATGTAGGTCCAATAAATATTTGAGTGGTTAGGAGATGAGCGCACCTTGAAAAATCAGGCATTAGGTATTTTCTAGGTAAACTTGGGGCAATCCGTAGGTTTATTCCTAATCTAACTTGCACCATCCATCCCATCAATAACTTGCTAAAGAAAGAGTGTAGTAAAGAGTGGACTTCTAAATGTCATGAAGTGTTTGAGTTAGTCAAACGTTTTCTCATGTCACCACCTACACTCATGCCACCCAAAGCCGACCATCCTTGATCTTATACTCTTGAGCCACCGAGGTTTCGCTAGCTTGCATGTTGGCACAAGAAGATGATGATAATCATGAACGTGTTTTTATTTCATTAGTTACACTTTGCTTGACTACGAGACACGCTATATGCAATCAAAGAAAGAATTCTTGGCAATTGTCTTTGTGACAAAAATATTAAGGCATTACATACTTAATCAGGAAACGCGAGTGATCGTTTAGTCGAACTAGCTGCGAACCTTCTTGACTCAAGGTGCCTTATCTAAAAATGTTGGACATTTTCTCACATTGATGGGTGAATTTGAACTCACCTTCATCAACCAGAAGTCCATCAAAGGATAAATTATTGTTGATTGGTCGTGGACAAACCAATAGATTGTGGAGACTTAATAGACCTAGATTTCCCTTATGAGTGCATATTTTATGTAGAAACAAAGCCTCCCATTGCATCGTGTCCATGGTATTCTGATATCATTAATCACATTGTGGACCGTGCATATCCTAAGGGAGAAAACTCACATCAAAGGTGACAACTACACATCATACTTGTCAAGTATGTAATTATAGAAGAAGTGCTCTATCATAGAGCCTTCAATGACATGCTTTTGAGGTGTGTAGATAAAGAAGAATAAGAAAATATTCTCTTGAAGCCCACATTAGAGTCTATGGGGTCACTTCGGAGGGCATGCTAATGTTTGGAAAATTCATTAGATGGGTTATTTCTAGCCCACCTTAGAGCATGATGTTGTAGAATATGTATGCAGATGCCATAAATGTCAAGAATTTGTGCATGAGATACATATTCCTGCTCAAGCCCTACAACCGATTGTGACGCCTTGGCCCTTTTCTACTTGGGGTCTGGATTTGATAGGGAAGTTTTCTCCCTCATCAACAGATGGCCACAACTTTATCATTACGACCACAAAATATTTTACAAAGTGGGTTGAGGTCATGCCTCTCACTACTGTGCCTAGGTCTGTGATCACTAAATTCATTTTGAATCGATCATCTACATGTATGGAGTCCCACAGGTCATTATCTCGATAATGGCACATCCTTCAAGAATGAAGAGGTGCATGAGTTGTGTTTGCAATTCAAAATCTCACATCACACAACCTCTTTATATTACCCTCAAGCCAATGGATAGGTTGAGGTGACAAATAAAACATTGAAGTCCATACTCCTTAAAACAGTCAAGGAGAACAAGAGCGATTAACATTTAAAGCTATTTCTAACCTTGTGGGCCTATAGGGCATTTATATGAATGCCTATGGGGGTAACCCCTTTTTCTTTAGTATTCGGATGTGAAGTGGTCTTACCACTGGAAATCAATCTACCTAGCCTCTGCATATCTTTGTAAGGCATTTTAGATAAAGATGCATATCGAGAGGCACGACTTGTTCAATTGGAAACCTCGATGTAACTCAACTTAATGTTGAGTAGTGACACAATGTTTACACTAACATGATGGCATGTGAGTATAACAAAAAGGTTTACGAGTGTGAAATATGCGTAGGTTATCTAGTGATAAGACTAGATATTTGGATCGATAAAAACAAGTGAAGGAAGGAAGTTTAGACCAAAGTGGTTAGGTCCATATCGGGTCATGGAGGACTATAAGAATGACACATATCATCTTTGTACCTTATAAGGTGAATAATTTGGTGAATCAGTCAATTCACTTCACCTTAAATGCTTCTACGCATTGTTAGGAAATAAGAGATAAAATATGCGGAATAATCCCATGTACAGGATCGCAATAATAGAAACTAATATGCGTAAAATATTACAGATCTCAAATAAAAGTGTAGAATAAATAACACAACATAGAGATAAGATTTAACGTGGTTCACCCAATTTGGGCTACGTCCACCAAGAATCACTTGCTCAGATTTTATTACAAGCCTCCACTCTCTCAATACAATACCTAGATCCGTTTGGAGCTATGCTCAACAAACTCTACATAATTCACACCCGAATTCAAAACACATCTGCAATACATTTTCTTGTATTTCTATCATATGCATAAGACCATATAAATAGACAATTGCTTAAGTAGTTTTACAAAACCATGGGTATCAAACAATGGGAAAAAACAAAACCGTCCCATAAACCTATGGGTAGTCAAGAAGAAGGTTTTACAAAACAATGGGTACCAAAAACCATGGGCTGAAAAATAACCCATAATGGTTACCCATTACCCATGGGTTAATAAACCACCCATGAAAATTTTCTTTCAGGGCTTCACCCCGAACCCCCCGACCGCTCACCGTGGCGAGAAAGGGACCGTAAAATACCCGAGTGTAACACATAGAAGGTGTACCGCACTCTAACATGAAAATAGGCTCTAAAAACATAACAATCTCCCACTGGAGATCGATTTCCACCGAGCAAGCTTCTCAACCCTTCATTGTCATCCGCGAAGGCCAACCAAAGTTGAACATAGCTTGAGTTTATACCTTGTGACCACCTTGGTCATCATGTCTGCAGGATTTCGACCGGTATGAATCTTCTCCAACTTCAACTTATCTTCCTCCAAAGCTGTCCGATGAAGTGATATCTCAATCGTATATGCTTTCCCACAGGAGTGGAAAGCAGAGTTCTTAGCTAGGTGTATAACACTCGACTATCACTATATAGCTTAAATTCCTCAAAAGCACAAGTCAAAATTTAAAAATATTTCAAACTGATTAAAAAAGAAAGATAAAGAAAAAAATACACAAAAAAACAATTTCATCTTCGAAATAACACTACACTTGTTTTCCTACTACCAAAGGTCTTGATGATGAGCCCATGCTCTTACAAGTGACATGAGGTTGGGAAAGGAGAAAAGTGCCCTTACTCACCTTTACTTTTCCTCGGTGATGAGCCCATGCTTCTTACTAGTTACATGGGGTAAGGCATAGGGGTCATTTTAAATAAGTCAATAAGTTGTAAACAAGTCAACAAATAAAAAGTGCTTTGAATCCTTTGAAATCATTATAAAATGAGTTAGATGCATAAGTTATAAGAGAGTTAATCCATAAAACCAGATTTTGTCAATCAGGAGGCCATCTACGAGGTCTAAGTCTAGTTAAACTTGCAAGCAAACTACATTCTAAATTGGATAGTTAGCCTTGCCTAGAGTTGAGTTGTAGTCCTAATTGGGTCTTTGTCAAAATCTTATCTTCATATCATTATTTCCATTCATCAAAGTCATATAACTCACGTCCTTCTTGACTCTCGGTGTTGAGCCCTCACATCTTACTGGTTACATGGAGTTAAGAATGGAGTGGGTTCATTTCATTATCATATCACTTTCATCAAATTTTCCAATAAAACAGAAATACCAAATATTGCTTGAAAACCAAAGTTTTAAGTTTGCATTTTTCCTCATGTGCATCATATATATAAAAGTAGAAACAACAAAAAGAAAGAGATAATTTTGTTACACATTTTTATCATCATCATCATCCATACATGCATTCATAAAAGCATTATAAAAATCATTGGAGATTCTACACATTTAAGAGTACAGATGAAACTAGTCATAAACAAGTAAACTCTTACACAAGATATCTCGAGCCAAAAAGAATCACATATGTATATATCTATAAATAATCAAGTTTGTATACAATTCCATCACACCCTAGGTGTGGTCAAAATGCTCACAATGAGCACAAAATCCAAAAAAATCAATATATGTGTCCAGAAACATAGCAAAGCAATAAAGGCTTACTACCTATCCCTCTCTATGGGATCGGATGATGGAGCACATTGGGGACTATTTTTGTGGCTCTACGACGTGAGTGGGAGCCTCCATAAGATGAACAATGAGAGTGATTGTGAGATGGGGGTTGGTGACCTTAGGTAGTAGTCTTGCTTATGGGTATGACCTCGCCCCATCTCTTCTCGGCTATCTCACACGAGTAAGCTCGGTCCTCGTCGAGGACATAATCTCTATGCTCGCCAAACCGGTGAAAATACAATAGTGTGACATCTAACCATCTATGGCTGCCCCACATCTACAAGTATCTTGTCGTATGTACGACTTGTGGGAATAAACAATGTATCAACTAGGATCCAACGAATAAAATCTTGCCATCCGTTAAGAAAGTGGTTACAAAACACAAGTGAAAATAATGACGAGTTAGAAAATTTTTGAAAACCCAAAAATAAGATAGTGCGTAATTCACTAACATTTGAGTCTAAATAGTAGAGTCTAGAGAAGAGTGTTCACTTACTTGAATCTCCTGGTTTTCGGGATGGATCCGATGATAATGGTGCTAGTGGTCATGGTGGAGGTGCATGGGTACCTTCTCATTTGTGATACCCTTAGAAGCCACTGTTGTCCCATAATGGGCTGCTTGTCATCCCCTCTCTTGTGTGAAAGAGGATCCTTTGATTAAAGAGTCTCATATTCGGCATCCTCCTCAGCCTCTACTTGCTATGGAAGCCTCTTTACTGGCTCTGCACTTTGTATCATTCTCCTCATCCCCCTCCTCCTTGTCACCACCCCCCTCCTCGGCCTCGGCCTCCTCCTCCTCCCTGCTATGTGTAGGGGAAACCTCAATCTGTAAAATCACCCCTGGCCTAGTTAGATTTGGAATGGCTTGTAGTGTACCAATTGGGAACCTAGGTATAATGGCATTCCACAGGAGCTTGCCCTATTGGGTAGCTCTAGCCTCCCTAATCACACTATATACAACTAGAACTGCCAGGAGGGTGTCAATATAAGGTAACCCAAACTGCTGGGTACCCCTCGAATCTGGATAGACTTGTATCCGTCTAGTCATGTCCACTAGCTGTGTAATAGTGTTGTATGCCACCACAATAATGACATCCTCACCCCATAGGCCAGCCATGTCCCGATACGACCTTGCAACAATTTCATTTTTAGTGAGTGAGGTGATAAGTTTGGTAGTGCCCCATCACAAGGGTTATGATTTTCCATCTAATTACTCTAATATCCCCAGGATCGGCTATCCCGACACCCCTCTAATAGGGGATGATGCGCTCAAAAACCCATCTCGTCACTAGTGTAGGATGACTAAGGGCCTTTCCCTTTAGTCGAACAACCTTGTATAGATCATGATAAGTAGCACCAAGTATGTCAATGCCCCATGCGTAGATGTGGCCATGCTCCTCTATGCTCTAAATAATCGGGGCCCAACAATAAAGTAACTTATCCCTACCCTTGTCTCCAACCAAGTGCAAAGCCAAAATGCCAATGATGGCCTTGTGTAAGGTAGGGATAGGAGAAACTTGAGAACTAACAATGAGTCTCATGTCATGCTTGGCACCAATATCGGGTGCCAATGCATATCCCATATAAGAAGCCCAACTACGAGACTGCACCACTGATGTAACACTCTCTAGTGTCAACTTCCTGCCTATGATAGGAACCCCCAGAATCCTATAGACATCCTCGAGAGTGATGGTCCTCTCTCCTCAACTCCGGGGAACTAGAAAGTGTTCTGTCGCATCCCAATAACTTAGTAGATAGTAACTAGGTGGTTCAACTAATGGTGTTGCAGGATATCCTCCATATCTCGGCTCTATGTAAGATGTATCTTTCATCTTGAGTGAGTGAATCAGAGATGGAGGGAAGACAATCACACTCTCTATCCCCGATCCATCGATATCTTGGGCCTATATTCACCAAAACACTAAAAATAGCAAGTTAGAAACATCTCACACATAATAAGCTCATAAAAAACATCACCCCTCTATATAGAACAATGGTTGCATAATTGCTGCAATAATTAGGCAAGCTGCCCCTCTCGTAGAGCGGCGGTTGCATAACCGCCGCCGCGCAGAGCTGATAACTACGGTCTGATCGTCTAAAAAATTTTTGTCGTACCCTATGACCTAAAAACTTCAAAAAAGACAAAAAATGACCATTTTTGACAAAATGAAAGTCAAATACACCTAGGCACCCCCTTTTGAACATTTTGACTACAATATTAGCAAAAATAACCCCTAGGTAGGAATTTTTAGATTTTTCAGATTTTTCACATTTTAGGTTAAAAATAAATAAATGCAGATAACTTACCCTCCCCCGAGCCACTGTTCCTCCCATTGGTGGGGCCACCATCACATCATTGTACTCTTCGATTTGGTTGTACTCACATGTGAAACCGTCACAGGTGATCCAGAGCTCAAAAATCTCTAAGTGGGTGAGTGAAAATGATTTCTAAAAATAGTGGTTTGGTTATATATAACATGTTTTAACTCTATTTTAAGTATGTGTGTTTTGCAAGGCTGGAGCGTACTGATGTAGGTATATTTCTATCCCCGTAGACATGGTAAGTCCTCTTGTCATTTTATTTTAGTGTATTTTGTCAATTCTACATTATATCTAAACTTGATTCTCGTTTTCTCTTGCGGTGGCGGGAAACTTGGATTGGTGTCACTTCAACACACAGATGTGTTAGGTATAATTTATAACTCCCCATTTTGGGAATGCGATACTCAGAATCCATGTTTTACGCCTCTTCATGGCTAAAATTATTCTCCGAGGGGCAATATGTATGCACCCGATTTTACATGTGCTACATTGTCGAATGGTTCAAAATACCTAATGATGATTAATATCTTTTCCAATGATGTTCAAATCCAATTTTCCATTTGGAATGTATATTTGTACCTAGAATGTTTTCCTTGTTCATTTCCATGCTTTTCCTGCTTTCCTTTAGCTTTCTGCAAGATTTTTCCTTAGCTTTTGAGTTTAAGTTACAAAATTTCCGTGACAGATTATGCAACCACCCCTAGCAGTTACACAACCACGGTATGCCCTCAACAATGGTTACATAATGGCCCTAGTGGTTACGCAACTTCCCTCTGCGTGAGACGGCGGTTGCATGCGCTTTTTCAAGAACTTCTTTGATGCATTCGAACTCTTGTCAACTTTTCAAACTTGGTTTTAGCACACGTTTCTTGGTCAAATTGGTCATTCTTGGTATTGTTTGATACACATCAACTTTTCCTTCCCTTCTGCTAATTAATTAGAGTTAACTATCCCTTCTTTAAGAGAGGTGGAATTCCTTAGCTATTAAATGGCTTAGACCATTTCCCTACCTTTTTCCTATAAGAGCCAAGATTCTACTAGAAGCATTGGTTAGAGAATTTCGTTGTGAATTACACCATTATGTTGTGATCTTGCTAGAAATACACACTCAAGCAAGTTCTCAAGATGCATTTTTATTCTCCTACCGCATTGCTTACTGACTACCTATTAGCCACCACCGCTGCTCCAACACTTCTTCACTATTTCTTTTGCATTACCCAACACAGTTCCTGGATTCATCTGAGCACTAAGTTGGAAAAGAAGCTGAGGGGACATCAGAGTAAACCATCACTGGCTTTGTCATAATTCTACAAATTCTAGGTTGGGGATGTACTTGGTTTTCCTTAAGCTTTCTTGATTTCTTGATTTCATTTGTATGCATAATTTGATTAGAGTAGTTAAATCAATTCAATAGTTAATTCATTACTTTAGCTTTTGCCTTGCCTGCACAAAGCTTCTGGTGATAGATTGCCTCCCTGTCTACCCCTGTGGGTTTGCAAGGGAATTTTTCCTAGAGGAAGGTTTGTGCATTAGTTTAAACTAATTGAAATTCCATTTCAATCGGCAATCTTCATTAGATCTTCGTTCATTTCTATCGGGAAGTAAATCAAAGGGAGATATGCTTCGAGAAGCTTTTACTTCTTCATGTATCTTTGAGGTAGAGCATAATATTTAAATCCATAAACACAAGATGGAAAAGATTTTGATTTATTATAGTAGTTTAAATCCACGCCTGCATGGATAAATAGTCACATCCGATTATTTATTTGTCTAGATTTGTTAATAGTGTTGTAGAAGCAATTGTATTTCTTACGTCAATTTCCTCTATTATTTTAGAGAAATCATAAAATCCAAAAATATTAAATTAGTTTAATTAGTTTGCTTTATTTGTTATATGTCTGTTATTTAATTGAAAAAGAACAAAAACATTAGAATAAATTTGTTTTCTTTTGTTAATTAGCTAAAAGCAACACATAGGTTTAATTAATTCGAGGAAAGTAATTGAATCATTTTAGTTTAAATATGCTTATTTCTATTTTGTTAATTAGGAATATATATTAATTAGGTGGAAAGTAATATAATTCCCCACGTGTCTTTAGTTGGCCTAGGTTTAAACATCAACCTTGCTTTTAATGAGATACTTCATGAGTTTATTGCTTCTCTAGTTTGATTAGTTTGATTACATCCCACATGACTATTCAGGGTCCTCAACAACCAAGAGATGAAGTATATGATCCTCGAGTCCGTAGCCAAACGTATCTTATTTGCACACGAACATTGACACTAGCCTTAGAATATTTATTTTCATATCCTCAACACTTCCACTTGTCATCATCTCATGATTGACAATCTCGAATGAAGAAGCCAACAAGGTCTACAAATTTTGGCGGAACCAACTGGAAAAAATAGTTCTCATAATCTACTAACTTGTCCTATTCATATGTTTCCTATAGCGCTTCTATAACCTTGTGCGGAAACTTCTACGAGGTAAATGCGGGACAATCTCCCTGCCTTCCACAACCCGTTCATGAGTATTTTCCGTGAGCAGAGATATTAACCACCATTTACGTGTTACCATCATCTTAGACCATTCCATTTCACCCACGCAGTAAGACAAGATTTCACTGCCTTAGACGAGCATATTCCTTTAGTGCTCGTAAAAGACATTAGATTGCCTTAATCTTTCCTTATCCACATTTCACCTATCTCGCCTTACATATATTCCACATAGCCATCTATTCATTCCACATCGGCTATCCCGACATGACCTCATAAAGTTGAGTGCACCGAAGGTCACGTGTTGATTTTCGATCGTATAGAAACCTGCGATTGAAGAGGACCTCAACAGAATCCATGTACATCTAGTGTGTAAGATTTAAAACTTGGAAGCATCGAAAGAAGGTGTACTTCGGTGGGAAGATGCACAATCTATTAGTGATACAACTAGTGTGGCATGTGATAATTGGGCCCATGACACTTATGAGATGATAGGTCATGAAATGAAGGGAAGAGTTGCCAATATGATTAGGTCACCCATGATTAGGCATTTGGGAAAGGCTAAATTACCAAGGTACCTGGAAAAGAGAAACCCAACTCTTTATTATGCATGATGAAGCCTAGTGGCAAAATGAGGGAGATAGATAAAACATGATGGTATATACATTACACGGGATAATAACACGCTGGTGGGTGACATATAGAGACAATATTTTGGGCTAGCATGAGATCAAGGTAGCCTTTTTAACCAGTTTGAAAGGAGTAATATCTCTCCATTAATACAAGATTACGATGGCAAGACCCTTGCTTTGGTACATATTCACAATTGTGAGAGACATTGGGCATAAGGACATGAAGTTATACCACCCTATCTTTGGGTACATAAGTTTTACCCACTCGTGAGGTTGCGCATGTGCTTGGTATGTGCATGCCAAGATAAATTAGAGACAATAAGTTTACACAACCTAACTCAAGGTATTGTTCACACCTTTGATTATTTTTCTACTAAGCCTCCAATTCATGAATCCTTGTAGATCATGAGGTGCATCACATTAGGGGATAACACAAAGGTTGAGGAGCTCATGATCAAACTATTTAGAGAATCGATGATGAGGTGCCTTGGTAGAAATAGAAGAAACATAGTTGGGACGTGCATGGAAAGAGAAAGAAAAATGAAATATGGTGTACCTCATAGATGATGAGGAAGTTGAATACTTGGACACTAAGCATACAAAGAGTGCATGTGAAGTGATGAACTATATATATGAGAAGGGGCACGCATACCACATACCCCTAAAAACTAAGAAGGTGAATATTCAAAGCGAGGACGTGCCTAAAGAGGCAATCATTACTAATTACTAGTTTGAATCTGAAGTTGCGAAGATTATTGAGTTATTGTGCGACTTCCAAGATCTATTCCCAAGGTGTTATCATGAATTGAAAGGTGTAAATATATTTCTGGGAGAGATGAAAATTAATTTGAAAGATGGCGTGCGCTCGATTCAAAAGAGGCCTTATAGAATGAATCTCAATTTACACATCAAAGTGAAGGAGGAGATAAATAAGATGCTCAAGTCAAGAATTATTGAGTCTATTGAGGAGTCTGAATGGATTAGACCCATGGTGATTAACATCAAAAAGGATGGTCGGATAAGAATCTGTGTGGACTATAGGGTTCTCAATGATTCATGTGTCATAGATCCTTTTCCTATGCCATTCACTAAAGAGATCTTGGAAGGGGTCGCAAGGTGCAAAAAATATTAATTTTACTGAGATGGATTCTTTAGATACTATCAGGTGAGGATTACACATGAATATTATAAGAAGACCACCTTTCTTGCAACTGAATGAGGAAGTTTTGCATATATTGTTATGCCCTTTGGATTAGAGAATGCACAAACAATATTCTCACACATAGTTATTCAAACATTCCAATATTTTATTCACAACTTTTGCAGGTATACTTGGATGATTAGACCGTGTATGGGCTAGTGAAAGATCATTATGATAACTTGAGATTGATGTTTGAGAGATGTAGGAAACTTAGAATCTCTTTGTTGGTTTTAAAATATGGTGATTAGACAGTCGTGGGAAACATGCCAATAGTGTGCAGTGGTAAAGCCCCTCTTTGAGACAACAAAGTGAAACTAGTTTATTGCTATTCTATCAAGTAGGAATTTGTGTAAATCTATACTATTCTAACTAGGTCGATGTAGATGTCCTCGATCTCAGGGACATGGATATGATCAATTTTTGCCTTTGGGAGGCAACCCACGACAATCAATGGTAGGCCTAAGCTAGGAAGTTATGCTTTAGATTCAGCAATTAAAGCTAGTATACATTTCCCACACTTTGGCCAGTGTGGTGCAAGTGTATCGGCCCACTGTAAGGGGGAATGGAGTTCCTCCCTTCTTTCTCTTCATGCATCTCTCATGGTATGTGATTAGTTGCCTTGACAACTCCAAGAGAATCAGCTTGGGCCCTGCATACCTTGGTAGCTTGGTTGGTTCACCCTCAAAATTTACCGCCCTGAGATATGTGAATGTGGGAAACTGAGTGAACAATGCTCCCACTTCTTTGTGATAGTGACCACACTCGGGCTAGTTCGACCATGTCTCATATTTGGCCTCAATAGGTAGATCACCTCATAGAAGAAGGCATCGTTGATTTTTGAGAACTAGGGGATGTTGTTCTCAAGCCTTAGCTCTGGGTAGTATTCATATATTTTGACCTGGGGCCATACCCCATTTGAGCTAGGCCTACGAAAATCTCTTGCGATCTTTGCAGTGTATACAACGTAGGAATTCATATAGAACTTCCAGTTGTCATGACCTATTGAAGTTGCTAAGAGATGGTATCACTGATGATTTCCCCCAACCAAAATGTTGTTTAGGCACATTCTTGCTCATGGTCTCTAAGTACCTCAGCATCCATTTATGGAAATGATGGGCATCAGGAAGCCCAAACACTCTGCTCAAGAAGGTGATTGTATCACTCAGTTCCTCATTGAAGTCACTGCGGTGGATGGTCTGTGGCCATCGGCTCACCGAATTCTTGTTCTTAAGATATAGCTCGTTCATCATTTACATACACTTGTCTTCATTGTCATCCCATACCTTTTTGTAGTCTTCTAGGCTTATGGTGACATGTCTTGCTTGTGATGAGGAATTCCTAGAGTTATTTCAAAGTGACGAGCAATTAGGTCAATGACCATCTTTCCTCTTTATTTTGACACATCTTGTGTCCTTGTTGTAGCAACGGGCAACCAACATGATAAATTCATTGTTCACAACACTTACTGGCAGCCCAGTTGCAAAGTGCAATCCACTGCCCACTAGTTTGTTCATCCAGGGGCCACTAGTAGCCTGGTTGGTTCTCACCCAGAAGTCTTCCATATCAATGTGCCCAAGCTCGGAGTCTCTAATGTCAAGATCACTCTCTGCGTATGAGTCAAACATCCTGACTTTTTGGTATTTGTACTTCATCTCTTGTTGCATACTTTGCTTTTCCTTTAGATTTGGTTGGCTTTTTGCTTGAAGAAGACATGTGTGAGCTTGAAGATGGCTATTGTTGTTTTGAAAGGAGAATTAAGGAGGTCCAACACAGAAGAGCCATGTCAACCATCATATTATTCATAGTAAAAGCTTGCGAGAAAAAAAAAAAGAGAAATTATAAGGATTAGGGTGCAAGGCGAAGTTCATAGCATGATGTAGAGGCTTAAAAAGGTTGGGCGCACTTTTGGTGATGTCAACATGAAAAAAGGTGTGCCAATGTTGATAGGAGGAAAGTTGCGCCAAAGGGTTAGAAGGGGCGCACTTTTGAAGAGTGTTGTGCAAAAGGTTCTAGCACCAAGGAGAAAGCCATGGGGCACAATTTTACAACACATAACATGGCATGTTGATGTCAAGGATCATGCACCTGTGCTTTAGAAAATTTACTTTAGCTGGGTGTTGAAAAGGATGGTGTTGCATGACTTTTAAGTGTGCCCAAGGCACAATTTTTGAAGATGTTGCAAAGGATCTCAATGTGCCAAAGGAAAACTACTTGGCGTGGATTTAGAGGACACAACATTCAATGTTGATGTTGGTCAGGATGCGCTTGCACCTTTAGGAAATTTGTTAAGTGTTTATACTTGGTGTAGGTTATGGATATGTTGCATGTGGGGTAGTGTGCCAAGGCGTGACTGTGGGGGTTGTAACATGAAAGGACAGTGCGCCAAAGGAAAAGATGATTTTGCACTTTCTTTGATGACCTTTTCTCTCTCTTTTTGGTTTTGCAAAATGAAAAAGAGAGGGTTTATGGGATTTGTAGCAATAAGCAGATATAAAGGATGGTTTACTCAGAGGCAGGGACCTTCTAGATTTATAGATCTGGAAGGGGGGAAAAAGGGGTTTCAGTTGGGCAGTTCATTTTAAATGTGTTCTTTTTAGATTCAACCCTTTATACCAATCCTAATACCTAACACAACCAAAAACAAAACCACAAACAACAAGGAGGATAAAATCCACTTACCCAATTTTTATAAAGGACGAAGGACAATGTTGGGGTCCACAAACTCGAAAAATGACATGCGGGCATGACAGGGATAGCTGATAGGCATAGAGAATACTTTTCACAATTTTCAATTCGTGAAAATGACAGGTGTTAAGCGCCTATATATAGAAAATTTGGCATTTATTACCCCACCCACTTTCTTTGGCACACTTTTCAAAGTGTCGACATGGGTACAAATGCGCCTTGGTGTAATTTGGTTAGTGTCGACGTAATACTTCAGCGCCTTAGTGCACATTTCATGATGTCAACACAAAATTTCCCGCGCCTTAGGCACACATTTTTTTATGTTGACATGTTGTTTTCAAAGCACCTTAGCGCACTTTTTAGGTGCATGTTTAACGATGTTGACATGTCCTTCCCTCGTGCCAAAAGGGTGCAACTTCTCGATGTTGACATGTCATTTAGGGTGCCAAAGGATTTTCTAAGGGGTGCACATTTCGTGATGTTGACATGTCAATTCTTGCGCCCAGTTCAAAAAGGTGAAAATGGCTAAGTTCTTTAAAACTTGATTTTGGAAGGGAATTTTAGGCCATTTTCAACGTTGTCAGACTTCATTAAGGGACCAAAATGGAATTTTGGTATGGTTACCTACAAAATTTCCCTTGTCAATTTTATAGGATAACAGCTGGCTCTTTCTGGGGACTATCCTTAAGTGAAACTTAAGGGTAGAGAATCCCAGTTTTCTACATGCCTATCCATTGGGTTACAGAGAGTCAAAAACAAGGGTGACAAAAAGGGAAGAAAGGGAACACATGACAAATAGGAAACAAACACATGACAAAAGCAAACACACAACGAAAGAAAATTGTACAAAGAAGAGAGCAAGCTCTACTTCCTGAAGATCTTTAGGTGTTGCCCACTGTAGGGAAGTGGGAGCTCAGTTCCGTCCAGATATGAGAGATAGAAACTATTCTCTCCATTGAGCTACTTGATCTTGTATGGCCCTCTCCAAAGAGAGTCAAACTTTCCGTGCATACCTTTTGGTTCTCTTCGTTTGTCCCACAGAAGGACAAGATCCCCTACTTGGAAATCTCTCTGCCTAGCTTTCTTGTTGAATAACCTCTTGACTTGATTCTGATGTTCAGTGATCTTGTCGACCACTTTCACTCACTTTTCTTCAAGTTCTGTTAGGTACATAATCCTCTTTTCTAGAGAACTCTGAAAAGTTTCATCTTCGATTGCTCAAGCCAAGCGTAGAGCAGGAAGTTCTGCAGAGATAGGGATTTCGGCATCGGTCCCATACAACACTTGGAAAGGTGACATGCCGAGAGATCTCTTTGGAGTGATACGATCTGCCCACAAAGCATCATATAATGACTTGTGCTAGGACCGTTGGTTCTCATCAACTAAGCTTCGGATGATAGTTACTAGGGTTCTTATTTGCTAGATTCTGCTTGACCATTTCACTTAGGATAGTAATCAAAAGCATGAGCCAAGGTTATTCCATATCCATAACAAAAACCAATAACTTCCCATGAAGAGAAGTTGGAAGCATTGTCAGCAATGATTTTGTGTGGAATGCCAAATCTCACAATAATATTTTCCTTGATGAAGTTGCAAACCACTTTAGAAGTTACATGTTTGACAGGTATGGCCTCCACCCATTTCGTGAAGTAATCCGTTGCTGTTAGGATGTAACTATGTCCAACACTTGATTGAGGGCTGAGTGCTCAATGAAATCAATTCCCCATTCTTGAATGGTTCATCAATAATGACAGGCTTGAGGGGAAATGCAGCCAGCTTTGGTTTACCAATGAACTGTTGGCAAAGTTCACATTTCACTACCTAGGTAGGTGCATCTGAAATAGCGTCGACCAGTAGTACCTGGCCCGAATGATTTTATGTGCTGTCACTGATGAGAAGAAGTGACCACTACAAGTTGAGTCATGAAAACTTTTTAACAATCTTATCTATTGCGCTTATCAACACATCGTAGAAAAATGCCGTCAATTCCGCATTTGTACAATCCATCATCCCATATGACATATCTTGCGGCTCTAAGATTTACCGCTTGCTTTTCCTTAGTGGTTAGGTGAGTTGGGCACTCTCCATAGGTGAGAAAGAATGTGATGTCAGAATACCATTCATCGTTGGTTGTGACAAATAGAACCATGGGTAAAGAATCCACTTTCTCCAGTTCACTTTGTTCTTCATCAACATGAGCAACTTTCTTCTCAGGTACCTCTGAGTCTTTATTTTCAGCCATTAGGCGACACGAGGCTCTTACGCTTTACCAACTTGGTCGATCGATGTGTAGATCGTATTCTTGGACCTTTGATCAATTCCTCGTAAGTCCCTAACTCCTGTTGAGTTAGGATAGACTTAACAGCCGTGTCTGGGACCAGTACTACTATATGAGCATTCAGAATGTAGTAGAGAAAATTTTTGATTGCTTTTACCATGGTAAAGGCGTGTTTTTTCCAATTGTGACATCTTTAGTTCATGAGGCTTGAGAGGAGAGCTCATGAAAGCAATTAGGGATTCAATATCCTCGGAGTTCTTTTGCATCAAGATAGCTGATACAGTATGCGCAGATGCATAACTATACATGATGAAGTCTTTGCTGAAGTCAAGACACACGAAACAAGAGTGTGAGCAACATAAGCCTTTATGTCTTGAATGATGCCTTGCCTTCCTCACTCCATTGGACTTTTTGGGACCCTTTCATCATGTTAGATATATGACGAGTCTTCTCGGAAAATCGAGAGACAAAGCGTCGAGAAAATTTACCTTTCGAAGAAAGAGTGAACACCGAGTCTTGCTTGTAGGCAAAGTAAGGCTACGAATAGCCTTGACTCTTTCGACATCTATCTTAGTTCCCTCTCTCTTGACAACATGTCCTAAGCAACTTTCCTTGATGACCCCAAAATCGACTTCTTGGGATTTTGTGAAATCTCGTGTTCTCGGCATTGATCAAAACTTGTTCCCGAATGATCATAGTGATCACTCCATTTCTTAGAGATCACGTTAGGTCATCTAGGTAAACCATGATGACCTTTCCCATTATGCCTTTGAACATAAAGTCCATTGCTCGTTGGAAGGTAACACCATCGTTGATTAAACCGAACAACATTCTACTATAGGCGAATGTACCCCAAGGGGTGGTGAATGATGTCTTGAACTGATCTTCGAGGCGTGACTTGAATTTGCTTGTAGCACTGAAAAACTATCTAGCATAGACAACATTTCCGAACCGGTTACTGCATGTAGCACTTGATCCATTATTAGCAGTGGATAGTTATCCTTTAAGGATGACTAATTCAAGTTATGAAAGTCTATGCATATGCGTATCTTGCCATTTTTCTTCCACATAGGCACAATATTTTCAATCCAGGTGCCGTGATGAATTGGAAAAATAATTCTTGCATCCAACATCTTTTGAATTTCAGCCTGAATGGTACCTGAGATTTTGGGATTGTAGTGCCTTTGCTTTTGACGAAAAGGTTTGACATCATCCTTGAGCGAGGATGTCATGTCGATGTCCTTTGGTTTGAAAGACTTTAGATCAACATAAGACCATGCTAATACATCCATGTACTTTTTAGCAACTTGACAAATTTTCTTTTTTCTTCCGGCATACAACACTTCCCGATGTTCATGGAACGAGGATGTTTCGTGGTACCCAAATTGATAGATTGTGTTTCCAGAGAAGAGGAAGGATCATCCTGATGCTTCTTCTTGACAAAATGGTCATGATTATCAAATAATCATTCTAAAGAAACTAAACCTTTGGAATCTTGTTTCCTTTGAGCGTATCTTTGTTTCTTTATCGATTCATGTGCTTAACCGGTGAGAGACTCATGACACGTAGAAGTTGATATGTCAAAATGAAGCTCTTTGAAATTGTCAGCTTTCTCCAGAAAAGAAATAAGCTGGTTGTCATCATTGAACACCTGCCAGTGCTTATGAATTATCTCGGCACATTCGGGTGCTAAACCACCTCAATTGTATATGTATCCGTTTTTAACCCGTGGTGAGGGAGCATGAGAGATGTTGAGATGACAAATGAATTAGCCATGTCATTTTGAGTTTGTGGGACTACTTTGATTGAGAAAGCATCAAACTCTTTGATCTTTATCCCATACTACATTGCGGTAGTGTCTCGAGCCTGGTCATTCTTTACTGGGTTTTACCCTTTCACCTGATTGACAATTAACTTAGCATCACCTTGCACTTTTAGATTCTTGATTCCCTTTCTCTTTTTTAGCTTGCATGCTAAGTAACAAGGATTCATACTCAATGGTATTATTCATATTGAAGAACTATAACTTGAAAGAAAAAGGGAAAATCTCCTCCTCAGGAGATATTAGAACAGCCCTAACACCGCATCCACTCGTTGCACAACTGCCATCAAACTGCAACGTCCATGCTTTGTTGAGATCCTCTTTTTGGACGAGAACATCCATTTTATCTGAGTCGGTGGAAAAGAAGTAGTTTCCCATCCTTGATGATTTGAAAAGAATCTGAGCCTTAGGGTCATCAAAGTTGGTGACTAGATACTTCTTTTGCGATTCATGTTCCAACGTCTGCATCACCCCTTTGTGAGGATCGGCTTTGGACCGGTCCATATGAATTTCTCTGCTGACTTCTTTGTAAAAGCTCCTACCTAGTAGTATTCCATATCTTCTTGCTAGAATATCAGCTACGAGAATAGTCATTTTTACCCTTTTCTCAGGAAATGTCGCGAATGCAAACTGTGCATCCTTGATCTGACCAATCAATGGTACTTGCTTGGTTTCCATGGAGTAGCATCTACCAAAAGGTTTGGTAAGCATGAGGCCCAAAGCATGGGTGACCTTTGTTGGCATAACATTATCAGAAGCTCTATAATCAATTATACAATTACTTAGTTTATGACCATTGATTAGGAGAGATAGGTAAAAAGGTTCAATTTTCCCTAACGCAGAAGTTGAGGCAACGTTTATGCGAGACGTAGGAGGGGTGAGAAGAATTCCTTTTGGGGAAATGGGAGGAAGGACAAAAACCTGGTCTTGGATATACTTTGTTGATCTCACAAGCTACTTTGGGTTGGACTGAAGGTATTCAACCTTAGACATTTGGATCTTGGTCTTCTTGGCATGATCAACTATATCAAATGTGACCAAGGGTTGTGCTAACGAAGGAGTGAGTCCTTCATTACGCGCTTGTGGAAGAGGATTACTGGTCTTTGTGGAATTGGAGGAAGGTTGAATTGGAGGAGAAATGGGATGAAAATGTTTCTTTACAAAAGGTTTAACATGACGTTGAATAGGAAGGGGATTACCTCTCTTAGCAATTGTTGGCGGTGGAGATACCATGGCCTTTTCCTTTTATTTTTTAGCAGCAACCTTTGCTTCTTTTCCATGAGCAAGTGAAAGCGCATATGATTGTCCATTCGCATACCCTTGGGTACCTTCCTCTTCATCAGATTCCTCATCTTCAAATTCCATATACCCGATAGTAGAGTCACCAGTTGGTTCACCGACATTTTGATCATCTTCGTCTTGCGACAAAGGTTCTTTGTAGTTTATGTCATCTTCTTCGATTTCAACCAAGGCATTAAGCGGAGGGGCTTGATTGCCAATCTTTGAGAAGTATCAGGAAAATGTGGCCTTTGGGGGTGTTGTTGGGAGTGAAGTTCCTCCATGGGATATCCGATATGGAGCAATAGATGATGCTTGAGCCAATTGCTTCTTTAATGAGAGCAAGTCATTTGCCATCTTTTGGAACGCTGGATCTGATGAGGTGGCTTGAGAAGAAGTTGAAGCCTTTGATTTTGATGGCTCTCGTCTTAACTCGCCAGATATAAGGAGGTTATCTTCTATCCGAATGGCCATAACTTGAGCAAGAACCAAGTCTGGTATTTGTTCTTGTAAAAGTAAGAAACTTACTCTCAAACTCATTACGTTCACAAAGAAACACTTTTGATTCTCTAATGTTGGCAACATGGCAGGTGGCACACGATTGATTAGTGAATTGAATCGGGTGATAAAATCACGCATGGTTTCATTGGCCTCCTTCTTCATGTGAGTGATTTTTGATAGTAACACAAATGCATCTTCTGAAGGCTTATACATGTCTTCAAATGTAGTCCGTAATGTGGCCCAACTAGTGATGGATCCAACTAGCAAGTATTGGAACCATTCTGATGTAGGCCCTTGCAAGGTCTCGTGAAAGAGAGCGTCTAATACGTCTTCATGAATCACATCTGAATACTGCATGACATAATAAATGTAGCTATATGCGTGTCTATGCTTTGATTTCCGCTCCCATCAAATTTCAAGAAATTCTTGCGATTTCCATGAGGGAGGGGGTTGATTGGATGCGATAGTGCTAGAGGACCCATGGCGTTTCCCCATGGTATAGGTAGATTTATCACCATTTGAAAAGTGGAGAAAAGAACATAAGCAGGGAGTCTGGTTCCACTTAGCAAAAGAGCACTACAAATTGATGTCGAGGCACCTTGTGAAATCGGCTCCTTCGTGGAGGCGAGGCACTTCTTGCTGATCGATCCGTTGAGCTTAGTGATGTGAATCATGCTAGAGTGATATTGAAATTGTGCCTTTGAAGTAGATCAAAGATTGGATCAACTTCTCCACGAGCTCTTCTACCACGAGTAAATTGTTCACTGCCAGCGTACCCATTCAGATCTGCAACAATTAAGAGCAGATCCACAACAATATTTTTGTTTGTACTTGCTGATTTTCTGATTTTTCTGGCAAAAATCAGCAACATGTAATTTTTTTAATATTTAAATTTTACCCTCTTTAATAACAACCGATTGTGGTTTTTGTCAAAGATTAACAAGGATAAAAAGTGGGTTGAATTTAGAAAGCTGATTTTCGGATCTTGAACTAAATTTTCCAAGGTTTTGAAAATATCGATTATCAAATCTATGGAAATATACAAAATTTTGTAAAAATTCAGTGAACTAAAAGCTCTTATTTGGTCTAGATCTATGGATTTGTATAAGGAAATTTTCAGTTTTGATCACTTCTGCAAAAATTTGAATTTTAAACAAAGAGTTAAAATTTGCAAACTGGTAGTGATTTTTACAGTTTTTTAATTATTTCCTTATTTTGGTCCCCAGTGGAGTCACCAAAAACTATTGGTTTGAAAATCTGGGGATTAGACAGGTCATGGGGAAACATGCCAACAGTGTGCAGGGCAAAGCCCCTCTTTGAGACAACAAAGTGAAATTGGTTTATTACTATTCTATCAAGTAGGAATCTATGCAAATCTACACTATTCTAACTTTAGGGGTTTGGGATCTCATCCCAGTAGAGGTAGTTCCAACTATGAACAAAAATGTAAGAGGGAAGGAATGGAGGAAGGTAGATCTGAAGGGAGAAAATAAATGAATTCCAAGACAGAAAGGTCGGAGGGTTTATGCTTTGGGCTGGTAGTAAATAGAGCCAAACTTACTTGCATAAACAAACAAAGCAATACTAATGAACATATGATGATAATAAGAATGAATCCAACATAATAGAAACATAGATCTAACTTAAGAGAGATCTGATGCAAATAACACATATATTGAGCACAAAGTCTTAACATATATATTAATATCTCTTATGTTACAAGAAGGCACAAAGTCTTTCTCTCTTCACCTCTTTTTCATACAAAAATGTCCACCTGGAATACAACAAGTATTCCAGTATTTATAGAAGAAGAAGGAGAAAGAAGACAAAAAGAAACCAACCACTATTTACAAAATATCTTACAAGATATTTACAAAATATCTAAAAAGTCAAAAGTTGACTTTGGGCAAGTTGGTGGATGGCAACATCCCATGGTGCAACATGGATGATGTCATCGTAAATGCCAACATACTTTTTAAATATTTTTACAAAAAGATCGAAGCGTACACAAGAAGAGAAACTATTCGTCATCATCTCTTTGCTTGAGCGAGTGTCTTGCTTCCGATCGAGAGAGGTGATGTGACACTGAGCTCGAGTACTCCATAAACTTGCTAATCATCGTCTAAAGTTGATTATGATCAGGACCCTTGAAGTGGTCTCCGATGACTTTGTAAGTTTCTTTTTCAGTCTTGAGCTTGTCAGGTAGCCCGACGTACTCTTCGCATGCCTCAATCAAGTATCCAATGAAATCGTGGCAAGCCAGAAGGTTATTGATAGACTCTTGGTCAAAAGTGACCTCTGGCGCCAAACCTTGTGTTGTGATATCCTTGAAGAGCTAGATTGTATCGTCTACCTCCCTCAAGGTGAACATCTCATTAAGCATCCCTGGAGACATCTTCACAACCGTCTGCTCCATTTGATATTTTACATCCAGGGCTTCATCCTTGATTTTGTCTATCCTTTCTAGGATATACTCCATTTTATCAACCAAGTAATCCGGCGACAAGAGATTTTTTATGTGCTGCTGGGTGATCTACGATGCTAACCTTTAATAGGTCATCAGCTAAGCAGTTGACCATTACTTGAAATGTTTCATGTTGCAATCTGGCATTGTCTAACTCCTTGGAGAGGGATCCTGCTACTACTTGTAGCTCCTTGTTTTGCCCGATCTACACCCTGGTAGAGTCTGTGAATTTCTTGATTATTTCCTCACTATCTCTGAGGATTCACTCTATCTAGGAGGATATTTCCGTGCCTTGTTCACCAATCTTGGCATATTCATTTATCTTATCCTGATTGAGAACTTCAGGAGGCTCGGCGGCAGTCATAGGAGGTGCATTGCCCATTCTTTACAATGCTTGGAGAAGATGTTTGTTTTGTTCCTTTAGTATCCTCTTCTCCTCCTTTGCTTCTTGAAGTTTCTTGCAGAGGGCATCTACTGCAGACAAAGCCTCTCCTTATAGGCTCTCAGATGAGGTTCCCATCGTGACTTGGGTCACTGTAAAAGTCTGTGGGGAAATATTTTTCTTCTCTTTGGTGGGATTAGGATAAAAAATCTCCATGACTCTCTCTCTGAAATGCTCTTAGAGAAGCCAGTTATAGCTTTTTGCTTCTTTGGTCCCTTCTTTGGAATGACAGAGAAGTCCATGGGTGCTATGGGGACCTTTCTCTTGAGTTGACCTAGATGGTCAGAGATCCAACTTGGACTTATGGGAGAAGGAGTGAGAGGAAAGGAAGAAGAAACAAGAGTGAAAGGGGAAAGCGGCGAGGAGGCTACATGGAAGAAGAAAATTGAGACACTTGTTGGTGGCATGGAAAGGAGTCTAATGCGCTACTACTTGTGGGGCTGGAGTTACTACATGAGAAGAAAATGACATGGAGGTGGAAGGGATGCTGTAATGGGATGGAGGGAACATTGGGTAATAGATCCGTGAGAGAGGAGAAGATGAAAGAGGTGGGAGATCTTTGTTCTCGAGCCTTAGCTGCGGGTAGTATTCATATATTTTGACACGGGGCCATACCCCGATCTCCGAGCTAGGCCTACGAAATCTCTCGGCGATCTTTGCAGCATATACAACGTAGGAATTCATATAGAACTTCCCAGTTTTCATGACCTATTGAAGTTGCTGAGAGATGGTATCACTGATGATTTCCCCAACCAAAAATGTTGTTCAGGAATAGTCTTGCTCATGGTCTCTAAGTACCTCAACATCCATTTATGGAAATGATGGGCATCAGGAAGCCCAAACACTCTGCTCAAGAAGGTGATTGTATCACTTAGTTCCTCATTGAAGTCACTACGGTGGATGGTCTGTGGCCATCGGCTCACCGACTTTTTGTTCTTAAGATATAGCTCATTCATCATTTACATACACTTGTCCTCATTGTCGTCCCATGCCTTCTTGTAGTCTTCTAGGCTTATGGTGACATACTGCTGTGATGAGGAATGCCCAGAGTTATTTCAAAGTGACGAGCAGTTAGGTCGATGACCATCTTTCCCTCTTTATCTTTGACACATCTTGTGTCCTTGTTGTAACAACGGCAACCAACATGATAAATTCATTGTTCACGGACTTACTTGGCAGCCCAGTGCGAAAGTGCGACCCATTGCCCACTAGTTTGTTCATCCGGGGGCCACTAAGTGGCTTGGTTGGTTATCACCTAGAAGTCTTCCATATCAATGTGCCCAAGTTCGAAGTCTCTGATGTCAAGATCACTCTCTGCGTATAAGTTAGGCATCTCGACTTTTTGGTATTTGTACTTCATCTCTTGTCACTCGCTCGGGGACTTTGCTTTTCCTTTAGATTTGGTTGGCTTTTTGCTTGGCGAAGACATGTGTGAGCTCGAAGATGGCTGTTGTTGTTACGTAAGGAGAGTCGAGGAGGTCAACATAGAAGAGCCATGTCAGCGTCATATTATTCATAGTAAAAGCTTACGAGAAAGAAAATGAGCAATTATAAGGATTAGGGTGAAAGGCGCAAGTTCATAGCATGCTGCAGAGGCTTAAAAAGGTTGGGCACACTTTTGGTGATGTCGACATGAAAAAGGTGCGTAGTGTTGAGGAGGAAAGCTGTGCCAAAGGGTTATAAGGGGCACACTTTTGGAGAGTGTTACACAAAAGGTTTTAGCGCCAAGGAGAAAGGCGCATGGTGTAATTTTGCAACACGTAACATGGCATGTTGATATCAAGGATCATGCGCCTGCGCTTTGGAAAATTTACTTTAGTGAAGGTGGCTGAAAAGGATGGTGTTGCATGACTTTCAAGTGTGCCCAAGGCACAATTTCTAAATATGTTGCAAAGGAGATCAATGCGCTAAAGGAAAACTGTTTGGCGCGGATTTGGAAGACACAACATTCAATGTTGATGTTGGTCAGGATGCGCTTGCACCTTTAGGAAATTTGTTAAGTGTTTATACTTGGCGCAGGTTATGGATATGTTACATGTGGGGGAAGTGCGCTAAGGCATGGACTAATGGGGGTTGCGACATGAAAGGACGGTGCACTAAAGGAAAAAATGATTTTTGCACTTTCTTTGATGACCTTTTCTCTCTCTTTGGTTTTGCAAAATGAAAAAGAGAAGATTTATGGGATTTGTAGCAATAAGCGGATATAAAGGATGGTTTACTCAGAGGCAGGGACCTTCTAGATTTGTAGATCTGGAAGGGGAGGAAAAGGGGTTTTAGTTGGGCAATTCCTTTTAAATGTGTTCTCTTTAGATTTAACCCTTTATACCAATCCTAATACCTAACACAACAAAAACAAAACCACAAACAACAAGAAGGAGGATAAAATCCACTTACCTAGTTTTTATAAAGGACGAAGGATGACATTGGGGTCCACAAACTTGAAAAATGGCACGCGGGCATGACAGGGATAGTTGACAGGCGCAGAGGAATACTTTTCACAATTTTCAATTCGTGAAAATGACAGGTGTTAAGTGCCTATTTATAGAAAATTTGGCATTTATTACCCCACCCACTTTCTTTGTGCACTTTTCAAAGTGTCGACATGGGTACAAATGTGCCTTGGTGTAATTTGGTTAGTGTCGACATAATACTTCCAGTGCCTTAGCGCGCATTTCGTGATGTCAACACAAAATTTCCCATGCCTTAGGCACACATTTTTTTATGTTGACATGTTGTTTTCAGCACCTTAGCGAACTTTTTAGGCGCATGTTTAATGATGTTGACATGTCCTTCCCTGCGCCAAAGGGGTGTAACTTCTCTGATGTTGACATGTCATTTAGGGCGCCAAAGGATTTTCTAAGGGGTGCACATTTTGTGATGTTGACATGTCAATTCTTGCGCCTAGTTCAAAAAAGGTGAAAGTGGCTAAGTTCTTTAAAACTTGATTTTGAAGGGAATTTTTAGGCCATTTTGAAGCGTTGTCGGACTTCATCAAGGACCAAAATGGAATTTTGGTATGGTTACTTGCAAAATTGCCCTTGTCAATTTTACATGATAACACTCTTTAAAAACAAGAAGTGTATATTTGCCACCCCCTTTGGCACTTTTCTTGGGCATATCATTTATAAAGAAGGATTGTTGGTAGACCCAACTAAGATTGTAGTCATTTTAGGGTTGGAGGAACCAACAAATCAAAGTGAAGTGTGTAGTTTCTTGGGGTACACTGACTACTATAGAAAATTCATTAAGGGTTATGCCAAGATCACCGTGCCCTTGGAAGAATTTATCAAGGCAAAGAAATTTTTATTGGGGTGACGCGTAACAACATGACTTTGAGACCTTGAAGGAGAAACTAATAATGACGCCTATCCTACATTTCCCTTCTTGGAATAAGCCTTTCCATGTACATGTATATGCCTCTGGCATGGCCATTGGCATAGTCTTAGCCCAACCAGAGAGGGAAATGTGGATCATCCCATATGCTTTGAAGTAGGAAATTGACACCAACTAAGAAAAAATGTACGATGGAGTGTGAAGCATTATCCATGATCTACCTGCTTCACAAGTTTAGAAAATACTTATTGGCCACACTGTTTATCTTTTATACATATCCCATGACATTGAAATAATTGGTCCAAAAGTCGGTCTTATAGGGCACATCTGTCGATAGATCCATTTATTTTAGGAGTTTTATTTTATAGTCATAGTAAAGCTTGGTAAGAGTAACTTGGGACCTGATCACTTATCAAGAATTAACTCTAGAGAGGATGCACAAAGCATAGAAGATACTATGCTAGATGCACAATTGTTTAGATTAAACCACATGTAAGTAGATTTAGAGGACATTGCGGTGTTCTTGCATACCAAATTAACGCATTAGGGTATGAAGACTTTGGAAAAGAAGCGCTTGCTTTATCCGTGTGGCACCTTATCAACTCATTGGACGAGACCTGTATAATATGGGTAGTTATGAGGTCTTACGCATATGTGTGCTAAAACATGAGCACAAAGCTATCATGGAGGAAGCTCATAATGGGATAATTGGTGGACACTATGCGGGAGAAGCAACAACGCACAAGATCTCATTGGTTGGATTATGGTGGGACACATTGTGTAAAGATACTAAGCATTTTCAAGACTTATGATCATTGTCACAAGATAGGAAATCCTAGAAATAGGGATGAGATGTCATTAAGGCCCATAGAAAGTGTATAGCCATTTGAAAATTGGGAAATTGATTATGTAGGACCTATTGCACCACCATGCATAGGATAGGGTGTGATATATCATCACATGCATTACTACTTAACAAGGTGGGCCTAAGTTGTGCCTATAAAGGATTATATGGCGACAATAACATCTAGGTTCCTATGGGAGAACATCATATGTAGAAACATATGTCACTAAGCCTTACAAGTGATAGAGGGACTCATTTTTTATGAAACTATTAGAATTCTACTAGCAAAGTTTATGGTGACACACCATAAGACTACACCCTATCACCCACAGGTAAAAAAAGCTGTAGAAGATTTTAACAATATTTTGGGACACACATTAATGAAGATATGTGATGTTGGAAGGAAATAATGGGATGATAAAGTATCAACACTATTTTGGGTATACAAGACAACTTATAAAATTTGAATAAGGCTAAAGTTTTTCAATTAGTGTTTGGTGCAAAGGTAGTTTTAGCCATTAAATTCATGTTTCCCTCTTTGCGTATTACACGTGTAGGAGGTTTGGATGATGAAAAGGTAGTTAATGAAAGCATTGATAAGCTAATGCAGTTGGATGAGCGATGCGCTATTGCGTGCTGAAGTTAAAAGACAGAAGGCATGACATGACACACATATTAAGAACAAGTCTTTTATAGTTGGAGGGATGGTGTTACTCTATGATTAAAAGTTTGCTTGCCATCCCAAGAAGTTGAAAGTTCATTGGTTGGGACCCTTTGTAGTAATAAAAATATTAGAATCAGGGGCATGTCAGTTGCAAGCGTTGGATGGCTCCATGTTTCTTGGTTACTTCAATGGGAGTAGGTTGAAGCCCTACTGTAAATAAGCTTATTTTGTGTTTGTAATAACGTATTCTTTCCACTTAAAGTATATTTACCTTTCTATTATGTTTTTCTTTGTTGTGTTTTGTTGTAATAAGCACATTCACATGTAGGAGCTGATTACAATCTGTTAAGTTGATGCACAAAGGACCACAAATAAATTTAATCACGGGGTGAAGCAGCAAGTCCTCACAAGAGAGACTATGTGTGCTTGTACATCTAATGGAGTTGGTTCGGGGTGCGTATTGGTATGAGGAAGGCACATGCTTAAGGAATGTATCAGTGTGCATGACAAAGTGTGAAAGAAGGGTTCTTGATGGATATGCATTGAGAATGTGCAAAAGTACCTAGGAAGTGTCACAAATGTTTAAAGATGATGGTGCTTGGAAGGAATTGCTTAGATTTGGATACTAAGGAGGAGAAGGGCCCGCGAGTGTAATACAAAGGAGGCAACAATAGGTTAAAATACTTGGTAAGTGGTGTAGAGGAAGATTAAGTGTAGTGTAGGGAGGATGTGCGCAAGGAGGACTACAACACCGGGGAATTAGTAGCGTGCCAAAAGGTTATGCGCCACACGTAGAAGAAAGAAGGAAAAAGTATGGAAAAATGAAAAAACACTTTTAAAGCAAAAAGTGGTGGTAGGTGGGGAGTAATAAATGCAAAAATTGGGAAAAACTATAAATAATGTGTGGGTAAGTTCATTCTTACTTTACCTTTGAGAAATTGTGTGTTTGAGAAATTAAAGAGTGAAAGTGTGAAGAGCTAGTGCGAAGATCGAACCAGAGAGTTAAGACAAACTAGAGCAGCCTTGAGTGTGAGAGCTCCTTCGGTGGAAGTGGAAATGTGGAGGAAAGGTGTGCGACAAGAACTATCAAAGGATAGGGTTTGAGCTAGGTTTTTAGAAGTGTAGATTTGCAAAGCTCAAGGTTACAAAATTATGGCACATGGTTGTGGAAAATGAACCATAACACGAAGAGAAAGGATTTAAGCAAAAGAAAGGGGTGTTTGAGAAGTGGACACTCGCCACTAAGGATTAAAAAGTGAGTAGTAAATTTTAGCACGTAGGGCACAATATTTCATTGGAATTGAAGTTAACCAATTTACAAATTGAAACAACGACACCAAAGAAGACACCCATAGTCAAGAAATCACCTAAGGGAAAGAACAAGGGTAAGAAGACAATTGTTGATGATGCTCCATATGATTGGTTCTTTGTGATGTAATACCAACCCAAGGTTATAGTAGGGCAGCCATGGGTATCTCATTTTACAAAATGTAAAATCAATGATTATAATCATCGTACGAAGGCCCATGAGGGAGAGAAAAGGAAGGATGCCATGAAATAATTAGTGTAGAGGACATTAGAAGGGTAGTTGGTCATCGATGATACAATAAAGGACTTGGAAATCATAAGATTTTTGTAACTATACGAGCTGCCTTACATTGGTAAGCTAGAGCACCTTTACCAATGGCTCATATCACGGAGTTCACGAAGACTTCTTCTATTTTGCGAGGGAGGAGAATGGACATCACCATGTAGTTGATTGGAAGGGTCAGCTGGTTTGCATAGTTTAGGATTTGAGATTGGGAAGGACTTAGGAGATGATGAGTCAATAGAGGCCACTACCACAAAGTTCAAATATAAATGAGGAAATCACTAGTTTGATATCACAAGCATCACTAACCCCGACACAAGAGTTGTAACGCACATTGTTAGTTGTAAGTTGGGAATGTTTGAGAGATGGTCACGAGTGAATAAGAAGTGGCTACATGTTGTGTATAAGATGGCACATAAATCCCTTTATAACATTGTGATTTTTATTGCTAAAGGGATAATTAAAGAAGCAAGGGTCCAGTGAGTAAAGGTGAGAAAATAACCTAGGCACTATCTTGCTTTTGATAGTCTTTTGAGAGATAGGGGTACTAGATGGACCGAGAAGAAAAAGTGGATCTACCCAATGGATAACAAGTCTCCCATGATGAAGTTTGATGATTTCACATGTGATAGAACAATAAAAAACTCATACAAGTTCCAGGTGGACAAGTGGTATAAAAAAATGCGTGAAGCATTCGAAAATGAATGGTGCGTTCCCAGGAAGCGCCCTCAATACTTAATGGAAAAGAAGAGTTTGCGGTCCAATTTTGGAAGCACAATGGACTGGGGGTGAATCAGTCCTTTTAAAAATTAATCAATTTAAGATTTACTTAAATCATAAATCAATCAAATAATCATTAATGTGTAAAAAAACATCATATATCATACATTCAAATAGCCATGAACAAGAGAGAGAACACCATAACACAAGATATAAGTGGGAAACCCTCAAGGGAAGAAAACCCACTAAAAATTATGATTATATTACTCAAATCAAAAGTATTTAGTGAATCACAAACTCCAAAATGAGGCTCTGACCCCTAAGATGATCAATCACCCACTCAACCACTTTTATATGTAGATATCTAATGTCTTGTTGCATACTGACAACTGATGTAGATCACCTATTCAACTCACACACCTTTAAACCCTTGCTTCTCAAACTCGTTATATCTCACTCTTTCATGGAGTTATTTTACATCATCCCTTTTGACACACACTCTTAAACATTCCTCAACCTCTTTCACACTTCCTTAGCTTTGAAAAAATGCCTTCATACCTGTTACAAACTCACACATGGGTCACACTTTTTTGCTCTCAAGTAAATAGTTCAAATTTGAACTACAAATTCATGTTTAAACCATTGTCTTCATTCAAAAACACTCTAGGTAGGCTTCCCTCTTTTGATTCGACCAATTAAACTTAAAAACATTCCAATACATTTATTAAAATATTCACATTGTACCCATATAGGTTAGTCATGCCCAAAACCACCAAACATGCACAAAACTAGCTCAAAACCCCATCACTTGGATGAGCTAAAACCATAAATTCCAAAACCATAATTAGTTTAGCTCCAAAGTTCATAACATGTGTAATATATCATAAAAAAATCATCCATGGTCTTTAATTATCTTAAGCTAGTCAAATTATTCATAAGACAACCAAAAAGGCTCATATCCTTCACCAAACAATTGTTTCCAACACCTGTCTTCACCTTTGGGCCTCAATACCACCCAAAAACAACTCAAATATGTAATGTAACCACTATATTTAATCCTCAAGAATTTTAGATCACATCCACTCATGTTATACCTCATGAAACATCTATATCTGTAAACCAAAACAACTTTCCTCTTCACCAAATCAAGCTACCCAAAAATAAGTTTTAAAACTCGGTTGGTTTGTACCCTTTATTAATTACAATACCTATAAATTTCCTTAACTATGAACAAAATGTATCCCTCTTAAATCTCCAACTGATATCAAACATCAACTAATCCATCTCATGTCTCGTTCACCTCAATCTTCGGCTGATCAATCTTGTCACGAAAACCAAATAACCTTCTTCCTAAAAATGACATGGATGACCCATCAAATATCATCATCATGAGAAAAACCATATACCATTGGAAATATCTCTAAATCCTCTTTCCATAACATATTTTATTTCCTTCCAAATCCAAGTGGAATGCCTTCAACCAAGACCATATCCGAAAATTGCCTGAAATTGCCCCAAAAGCGCCTTATGGCCAGTCATCATAAACGAGGCACACTTTTCCATTTATAATCATCACCATGATCTAAAACCATATTTGATATCAAGAAAAATCCCATTCGAAAAATAATGTCAATTTATTTTACAACTCCTTTGGACAACCTTGTCCTAACTCTGAACTTCTTGAGAAACTTACTGTTTGTGTGGGGTCCACTCATCACCACATACTCTACCATACCTTTATGGAAACTTGGAGGAGTATTATACATCATAAAATAATAATACTAGCACTATAAATCAATTCTAGGAACCTATGAAGAAAATATATCATACCGCTTTTGAGCACACAAAAATTTGTTTACCTTCTTAACATTCGTTCATAAAAATGTGACAATGAAATGACCTCGTTATTTTTTCAAACCTTTTTAAATAAATGCAGAAACATCCATGAAATCCAAAATGTCCCATGCAAATCACATAATTTAGGGTGAGCATCAGAAGGTGCAATTCGAGCTAGAAAATACTCTTTCTTATACCTTGTTTCACACAAAATATCATAACTTGAAAAATATTCTTTAGAATGACTCTAATTTTTTCTCACACCTCTAAGACACCCATTTTCATCATATCCAATCATCGAATAGATCAAATAGGTCTCCATATTCTCATTCTATCTTATTTTCATGAATAGATCTTGGGGTTTTACGGTTTAGGCTAGGGTTGACTAAAACAACATTGTAATTCATCATGAAACATCTCCAAAAGGTCCTAATATATGTAGAAAAACATGTATGACACTCTGTATGCTTCCATAGTTAAAAATCATCCTCACGCCTCCAAGCACTTTGGCTAGGTCTAGATGAGCACCTGCAATTGGGTCTTTAACCTATACCTACACCTTGAAACTCATGTGAGTGCCTAAAAACTCCCAAAAATTATCTCTATGCTACTACCAATGTTATCAAGTCACCAAGCAACTCAAACCAACATGCACCATCACCTAGGCTAGCTAGGTCACCTAACAAGACTTGTTAAACCAATCCAATCTCACCGAATCACCTCATGCCATCATGTCAGCACCTAAAACTCCATGTCACAATTCTACAAATCATATTCTAACTCTAATCCATCATCCTCTTTGTCATTAATGAGATTTTACATCAATGATAATACTTAGAACACAACATGCCAATATCCACCAACACTTCTACCTTGGAAGGTTTGTACTGAATAATGGAGAGATGGGGCTTTGGTGTAAGCTACCAATTTCGTTCACAACCAAGTACTTTCAAGAATATGTCAACAGAATAAAGGATGTGTGTAATTTTATCTTTAATGTGGATAATGTTGACTATGACTATCATACCTTGCGCACTGACCTATGTTTATCCATCTAGGTCAGCATACGTAGAGACAATAGAGTCAAACAACATGGACATAACTCATTTAACTATTGTAGTGGGTCAAGGCACATACAAGGTATACATATATCTAAGGCCCAAGTGAAGAACAAAAAGTTAATGGATGTGCGAGATCTCCACCTATTGGAACCACTAAATAAGAAACAAATGGTGGGCATTAAGAGAATGTGTGAGGAGACTCCTCCTCAAGGAGAGGAAGAAGAAGATGAGGAAGAGGTGAAGGATGATGAGGCAAAGGATGAGGTAGAATAACAAGAATTTGACAATTTGTTAGATCAAAGCTATAGGAAGAGAATGTAGTAGTAGTGCCAACAAGGAAGTAAGGGCGTAAGTACTTCGGGTATGCCCAGAGGTTCACCTATGGTCACTCCAACAAAACCAAGCCTAGCAAAGAAGAAAACAACTCTCCAAGGAAGAAAAAGTTGGGGGTTATTCACATTGAGCAGAGTGAGGATGAAGAGAAATCGAGATGAGGAGATGGTGCATGAGAAGGAGAAACTATATGGAAATATACCAACACATGAGGAAGAGAAAATGTAGGAGGACCTATTGATGGCGAATCACAACACCCCTGAATGTCTGCAACTCGAGGGGTTGAGACTCTCAGTGTGATTGCATAACATGGAGCTTTTCCCAAGTGTGGGACCTTGTGAATCGAGAAAGCTCTCGGATGAAGGCCAGTTCCTATTCCTCTGTTTAGATGCACACATAAAAATGCAGAGGGTTTACTCAAAAACCTAATCTAACTTTCCAAGGAGATAAGGTAAGAAGATGCATAAAAATAAACTTAAACTAACAAAGGTGATGCACTGAGGAATGAAGAACACCTGTCTTGCCAATAAACACAAACCATTAAAATGTAATGCAAGATCATGCACAGATAACCAAATTTGCAGTGAAAGATCAGGAGGATGAAAATGAACATAGAGAGGGTTGAGAATCATCCATAGACATGCATTATTTGCTCCAAATATTGATACAATACACTACAAAATGCCAAGAGGCAAAGTTGCATTACAGTTTTAGATGGGAGGTTTGAACTCCACAAATTCACCTGCTAAAGAGAAGAAGGGAGGGGCAAAACAAGAATGTCCAACCTTTAGAAAGAAGCCCCTCCTTATAATTTATAGGAAGAATGAGAGAGAAAAGAGAGAGGAATTCCAAATCTACCCCAACCACCTCTAGGTTGCATTTAATTCATCTCATTATGGTGGTAGGTGAGAACCCTAGCAAACCCAAAAAGTGGTGAACTGTATTTTGCATTTTTAAGAACTTGTTCCCACCTAATTAAATATATCCAAAGTCATAGTTGGATAGAGGACCTCGTAAGCTTTTGAAAAGTTCAACCTTGTGAATTCGAGCTCCCTGTGAAAAGTTATGGCCGTCGAATATCCAGGTCGTGGTCCGCTTCTATCGGCGCTCAAAATGTTGCGCCTCCCGAAGATGCGCCATAGGCGCTGAAAATTACATGTTCGACACTCTTTTCTTGTGCCTTGGCGCATCCTTTTTTGTGTCAACATCCTTTTCTGTGCGCCCTTAACCTGTGCCTTGGCGCATCTATTTACATGTCAACACTCTTTTCCTGCGCCTTGGCGCATCCTTTTTCGTGTCGACATCCTTTGTTGTGCGCCCTTAACCTGTGCCTTGGCACATCCATTTACATGTTGACACTCTTTTGCCTACACCTTGGTGCATCCTTTTTCGTGTCGACATCCTTTGCTATGCGCCCTTAACCTGCGCCTTGGCGCATCCATTTACATGTCGACACTCTTTTTCCTGCGCCTTGGCGCATCCTTTTTCGTGTCGACATCCTTTGTTGTGCACCCTTAACATGCCTTGGCGCATCCATTTACATGTCAACACTCTTTCTTTATGCGCCCGTAACCTATGCCTTGGTGCATCCCTTTTCATGTCAACACTCTTTTCTTGCGCCTTGGCACATCCTTTTTCATGTCGACATCCTTTTTTGTGCGCCCTTAACCTGCGCCTTGGCGCATCCTTTTTCATGTCGAAACTCTTTTCCTACGCCTTGGTGCAATAAACATCGGGCTTTGAGTTTCTTTTATTTCCATATTCTTCTGCTTGTCTATATCTACCCGGGGGGAGATATTTACAACAGACCAACGATCCATGATGAGGAGAAGATGGGTGAAGAAGAAGAAAAATAGGGTGATGAGGAACAATTGGGAGGAGGACTTAGGCGTTGTAAGAGGTGATGGGAGTGGTACATAGTATATTTTGAAAAAGATGCCCAAGAAGAAGAGAGGTAGCAAGAATAAAAAGGCAAGAACCCTCTCACCTCTTGAGATGATCTATATGGAAAACCCATCTAAAGTAATAAGAGCAAGATTTCGGAGTATAGTGCGAGAATAAGGACATTTTTTTATGGGAGGTGATTGATTGATTTGGAGCCTACTCATGGAGAAACAAGATGTCTTGAAGCATGCAAATACACATGGAGGAACCCCATCCACGAGATCAATTGGAAGTCATACTCCAAAATGTACTTCAAGAGGGATTCGAGTGTAGTCCTCATGACCGTTGACCACATAGAACTAACAGATGAACAATTGTGTAATGTATTGAACAAAATGTTGGTCAAAGTTGTATGTTGGAATTTAGACAAGGGGGCCACAATAAGGGTTTATTTAGAGGATAAGAAAGATAAGGAGTAAGATCTTCAACAACTCACAAAGGAGTTAAGACAAGAGAATAAGCGCATGACGGATGCATATGATAAGGCCACATAAATTGTGAAGAATATAATGAGTGCACACCCATAATTAGTTGGGATTTCTCAAGAAGTTTATCCTACATAACTACATTACTTAGAGGATTTTGTGGGAATGCTTCTAAAGATGAAGGATGGATCAAGGCCATCGGAGAGGAGGAATTGTCCACACAAAGGGAAAATAATAAGGATGCCACGAAGAAGGAAGAGTGTGTAGTTGAGAATTGTCAATATTTTGACCCCATTCTTAGAGTGCACACCATGAATAAAGAGGCAGAGTGAAGCGGTGTAGACCATAATGAAAGAAAACAAGGTTGAACTCGAGAAGATCATGGACAAGGTTGCTGAGAAGAGGGAATTAATAAAATCCTTGAAGCTTACACTTGAGGAAATGCTCAAGGAAATACAAGCCATGATACTTTGGAAAATGAATGCTCAGAAGATGTGAGTGCAGACTTGGATGTAGTAGTAAACAAGTTGAAAGAGAAAGCTGACGAGTTAGCGGTTGAACAAATATTTGGTATTATTGAGGCCGCTCTAGACAAGGTAGTTACAAATCTTAAGCATTGGAAGGAGTTAGAGAGTATAATACAAAGGAATTTCCTAAACTCCTTCCACCATCAAAGGCCTAAGTATAAGTGTGCAAACATATGGTGGTATCTTATCCTTGATTCATTGGGTAAATTCCCCCCCATTCCTTCATTATTCTTTGAAGAAACATTCTTTGCTACAAATATTGCAGAGGATGGACAATAATGGGAAACAATGTTGTCCCCATTGTGTGTCCAAAGTGAGGTTTGGGTGTGGAAACACTCCCTTAGCCATCAAATTGAACCTATAAACATAGTGTGTCATCAAGAAATGAGGGGGAATAACATAATAGTTAGCCCAAGAGAACCTTGCAAGGATGTGAAACAATTTCCAAAGATGATGGAGGGTCAAGCCTCAAATGTGTCATATAATGTGACTCAAGTGCAAGTGGAACCATGGTGGTGATATGTGCCGAAAAAGGCCTATGAGGAGAACCAGAAATAGTAGAGCACTTGAGTATAATGTGATGTGTTATACTTGTGGGGTGGACTAGAATAATTATAAATCTTAGAAGACCTATGAGAAATTGTAGTGGGAGTTGTAAGGCTAGAAGATGCACATAAAATATTGTGAGATTGAACCACTAGAGATAATGTGCACAAAATAAGGCCTAGGAGGAGACCTAGATGCCCTAGAAATACGTGTGCAACATGTGCAACTAAAGGCATATCAAGAGATTGAGGAGAACGAGTGCTATGTGAAGTAGTGTGTGAAATAATAGATATAGTCATAGATGCACTAGGAAGAAGGATAAAAATGTAAAAGAACTAGCCATGCTAGGATATAAATTCATAAAAGGAATACCTTGAATAGTGAAGACTTGTTGATGATAAATAAACTTGATACAATGATGAATGATGGATGGAATAACCCTAAGAGAACATAGCCAAGGGAGACCTAGATATAATAATCCAAAGAATAACAACTGATTTAGTAACCAAAAATGAAGTTTGTGTAGTGATATACCAAATGTAATGGTAACATAACACATCAAAGGTATGGATCGGAATCAAGTGCAAGACTCTCAAAAGGAATGCCAAGATTTTAAAGTAATGGCCATGTATACACATTATCCTTGCTATGTGGAATAAATAAGACACATGGAATAAAAATTTGATGAATAGAGACTGGAATAGTGTTGGAACATAATGATTAAGTGGTGCACGGCCAACCCTTAATGTATATGGGTCCATCATTAATATATAGGTTAATATTTAATAATATGAAATATTTATATTTCTATTATTAAATATGTTAACCTAGGTATATACTTTAGGTTAAATATTTAATATCATGAAATGATTATATTTCTAATATTAAATATTATAAACCTAGGTGTATGTGTCAACCATTTTAGGTTGAAAAGGTGGGTTAGGAGACATACCCGATCACCTTATATAAAAAGGACTTTAGGTCCTCATTTGATATATTCGGAAATATATCAAAGGTGTGCAAATCAAGTGATTTGGTTTTACCCTTGGTAAATAGGGTTTTAAAGGAGGAGGTGATCTTATTGGATGTAAAATAAGTTCTTTGAAGTAAAAATGTTATTTTCAAAGTGGTTTTTACCCTATTGGGGTTTTCCACTATAAATAATGTGTCACTGTGTTATTTATTTTCTATAAGTATTTCTTTATTTAATTATGCTATGATGTAATCTTTATTTAAATATTTAAGTTGATTAAATTGTATTAATTAGAATCCTCAAATTCTAACAAATAGATGTGTTAGAAATGAGTGAGTCATTTATACAGAATCATTAAAAGAAATGATCAATGTTGAAGATGATGTATGAGTAATAGTGCCAATCATAACATCAAGTGGATGATCATAAGAAGGTGGTGGTGGCACCACACGATGAGTGTTATGAACTTCCAAAGTAGATGTGTCATTAGTATGCTTAGTAAGTGGATCGTTGAAGATTTTCAACTTAGCATTATTATTAGTAGGCTTAGAAGATTCATTGGGTTCATCCCATGTAATTGCATTAGAGTCAATAATATCTTGAATAATATGTCATAAGTTAAAACATATATCTGTAGTGTGACTAATACATCTATAATAATCATACTAATTATTAACATCGAAGCTCTTACTTTGAGGATTTCTTGTAATAACCTCAAATGGTGGAGGGAGAGACACGAGATTACACTCAAGTAATTTATTTAGAACCATACGTGGAGGACAAGGTAATTGTGTAAATTTTCATCTTGTAGGTTGTAATTGTAGCTTAGTAGGTTGAGCAACAACATTGATAATGTCTTTAGAAGAAACCTTAGGGTCATTATATTTTCCTTTGAAATTAGATTTTCTTTGAAATATGGAATTTGATAGATTGGGGTGCTAAAGAACATACTTGAGTTTGTTCATGTGTAATAGTTTAGCTTCACTCTCTTTTAGTGTATGACATAGATGGTTAAAAGATAGAAACTTGTCAAACATGACTTATTCTTGCAATGTAGGAAGAAAACTTTGAACAAAAGGGTCTTATGACTCACTATCAACTAAGATATTGTTCATCTTAGTAAAATTTTTTATAACACAAGACATAATCATTGATATGCTCATAAGATCCTTGTTTGAGTTTAGACATATGTACATAAGATAGCTTATCCCCAATTTTGATTGAAAATTGTGCCAAAAATTGATTTTTGATTATAGTAAACGAGTGCACAAAACATGTGGGAAGATCATAAAACCATTGTAAAGTAAGGTCCTTAAGAATCATAGGAAATAACTTAGTAAACAATATATCATTAGATTCATAGTTAAAACAAGCAATATGGAATGATATAAGATGCTCTTGGGGATCACCCTTACCATCATAAATTGGAATCTTAGGTGCAATAAAACCAATAGTCAAAGGATGTGAAATAATTACGTGTGCAAGTAATTGACAAGAGTCCATATCATTAGAATTATGAGAGATACCTTGTTGCAATTGTAAGATTTGTGTTTGTAACTAATGAACAAGGGACTCAAGAACCTATTTTCTAGATGAAGATGTATGTGAGCTATTATGATGATAGATAGGATATGTAGTAGCAATAGTAGCTATAGGAATAGACATAGACACATTTTGCATAGGAATGTTAGATATCCCAAACTAGGAAGGCACAATTGATGTGGGTATAAAAGGTAAGGGTTGATATCTATCTGTAAAATATGTGTCATTAGATTTATGATCTTGAACAAGCTTAACAACAAGGATAATCTTGATAATAAACTCAATATGATGTGGATTAGCACAAAGTTGAGCACAAAAACTAGATAAGAGTTCTACTTGGTTTTGATCTACATTGTTATCCTCATCATGGTTATAATCACACAGTGTTCACTATGGGTCTTAATGTCATGCAAGGGAACCTCATATGCAGGTGGATCAAGAAGAGAACTAGAAGTAGGAATATAAGAATCCATTGCACTACGAAACTTGTGAGTAGGATATCCTTAGTTGTCCGTATCCTATTTACATCCCTTTGGATTTAACTAAGTTAATTTCATTCCATTTAGAATTAATTAAATTAATTCTATTAATCACTCATACCATTTGGAATTGATTAAATTAATTCCCAAACCTTTAACTAACTTAATTAAAAATTTATTTAATTAAATGGTTAATTATTTACTCCACTTCATAGCTAATTAAATTAGTTATCAAATTGGAAAATAAATCTATTTTCCTATTTGGACTCCACTTGACTCCACTTCACTATCCTAGTCACTCCACTCCCACTCCACTTCTAGAATCCTACAAAGGGGGGGCAATAAAATTACATGTACAACCACTTTCTCAGATGAAATATTACTACCAACCAAATAATCATTTCCCCTTCAAAGCTGTAACTGCACAGACCAAATCCACTTGCTATTTTAGGAAATGCATTCATGATCCTGGAACTCATTCAAACTTTGATCCAATTTTCATGGCCTCTCCCTCAACTATAAAAAATAGGCCTTATCCTTTACAAATCCTCTTGGATTCCTATCTCTCCTCTAGAGATCCCTAGAAGCTTTGTGAAACTATAACTAAACTCTCCCAAAATTGCTTTACATTCCTTATGCCTAAATCTGATTGTAGCATTCTCATTTCTACATTTGGAGATCAATTCAAGAGCATCCATAATCCAACTTTTAAAAGATTCCATCGTGTCTATCTGAAGAGTGTTGGCCATTATGTCTAGTTTTTGTCATTTATTTCAAAGGAAAATGATGGAAAAGGGTGTCATGGTGTCATGCGAGTCTCAATGATGTGTCAACCAAGGTCAAACACGAAGGTTGATTGGTGGTGTTTAAGTTTGGTGAAGTCCTATGTTGTTTTGGAGCATGGAATAGTAGGCATGGTAATAGTATGTTCTCTCAAAAGTTGTTTTAAGGTTTTCATAAGGTCTATAATGGTTTTTATGATGTTACAAAGGTGTTCAAGAATTTTCAATGAGTCATCATGGTCATTTTGTGGGTTATCATGGTTGAGTCAGGTCATTCTAGGCTATTACTAGACCCAGAGCATGTGGTTTAGCATAGAGGCTTGAGAAATGGAACAAGGAAATCATGGTCAAGCATGGTATGAGCATGGTGATGTTTTATATGATGTGTTTGAGGAGTTTCTTGTCATTACTCATATTTTTGATGATGTTTCAGGGTCCTTGGGAAACAAGAAGGTGAAGACAAACCAAGTAAGCACAAGTAAGTCATTGTGGTTGGAGAGTTGAAGAATTATTTGAGATTTAATTTGAGTTAGAATGCATTGAAGATGTTTTCATGATGCTCCATGACATGTTTCAGTCCAGTGATGAGTATTCTTGAAGATATTGAGTTTTTTTTCCAAAACTAGGTTTTCAAAAGTGTGTTTTTGTGCTAAAAGTTGACTTTCAAATGATTTTTGTGGGATTTATGCTTTGCATGAGGACCTAAACTATTTTACATAGCTAATTATGTCATGTATGAATATTTTCCAAGAATAATGAGGTAGTTTTCTGGTCACATTTTTATGGATGATAGTTAAGAAGGTAAACATGTTTGAAACCCTTCTAAAACCCTAGCCAAGGAATGACTTGGGAGAAAATTCTTGTAATGATCTAAAATTTATTATTTTAGAAAAATTTATGATTTGATATTGTAGAGGACTCTTTTAGATATCTCCAGATGTGATTTATATATTTTGACAATATGTGGGCCCCACTCAAAAATGTTTTTTGTGGAAAGTTTCAATTTGTGCAAAAGTTTACCATTGAACCTATTGACTAATTTACCATTTATTGAAGAATGGTAGTTTTAATACATGTATATGATAGTTTTGGATCATGGTTTAGGTACTAAATTGCAAAGTATGCCCTATTTAAGGAGACTAGTTTTTAGGCGTTTTTGGGGCGCTTTAGAGCTCTATGAACAAAGTGGTTTTGAAGGAGCTATAGGTGGAACTAGGACTTGGTTTAAAATTTTCATGATCCAAAATCCAATATATTTCCAATGATAGACCACACTTCATTTTTGTTGAGGTACGAGAAAGTTATGACATGTTATTTGAAGGTCAATTTTGAGGGTGTTTGGTTAAACATGGTCTCAAGAAGCTTCATGAGGTTTGTTGATTGTTTTGAGTTGTTTCATGCTTTCTAGAGGTTTATGAGTGCTTAGAAAACATGTTTAAGGGTGCTCCAATCTTTGATAAAGTTATTTTTTCTCTTTTTCGTAACATCCGTATTTCATGATTACAAAAGCAGGGGATTTTTTTAATATCAATGTTCACTACTCTAAATTCAACATTTAGAACCACATTAAATCTACTAATCAATCCTACAATAGTAACCATATGCAGCTGTTATGACTCGGTGTAACTGATCTCTCATATTTCATTTCAATGATGACTTGGCATAGAACCGATCTCTCATATTTCATTTCATTTCATTGTATACTTAGTATACTTGTGGTTCCCTTTTTCATTTGAGGGCTCATCAAGTGTAGTTGACCAAGGGCTTATCTAGGTACTTGTTACGAGTACCCATCCTATATCCCGCACCTTAGTCTAGTGAATTTAACTTGCGGGGTTCATTTTAAGAGACCTCTTAGAAATCAGAGGTGGAAAATACTTGGTGAATATCCTGGAACCGAGTTTTGTGGGAAGGTAATTTTTTGGGGTTGTATATAACTTTTTCACCTGAATATCAAGTGGTGTGACAAAAGGATGTAGATGCATGATAGGATATTTATTGTCATGTGACAACAAACTTATTGTCACGTGAAAAAACCTCTTATCATGCATCTTTATCCTCCGCCCTCTAGTCGTGTGTCAACAAACTCTCCATGTCGTGCATCAAAACTCTCGTGTCGTGCATCAACAAACTCTCTGTCACACATTTGATTCCTCCACACTCTTTTTGTGCATCAAAAAAATCTCCATGTCACGCATTTGCAGACTCTACCCTCTGTTGTGCATCAACAAACTCTCTGTCGCGCATCTATATCCTTTGCCCTCTTGTTGCGCATTTACTGTACTTGATAATACATATGCCAATAGGTGGTATGAGTGAGCTAGTAGTGTTCTACCTGGTGAATAATCTAGGATTATATAGGGGATAGTTTCAAGGGTAGGCGAAGTTGACCCTAAAAAAATTAAACTGTAATTTTTAGGTGAACAAGTCAGCGACTGTGCGAGAAAATTTTCCTTCTCAAATTTTTCAAAAATGGAATATTCACCACTAAAATTATCTCGAATTTAAGAAAACGCAACCAACAACTTGTGATACTTTGGCCAAAGTTTTAGACATGTTTTCCATGCCTATATTCCAAGATGACATACTCGTCATGAAGGAATATGTCTTTCACCACACTTGAAACTATTATCTTGATTATACTTTCTTGATGCACATCAATGCTTGTCATTTCGGTTAAATGCAAAGAAGAGATAAACCACATGGGCTAGTGCAAATAATCCACTTATGGTAACTAAGGGTCATCAAGTGTATTCAAATTGACCCCTGTCACTTCGAGTACACTCCATCACCCATAGTCAACATAAGTTGATATCGACCGTAGACCATGGAATCATCACTACCTAGTGCTTAACAATGAATTGAGATCCCATTCCAATACGATCTTGATTAGAGGAGCTGAATGGATTATTGTGTCATAACGACTACTCCATAGTAACCACCCAATGAACCCCATCATTGGATGGGTACTATGCAATAGTGGTTATGCTGCAACAACCCATTAAGTTCCGAAATCTAAACCTTCCTTCTTAACAAGTTCATTAATCCCTTTAATTTGCATCTTGTTAATCCCACCCTAGTTATTTTCAGCCTTTAGGTGTCATTCCTAAGGACTAACTCAGGTTCTATCAACATTCCTTTAAGGAACATTATGTTTCTACTCAAGTCAACTTGAAGGATCTACAGATTTATTTCTGCTCATTACTTATTCTCTTAAAGTATGAAGCCTTCATTAGTTGATTTCATATCTTAGAAACATCTTATAGGTATATTGTAGGGAAATAGCCTCACTCATCCAATTATACCTTTAGGAGCATTCTAAAGTTCATTTTAATGACTCCAAATGGGTTTCATGCATTCAACCCGCAATAGTCTCATGACTTACATTTACTTCCCTTTAAGCCATTCAACTATTCAAACTGTGATAACTTAGTTAAACTTAATCCCCTAAGTGTAACTCATCTATGATGGAAGGATATTTTGCATCCACCTCATAGTCTACTCAAAGGGTTCATTCCAGTCACCCAATAGTGAACAGTCCTTGTATCAAGTTTACATAACATAATTACATTATGCATGCAAGTCAAATATGTATCATATTTATGACTTCATTATTGCAGCAAGAAGAACTTTGTTCTTAATGCCTTAAGGTTAGGTTCATTTATACATCTAACCCCATATTATCATCCTATCCCTCTTAAGTACAATTCCTTCCGTTATTGTACTTATTCATTTATTAGGATAGATAGAATGCATTATAGTATAATCACTTAGATTTATTTACTATTAATCATGCATCTCTTTTTATTTTATATCATTTCTCTTAAAATAGTCATACAAGTGTTGTTCGTAATGATGTAATTAAGCATAGTCATTCATGACTTAATTTCCACAACATATAACTTGTTTGAATATAACTTATTCATTACTGCCATATCCTAATAAAATCAGTAATTAAAAGTTATAACAACCAATGACTATTTCAAGGATGAGACATTATAATTATACCTTTCACACAGGTCATTAAAAGGGAAAAGATTCCCAACTATTCCCTTTTCCCTCCTATTAATGGATCAACAATAATATTCCTTGCTTTATAACAACAATGTAAGATTGGTAACATTTTATATAACTTTCCCAAGATTACAAATCAATGTCCTGAAGTAAAGCAATGTATATCAATGATTCCCTACAAGCTTACTTTTCAAGTGAAATAACTCTTTTAAATTGAAAACATCATTCACACACAACCAATCCAGTCAAGAGAGAATGATTTAAGCAACCACTTCAATCATTTCCAATTTAAGATGTCAATTCAATTAGACAAGAGATAATTCAAATTCTTTCAACAATTTACATTATTGGCCTTAGGCCTTACACACTTATTCACAAGAATAGTTCAGTAATTAAACATAATCTTTTCATCAAACTACATTTCTTCAATCAATAGAATAAATGCAACTTTCCATAAGTCTTCCTCTTTTCCTTTTTCACAAATTTTATCTGCAAGAGCATTAGCATGGGTTAGTTCATTTGAACTGAGCATGATAGGAGCTAAATCCTTGGAACCATATTTTATAGTTAACAAATTTGAAAAGGAACACTGCTTATTAATAGAAAATAGTCAAGGGTTCAGAAAGATCTTTTCCTTTTTGAACACTTTAGAAGTACCATACTCAAGTGTATCACAAAACCCTACAATGTTAGCTTCTAACAATCCAAATGAGTCGATTTCTATCAACTAGAAGACTATCAACAAATGAATTTAACATTCATCAATCATCCAACCAAACAAGTAACCTCAAAATATACAGGTATACATTCCCGCTTAAGCAATATCATACCAATAAGGCAAAGCCAAGTATACCTAATATCAGGTGAGAAAACAAGAGTAGAAATGTCTTAATCATGCAGCCCATACTACATGATTAAAATATTTTACTCAAATCCAAATAATTGCAAACAAAAATGAATTCCAATTCAATAGTCTAACAATCCAAAGGTTGGACAAGATTACAATTGAGTAAAGAGATAACGGTAGCAAGCTCTTAAAACCCAATCTATCTTAACTTGTTATACAAAGTGGTCCATGCCATAACTATTTGGCTCCAACCAAATGAGAAGTATACAAGCCATTAAATACATTATACAATATTTATGAGATAAGGTTGTCTAAGAACCATACAAGTATTCCATACAAGACTGGTGCGAATCATACTTAACTGATTTCCTCACTTAGATAGAGAAATGAAATGATTCCACATAGGAAGAGAAAACTCACAATCGAACAAAATTTCAATGATTGAACGATACCCTTGATCATATGAAGATGATCAAGGTTTAACATAAATTTAAAATGATCATACTTAAGCAAGTTTAATGAACCATCCAACTGGTTCAGGTTGAGGTTCAACTAGGAGGCCTGACTCTGCAAGATCATTAAAAATGGTGGTCAACTTAAACCTACCAGTTGAAACAACATACTAGAAGTCTTCTCAGGATCCAAATAGTTCACAGAGTGATACACAATATCCCCTAGGTGGCCATTACACTTTCATGGCTTAAAACAGTCCTATTCAACACTATGCCAACCATCTACTCTTGGCAAGATATAGAAACAACATAACAGTTACCATGATTGAAATAGAAGGACCCAAAGTTCATACGACCCGGACTACGAATAACCCTCCATGGTTCAGCGAAGAAAAGTCGAATGGATAAATTGAATAATATTCCAGTGACCTACTTATACAAAATAGAGAATGCATTTAACCACAATGGGTACAAACAATTCCCAAAAGCTTCAATTAAGATCTAACCTAACTTGGGTTATCAAAAACTCAACAAACCTTCAAGATTGATCAAAGAATAATACAACCAAGATCATACCCAACTGGGTTGAGTAACAACTCACCCACATGAGGGTGATCACGAAGCAAAAGCCCCATGAATTCACAGTTACGATGATCACGAGTTTGAGTATTCAAAACAAGATTCGAACATAGACCCGAAATAGATAGCAATATCTTTAGATGACACCAGTCTAACTCAATTGAGGGCTTGAGTTCCCACTCAACCCACATCACAAGGTTGTTACTTCCTTTAAAAGATAAGCATAGAGAACTCCATAACAATCGAAAACTAAAAATACAAAGAACAATTACAATACCGAAAAAACCCGGTGGTAAAATATAAGCACGTTTATCCCGAGTCATTAAAATAACATGACAAGATCAATATCACTATAACAAAACCGATTTACAAAGTATTTTCACATGCAACTGAAGAATAACACTTTTTATTTCCACGAAAGTCATGGCAAGTTTATTTCAAAACGACTAACACAAGTCATGTAAAGGAAATCAACATTTCAACCATGATAAAACAAGTATATAGTTGCAAGCTTGAAAACCGGTTCCAATGGCTACTTACCAATCTATAGATTCCATTTATTGATCAATAGTAAAAACCCAGAACCCCAAAGTGTATTCTATCATAAGAAGAGTTATTTTAATGAACTAATTAGATAGAACAAGTTTTTGCAAGGGATTAGAGCCTATCATGCCTAGTAGAGCTTCCCGAAGTTTTCTTCCAGCTCCCAGGATCCTTCTTCCAACTCCCATGACAACTTCTACAATTGAAGCAGTTAATCTTCATGAAACTTCCTCCACCTTTCCACTGGAATATCTCCCAACAAATTCTCCATGAAACAAAGAAGTCAAGATTCAAACCAATCAAAACCAAATCAAATGCCCAAAACCTCCATTTGCAGAGTGAGAAGGAGAAACAAAATGACCAAATGGAAAACCAAAAACAATACTGCCTTCACCGAATCCAACATGTTTTCCCTAGGCAGTTTGGAACAATTTTCCAAATCATTAATGCTTGCCAAGATAGTTCATTCCTCCCGCCAACCCACCGTCTAACCTTTACTAGGTTAGCTTCTAACTACTTAGCCATCCAACTAATCATGCTAGAGTCATTTTTAGCAACCTACCAAATCCAAACTTGGCTTACCGCTAAGGAGTGGTAGTGTCTTCCATTAATGAAATTAAATCAAAGTTCTAGTACATGAAAAGGTGGTGGAAACCACCACTTCTTACCTGACCATGCACCCCCTTCCCAATGCCAATCGGGGTTAGCTTCGAGTTAGGGTCCAAGTCTCCCTTCCATCCTAGGTTAGGATTAAATTAATCTTAGCAACATTACCATTAGGCATAGATAACTTAGGTTAGGTTCTTAGAAATTGACTTAGTTCATATGCCTTAGGCCTTAGGTTAGGTCATTAAAATTCAAATGTTAACAACACATCAATCATAGTCTAGGCTTAATAACTACCACATCTGAACCTTACCAACCAGACAATGTTTTTAAAATGGAGTGGTGTTACTCGAGCCAACTCTCAACACCTTCCGAGTCCTCAACATGGGACTGAATCATAAGAAAACTGGAATAAGTCACCAAGATTAATTAGTATACTTGGGTAATTCATGACAATGAACAACTATAATTTCCCACATTAATCACAATTGTAGATCAAATTAAGGGAATGCCTTGGATCAATGAAACTGATCCAAGGTATTTTCTTAATTGATTCAATAATAATAATAATAATAATAAGTCATTATTGACTTAGGATAATTTTCCCATTTTACCAGCTTACCCAATGGTTCCAAGAATATAAATCAAACTTTCCACAAGTTGTAGATATCTAGTTCATTTCACAAATCAATTAAATAACATCACAATTCAAGAGTACCTTGCAAATGATGGATGATTAATCAAGCAAATATCAACTGAGATAAATATTAATCTAGCAACATGATTCATTCAGTTCTAAGGAGCAACAACTCAAGAAAAATCACATGTCAATGTTGCAATCCATTTCTCAAATGAGCAAGTACCGATGAAAGGATGGTAGAGGTTTCACATTTTCACTTCTTGGTTGGTGAGTTTCTTGTTTTGGGGTTTCAGGACTTGTTGTGTCCCAATAGAGCTTTTGGAGGGTCTTGGTGATAGTGACGACCTACTTGGTCCTTTAGATGATATTTTTATCATGTTCTTATGAAATGTAAAGTATTTTTATATATTAAGGATACTCTAGGAATTTTATAATGAAGAGATGGGTATAAAGGCAAGTTAAAAGATTCATTTGTCTTTGGTGGTGAAGGCTAGTTTTTGAGTGACCTAGAGGGAAGATTTTGGAGCTTGAAGGAGGTATTAATGACCATCATGAGGAGGAGAAATTGATGCTCTAATATTCCAAATTGAGAGTAGGTAATGACGAGCTAGGCCAAAGAAGAAATGAAGATGATGAAGAAGTAGATTTGAACAAAGAAGAAGGAGAGCTTGTTTTGAGAGGGTTTGAAGGTTGTGTGAGCTAAACTTGGATTGCAATCAGTTGTGTGAGAAACATATCATCTATGATCATTCATGTATAAAATCTCTTATGATGTGTAATATTTATATGAGTCCTTTTTATGAGTCATATCAACAAAGGTTTAGGGGTGGGTGCTCCTTGTGAAATGGGTGCTTCACTAAAGAAATCTTGCAAGATGTGTAATATTCTTACAAGTCCTTTGTTTTGTGTAATATAAGAAGATTTTTTTAGTGGGTTTTCTTCCCTTTAGGGTTTCACACTTACATCTAATGTTTATGTGTTCTCTCTCATGTTTTATGTCCTTGTGAATGTATGTTGTATACCTAATAAGATCTTATTGAATATGTATGATTGAATGAATGTTGTAAGAAATGGTAAATGAAGTAAGAAATTTGTAGGACTGATTAAACCTCCCTCTTAGTCTATTGTTCCTCTAACAAAGAGGATGTAATATGTGTAGGAGGGATCGTGATCTTGGTAGTGACAAGACTCGAATATTTTGATGATTTGGTTAGCGCACTTATGTCGTAGAAACACTAGGTATTGAGGGTGTAAGTGAGAGATTTTTGACAATGTTAATAGTATGATGAGAATTAATGACATTAGATTGGGGTTGAATGGTAGGAGGGGGATGATTAGGAAAAGGTTATTTAAATACATCTAAGTTTTGATTTAGAGGCATGTTGATTCTCAAGTTCAAGTCGCATCACCAATGAGATCCTAAAGGATGTTTATGAATGAATAAAAGCTTTTGATGTCATGGCCTCATACTTGATGGTACTTATAATAATCATTATCTCAATACCATGATGGTTTAGATGTGGATATGTCAACATGGTAAATAGGAGGAAGTTTAATCATGCACATGGCTAGAAGTTTTTGAAGACCACGATATAAAATTCCCTAATAGGTATGTAGTTATGTTGAGGTTAGGTTTGTTTGGAGTCCGAATGAATTTTGGATGCAGATTTTACAACAACTGCATTTGTCGATCCTTTAGATTTATCATTGCTGGAAGAAGGTTTGAATGAAGAATCAGGTTTGGGTTTCTTAGACCTAAGTTTAACCTTACCATTTAAAAAAATGAAGCTCAAGTTTACGGGCCATGGTAAAGGATTTGTCAAATGTCCGAAAGGAATGGATCGGAGGTTGATGATATGTGCTTAGCGCAGGATCAAGAAAATAGATTGATCAACTTAGTTTTTGAAGGGAAAAGATACTTGATTGTAATCCCCCACCATATGGTGATGAAATGAATGAGACTCATCTTTAAATTATTTAATAGCATAGCGATCAATGATGAAGATCTTATGAGAAATTTTGATGGAGAAATGATCTATGAACAACTACACAAGTTATGTGAAAGAGAAGAGAGAATATTGTGGGATGTTGTTGTACCAATCAAGGGCAGAGCCCTACTAAGGAGATGGGAAATGTCCTCAACATGAGATCTTGGTTATGGGAAATGAGATAACATGCATGACGAAAAGCTCGATATGTTGATATGGGTCTTCCTTACTATAGATTTTAATTAATTTTAGGAGTTCCCAAGTATGGGGATGGACCTAAAAAGGTATTGATGGGTGGATGGGTTCGTCTACAATTTTTTTCATAAGAAAGGGAGTTGTTAGGATCCATAGCGGTGACTTTAAGGCTTGCAATCATATTCATGAGTTCTTACAAAGGATCATCTTGATCATGAGATGGTTGTTGAAGGCTTAAATATGATGAGCTAGGTTGATTATAGATTAATGAGTTTAATTTTTGGTACAAATGATATGGTAACAGGACATTATGGTGAAGAGGAGCACTCGTTTGAATATTTTAGGGATGTTGAGAGACTAAGGGTTGTGAGGGTTAAATGTATTGATAAGGAATACGAATGAAAGTGTTGATAAGAGGTCAGGATGGATGTGGTATATATTGATAAGGGATGGTGTTATATTTTGAAACAAGGGAAGTGGATGCCTATGTGAAAAGGGGTGAGTAACATTGATGGAAATCATATCGACAGGGTATAAATAAGATTAGATTTTAGATTGAGGATGTAGGTTGTTATGGTGGGATGAATTGAGATGCAATAGGAGGGGTCATAGTAAGAGGGACACCAATGAGCTTATAGGAGGTAGAGGTATGATTTAACAAATATAGAATTATGTTAAACCCTAGATATTTTAGAGTCACACATGAATAAATAACGCTAAAGTACATATATGACATAAGAAATAAACTAGATAAAAATGAAACCCTAGGTGCAAGAGAGGGAATATAATACTTAGCTAATTTCACAATAAATCTTGAAGTGTTCTAGATTGGAAGAATAATGAACATGAGGAGGATAAATGCAACCACATCCAAAAATTTCTATAATTTTGGATGAGCCTAGACTAGGGCGCATAGATCTGAGGGCAAGGGCACCTAGACACTTGGAGACCTTTGATAGGCACCTCTAAGCGAGCAAGAGATCGAAGCGGTTCCTATTGTGTCATAAGATAGTTGCTAACCTTCATTTTTGATCACTGCGTGTCACCTTTGGATGATCAAAAAAATTCACTTGTAACCCGCATGAAAACAAATGATATCTTGCAAAACCCCAAACTACATCAAATTCTAAAAAAGAAAGATGCAAATGGGGAGTGGACTTTGCAGTGGTCACTCAATAAAGTGAACTTACAACCGAGTGCTACATTACATTTTAGACTCTATGTAGTTCTTGTCAAGTGTATTGATCGAGAGAACACTTGACATAACTCACACAAGAAGTCCACGCGGGAAAACAAGCCAGGTTTTAGGGTGCGAATGGACAGGAAGAACCCATGCATGGAGGGAAAGTTTAAGATTCAAGACTTAGGTGACTTTGAGCACGAAGACCTATTTTTAAAAGATGGCATGTGGAACACACCAACGATAAAAATACGTGTGCACCACACGTTGTGTATATTTAGTGGATAGGATGAAGCATTTTGCATGGAGACGAGCTAAGAATAGGATTGTCACTTCAATTAACTGTAAGAGGTCTATAGATAACACACTTGCATGTGTGGCTATGCCTATAAATGGCGCATGGCTATTAATAGTATGCAGCTATTTTTGGAATAGATAAGCGGTGAAGGGCAAGTCCCCACCCTATATATATGATGTGAATCACATAGTAAGATATATAGATATATAGAGATATAGATAAGAGAGTTATATAGAAATATGTAGAGCATAAGAGGTAATGATTGGATTATTGTAACAAATCCATGCACGCATCAGTATAGAATGCCATTATTATAAGGATCTTCTGTGTTTATTAATAGATGGGAGTTATTAGCTGAATCTAAGTGTCATTCCTGTGTGTAAGTGAGAAGTGCATGTTCTTGTTTCAATCATGATTAGTGTTTAAGTTTGTTCTTTCATAGATCGAATATGGCATGCATTGTAGAATGATGGATTAGTTATGGATCTATATTTTCTTCCTTCGTCACACTAACATCTTGTTATAAGCAACCCGAGGAGGGACACTGGTACCTTTGCGCACTTCAGGTGAGCACTCGGTCTAGGTGAGTGATGTGCTTAGCAGCGCGTCTAGGTGTTATCGGTAAATTTTAGGTTGCATCATTGGTTCCCTTCTTTGGGACCTCTTTTTAGTTGTTTTTAGGATGGTTGTGATGAAGATGTACCGGTTAACTCTAGTAAGTATTGAGGAGTGGGTACATGACTGGAGGAAGAATATGCACGGTGGTTAAGCAGTGGACCTGAGTTTAACGCACGCACTTGGGTAGAATAGAATCTGTATAACAGCTTATATGAGAGATTTTTCACCATCTTTCCAAAGTAGAATTATACGAGTGGCTGATCATGTATACATCTAAGTAGAATTGGAGGTATCAAGCACTTGTCTGGACAAAAGAAGAATTTGAGGCCCTTTATGATGCTTGATCCGATCTAGACTCGTGCTTTATAGATACATGGTTTCATGGTGTTCTAAACAGTTATATTCTAGAATATTCAATTTCTATTTATTCTTGCCCGGAGGTAGTTAAATTCTAGTTTTTGCGGTATCCTAGAGGAGCATATTTGTAAGGTATTCCATTGGTGATCAAGATCTTGATGGTAACTTTGAACCTGGAGAGTAAACCGATGGCTAACTAAACCTCACCTTGCGTGAGGGTAGGAACAGGTTTGGTGAAAGATGGCAGACCTAGTAGCAGAAAGGAAGAGAGAGGAAAGGTGGCTTAAGTATAATGAGGCACGCGAGAGGGAGATAGAGAAGTAATGTACTATTGTAGAAAGTATGGCATTGAGGAGAGAGATGGCTCATGAAGGATTTGAAGCTCACGTAGAAGACGTGGAGCAGAGAGCAGGAACTCCCCCATCTTGGAAAGCATGACAAAGATCCCCCTTGGCTTCACATAGAAGTGCGCCAACAAAGACTACCTAGGCCATGGGCGTGCATCTTAATCCACCTGGTGACCTAGCCCTTGTGCTTGGTTTTCCCATATCTAGTATGAAAAGTAACCAACAAGCTAACTTGGGAAGTAGGAGAGCAAGAGTAAGTCAGGGAGCAAGTACATCAATGGTAGGATAGATGAATTCAATTATTTGGAGGAACATTTTTAGGCACATCATCCACACAGAACGTGAGTGCGCAGAATGTTGGATTCACCTCTGGAAGTGGAACTACCTCATAGACTATAGGGGTTCAATATAGTACTACTTTGTCGGAGCACGGGAGTACATCTATAGGTCCTATTCCAGCTATAAGTGGAGGATCAAGAGGTATAAGTGGTTCTAGTTCTAGTGGATCTGGTGGTTTTGGAGGTAAAGGAAACACAAGAGGTTCTAGATCAGGTGGTCAAGGCCTGCAACAACCACATAATATCTATATGGAGATGTCTCTTCATCTTCCAGAGTATAGAGGCATAGAGGATGTTATTGAGCATGTGCACATGTGTGAAATATTGTGGCGCGTGAAAGGGATCATGACTTCTGAGTGTAAGGCAAGTCAATTTTCTACTACATTATAGGGACGTGTGCACAACTGGTATATGAAGTTTGACCCTAATAAAACTTGTGTGGATTATGCAGCATTGAAGGATGATTTCTTGAAAGAGTTCCATATCCCTGAGTTTGAGCAGAAGAGTATAAGGGTGCTCAAGGATATTAATCAAGGCACTATTGAGAGTGTACATGAGTATGATGCCCATTTTAAGACACTTTTATCTAAGCTCTCTTATGATATTCATGTAAGCCAACATGCACAATGGTTTTTTGGAGGATTGATTACACCATTCAGAAGGGCACTGTCACATAAGACATACACTGATCCGTGTGAAGCACTAGAAGCAAACTTTACATGTTGAGGCAGTTGGGAGCATTGACACTGGCGTTAGTCCATTCTTAGAGGCACAAATTATAGCTATGGAAAAATAGTTAGAGAAGCTATCAGCGAATTCAGCCCATGAAATGCGCTCAGGGATTTGGTGTACAGATTGTGAGGTGGAAGGTCACACCAAGGATAGTTGCCCTCGCAGATCTATACGTTCATTGTTATTAGACTATGAAATATATCATTTGAATCATGATGCTAGTCACTGTCCTTTGTTATAACGTGTGATAAGGAAGAATGTATCCTAATTTTGCAAGATTTGCAGGTCCATGACCCATGATACTAAGGATTTTCGATTGATTGGTCAAATCCATGATGTTATAGACATTGGGGTATGACAGACAAGTATAACAGATAATTCTAAGGGTAAGAATGAGCACCAAGATCGGGATCATAATCAAACACGCTATGATAGGAATGAGGGGCATTTTGAAGGAGGTCATGGAAGGGGATGTGGATATCATGGTGGATATGGAGGATGAGGCCATGGTGGAGGAAGAGGTGAGTTCCCTTGTGGAACATGTTATACGTGTGGATCTCCTGACCACTATAGGTGTGAATGTCCTAGAATATTACATGTTCTTTCTATGGAAAGAACCATAGCTATGAAGAGTGCCTGGACTTATATGAGCATCTGAGTAAGCAACATAAGCAAGAAAATAAAGGCTCGGGATGGTTAGAATCCAATGCGCAGTCGAAGATTAGTGGATGCCCAAGATAACACTAGAACATGAGGCATTGATAGTGAAGATTACTACATGAGCTGAAGTGGCGCGCATAAGAGAGGCATTGCACCAGAAGCCTATGATCACCAAGGAGGAGGTTTTGCATGTAAGGTACCCAGATCTTGCTCATCAGAAGGAAGTTTACCAGGATACCATGGAAGTGCTAAGGAATCTTTAGGGTGAGATATAATACTTAAAGGAGCAGAAGAAAGCATCAGAGACAGTCCAAACTAATATCGATGAGTTGAGAGAAGTGTGCAAAATGTTGCGCCAAGAGAACATCATTCCACTATTAGGAAATTGGTTAAAAGGGAACACTCTGCGTGTAAGTATTGAGACCTGGGTGACATATATTACATGTGAATCTTCCCCCGATAGCATTGACTATGATAAGGAAATTACTTTGAATGTTGTTGTGGATGGATGGTTGTTGAGCAACATATTGATTGATACAGGTGTGGAAGTAAATGTGCTTACATTAGATGCATGGGTACAAATGGGGAGGCCTCCATTGCAGCCATTATCTAATGTGTTGTTTATGGAAAACAAGACTAAGGCCACTCCCATAGGAGTTTTGAAGGATGCATCTATAACCTGGGGCCAAATTCATTGAGGATTTTGAGGTATTAACACTTGTAGAAGCGAGATAGTTTTCCATCCTTGCTTGGATGCTCTTGGTGTTATGCGAACAATGTTGATTTGAGATTTAATAAGGGGTATATCAGCTTTGAGAACAAAGAGGAAAGGTTGTGATACCTTTGAGAGATGGGAAGTCTACACCATATGTTGAGCCTCTAAGTGAGGAGGACTTAAATAGAATCTATGTATGCACTATTTAGGACCCATAGGTCAATGAGCCATAAAAGGATGACATCCTAAAGTGGGAGGATTCTCATTCTATTAGTGATATTATGATTATTCCTTATGACAATTGGGCTCATGGTACATATGAAATAGTAGGACACGAGGTAAAAAAATGTGGTTACATGCAAGAATGGACTAAGTTCTCTTTGACGGATAGGTGGCGTCAGTACCTTGGTATACAAGAGAAGAAGATCTTCCTATATTTTTGAAAGCATGGAGGCACAGTGGATAGGCCATGTCAGGATAAGAGATATGTTAGTATATACCTTACGTGGGACAACAACCTTTGGTGGGTAGTTCATAGAGATAATCTTATAGAGTGGAAGGAGATCAGAATCACCTTATCTACTAGGTTTGTAAGAAGCAATGCACCTATGTAGATTTGCACTTATAATGGTGATCAACTTGTTCAGCACCACATTCAGTAGTGTGAGAGACTCTGGATGACAGGATAGGAAGCATTACCACCTTCACTCTGGGTGCATAAATTGTATTCCACTCTACAAGGGTGCATGTGCTTGGTATGTATATGCAAAACTACATCGAGAGACTAGAAATTGGAAAAATTTGACTGCAAGAATGCTCCAAACCTTTGACTACTTCTCGACTAAACCTCCAGTAGAAGAGGCATTAAAGTTTGTTAAGTGGTTAACCATTGGAGATAGTGCAAAGGTGGGGGAACTCATACAGGAATTATTTGGCAAGACAAAATCAGGTGCGCATTTTGAAGAAGGAGAAGACTCCATATTTCTTGAACATGCTTGTCTTGAGAAAGAAAAAGGAAAGATGGTGTACATCGTGGATGATGAGGAAGTTGAAAACCTGGATATTGACCATTCACAAGGGGTGCGTGAGGTCTTGGATAGTGCAGATAAGGATACACATGCATACCATGAACCAATGAAGACAAAGAAGGTCAATATAGGATCGGAGGTTGAGCCTAAGGAGGTCATAATTGGAGACTACTGGTCAAACTTGGAGGTGGCAAAGATCATTGAGTTACTCAGGGATTATCAGGACTTATTCCCATGAGGGTATCATGAACTTAAAGGCGTGCATGAATCACTTGGGGAAATGAAGATAAAGCTTAAGGATGGTGCACGCCCAGTGAGAAAGAGACCTTACATAATGAATCCTAATTTGCATGAAAAGGTAAAAGAAGAAATTGATAAAATGTTAAAATCTGGAATTATCAAGCCCCTTGATGAGTCAGAATGGGTTAGTCCAATGGTGATCAGTATCAAGAAGGATGGTAGAATTCAAATATGTGTGGACTACAGGGAGCTAAATGTTACATGTGTAACAGACCCATTCCCTACGCCATTTATTGAGGAAATACTAGGAGTTGTAGGGCATGAAATATATTCATTCACAGATGGGTTTTCTGGGTATCATTAGGTTTGGATTTCTCAGGAGGATCAAGAAAAGACAACTTTTACTACTGAATGGGGTAGTTTTTCCTATATTGTGATGCCTTTTGGATTGAAAAATGTGCCTGTTGTATTCTCACGGATAGTTGTTCAGGAATTCAAATATTTTATTCACAACTTCTTACAAGTCTACCTCGATGATTGGACAGTATATGGGCTTGTTAAGGATCATTGTGACAATCTATGCTTAATGTTTGAATGGTGCAGACAATTGAGTATCTCTTTGAACATCAAGAAGTGCATATTTGCTACACCTTTTGGAATACTGTTAGGACACATAATCTGCAAGGAGGGATTACTTGTTGATCCAACTAAGGTTGCAGTCATTTTAGGCTGGAAGCACCTACTAGTCAAAGTGAGGTGCGTGGATTTTTAGGTCACATAGGATATTATAGAAAATTCATCAAGGGATATGTAAAAATTGCTGCACCTTTGGAGGAGTTACTAAAAGGAAAAGGTACATTCTATTGGGGAGAATCACAAGCAGCGCACATTTGAAACATTGAAAGAGAAACTTACTACCGTGCCTATCCTACATTTTCCTTCATGGGATAAACCATTTCATGTGCATGTGGACGCCTCGGCATGGCCTTTGCACCTTATGTTAGATCAACTTTGGCGAAGGTATTATAGATCATCGAATTTGTTTTACTAGTAGGAAGCTGACTCATGCTGAACAAAATTATACAACTACAGAGCGTGAAGCTTTGTCAATGATCTATGCATTACATAAGTTTTGACAGTACTTGTTAGCTACACCATTTGTATTCTATATAGATCACATGACATTGAAGTACTTGGTAAACAAGCCCGTCTTGCAAGGGTGCATATGCAGATGGGTACTCTTATTTCAAGAGTTTGACTTCATAGTTGTGGTGAAGCTAGGGAAAAGTAACTCTGGACCAGACCACTTATCTAAATTAACTCAGGAGAGGAAGCAAAAATAATTGAAGAAACCATGTCGAGATGCCCAGTTATATAGGTTACAACACACGTGATTAGAAGTAGAAGACATTGCCATCTTTCTATGGAGTGGTGTGGCACCAGAAGGAATGAAGACATTAGAAAAGAAACAACTTGCTATACGTGCAACACCATTTATGTTAATCAGTGGTGACCTCTACAAGTTAGGTAGAGATGAATTATTACACCATTGTGTATTAGAGCATGAGCGTAAGGATATTATGGAAGAAGCCCATGGTGGTATTGCAGGAGGTAATTATGTAGGTGACGTAACTTCCTAGAAGATCCTAATTGCTTTGGATTATGGTGGGAGACATTGTATAAAGACTATAAATAATATTGTAAGGCATGTGACCATTTTTAGTGCCTAGGAAAACTAGGACAAAGAGATGAGATGCCTTTGAGACCAATTACTAGTGCCAAACCATTTGAGAAATGGGCCATTGACTTTGTAGGACCTATTTTCACCGTACACATAAGATTGGATCGCACTATATCATTACTTGCATAGATTATCTCACATGGTGGGCAAAAGCAGCACCTACGAAGGACTATACAATAGCTACAACAACTAGGTTTCTATGGGAGAATGTTCTTACAAGATATGGATGTCCTTTAAGTTTGACAAGTGATAGGGGTACACACTTTTTAAATGAAACCATCAAGATCCTATTAGATGAGTTTATGGTTGCCCACCATAAGACTACACCTTACCACCCTCAGGAAAATGGAACTATTGAGGCTTTCAACAAGATTTTGAGCCAGACATTGACAAAAATTTGTGATGTTGGAAGAAAGGATTGGGATGATAAAGTGTCAATTGCTATTCTTTGGGCATATAGAACAACTTATAAGAGATTGAATAAAGCCACACCATTTCAGTTGGTGTTTGGCACATAAGCTGTTCTCCCTATAGAATTTATGTTACCTTCTTTGCGCATTGCATCATTGGAGGTCTAGATGATGAGTAGGCTTTAGAAGAGAGTGTATTGAGAAGATGATTCAATTGGATGAGTGATGAGCCATAACATGATGGATTCAGAAGTAGGAAAAGGCAAAGTAGAAAGCATGGCATGATAGAAACATAAGGGATAAGAAGTTTGAGATTGGACAAATGGTACTTCTTTATGACTCTAAGTTCTTGTGCCATCTAGGAAAACTTAAAGTACATTGGTTGGGGCCGTATGTCATCACTTACATACTTGAATTAGGTGCTTGCTAGTTAGAAGCACTTGATGGAACATGACTACCCGGTTACTTTAATGGGAGTAGGCTGAAGCCCTACTATAAATAAGTCTTCTTGGTGTTTGTAATAAGGCAATATTGCCATTTAGATTAGGTTTTCAATTATGTATTTCCTTAATGTATTTCCTTCATTGTCACTATACTTTGTCAATTTAGTTGTTGTTCTTGTGTAATAAGTGCACTTGTGTGCATGAAGCTAATTACTATGTGAATAATGTTATGCGTAGAGGACTACACATCCTTTTAGTGTGGGGTGGTTGTTAATATCTAGGTACAAGATTATGGGAATTGAAAGGTGAAAGGAATAAGCTGCTACTACGGGTGTGCTTTAAGTCAAAAGAAGATTGCTTCTCAAAAGTGACCAAGGATGGAGATGAATGAAAGGAAAGTATAACACGAGGTAAGTAGAGGCCATGATAACTACCAAGAGAAGGTGATGAGGTACTTGGGTGTAAGGGCGTGCGTTGAAGAGAATTATGTGACCAGAGGGTAGGAAGGTGCTAGAAGGTTATAGCTAGGGTGCGAAGATGTACCATGTGGAATGAATGAATTTGGTCAATGAATGAGAGGATATTTGGTAGGTGAAGGAGCAATAAATGCATCAAAATTTGAAAAAATTATATAAGGATGGGATGCGAATTCATTTTTACCATTGCGACTAAGAGTATTTGAAAGAAGCCAAGTGCGAAGAGCCGAGTGATCGTTTTAAGGTGTGAGAGGTGTGTAACCAGTCGCGATGAAGCGATATGTGCAAAAGAAGCTTGCGTCCATGGTGGTGAAGGGTTTGAGTGAAGCAAGGCGACAAGAGAGGAGTTAGGGCACGAAGTTTCCACCTAGGGCACGATTGAATCGAGATAGGGTTTGATTCACAAATACAGATTTAAAGAGGATATGATTGCAAGGTAAAAATGGCACCCAAGAAGGTAGCTGCAGTAGGAGCAAAAGGAAAGAAGAAGGTGGTCATCGAGGAGGAAGAGATGGCACCCGAAAGTGATTTTTTGAAATGTAATATCCAGAAGGAGTCATCATTGGCAGGAATGGGATTCACCCATCAGAAAGAGAAAAGTAAGTGAATACAATCATAGGACCTTAGAGAACAAGAAGGAGCTTGATTCCTTTCTCACTACGAGGACGAACAAACGTACAACAGATGACATGCCGGTTTATGATGATGTAGGTAAGAATCTTCTAAAGATAATTGGGGTTTACCAATTATATGAGCTTTCATATTTTGGGAAGTATGAGTCCTTGTACAAGTGTCTCATGAGTAGGGTGCATGAGAACTTCTACTTTGTAGGATGCAAAGTTAGAATCTCATCTGTGCTTATCTCAATGGTGACAAGTTTGAAGGGCACATGAGAAGATATAAATAATGATCTCATAGATAAAGCTGAAATCTTAAAGACCAGACAAGAGTTGGGGTACTTGAAGGGTCCGTGCGGTATGGATATAGACAAGTTTAAGAACTGTCTGGTTGTGCAAGAAATAACACACCTTGTTACAAAGTTGAATGATCAGGAGAGGTGGTCATAGGTAAATACTATGTGGTTACATGTTGCGCGTAAAATTTCAGATGGAGTAGTCTACAATATTGTAGGCTACATTGCAGAGAAAATAGTCGAGGAAGCGTGCTCAAGGGGAAGATCAACTTTAGGGTTGTTCTACTATCACTAGTATTAATGGAAATTGGAGTACCAGATGGAACGAAAGAGAAGGTATGGGAATACCCCATGGAGAATAAGTCACTGACTAAAAGGTTCAACAAGTACTTATGTAGAGGATACATGACAAATGATGTCAAGAAAAGGGGAGAGAAATGGTATGACGAGGCTCCACGCAGACATTTGGAGAAGAATGACACATCCTCGAGGACTTTCCTTCGGTGGTTGGAAAGGCAATTAGTTTGTTCTATACCAACATTTCTCGCCTCGTGTGCTTCCCAATGAGAGACAGAGTCTAAAGCCCTTGGTGTAAATTACCTTACACATTCACTATAAGGTATTTCCAAGCATTGGCTCATAGATTCATAGACACACGATGAATGACATTTAATGCGAGATAAGGTAGAATGTGACTACCACACGTTGAGGAAAAAGTATGTGTATCTAGGAAGAAGTGCCTATGACAAGAAGCTCATTTCAGAGGTATTGAATATTAAGCCAATAAGTCTAGTGTAGAAGATATAGGGGAAGCATTAGTGTATCTTTAGTTGAAGCCCAAGATAGAGAACAATAAGTACGTGGAGAATGAATTCATGCTCCTAGGGCCACTGAAGGGTAAGCACACAATGGAAAACATACTAGCACAAAGGCCCATAGAAACTGTGGAAGTAGAGGATGAAGAAGAGGAGCGTGAAGATAGTGGAGGCTTGGAGCACAGAAGAAAGCAACCATATGATAGAGAAGAGTCCAATGCGTGACCACTCCACCTCAGGGACATGATGAAAGAGGAAGATACAGAGGTTGAGCAGGGGGAGCAAAAATTTAAGAAAGTGTTCAGATGCACAAGGACTCAAGGTGGAACCCCACAAATGGTAAGGAAATCACCTCGTCTCTCTCCACATAAGGAGACGCATTGAGTAAAAGAAGAGAAGAAATTTGAAGTTGAATGAAGAAGCGGAGGAATCAGGGGAGAGAGAGCATGCATTTCCTACCCCAATTCAAACAAGAAGATGAGCCATAGAATGAAGAAGAGCAAAAGATGAAGAGATGAAGGAAAAAGAAGAAGGAGAGAAGGAAACCTCCGGATCCATGCATACGATTTATTCAGTGTATAACAGGATAGGCTCCTAACCTCAAAGCTTCTTTTCCCAAGGGACCTAGATCAAAGAGGATGAGTGGGGAACACAGTGCCTATCATGGGCTATGCAGAGGACACTAGAAAAATCATCCGCGCACGTTTCCAAAGCATTGTAGAACAAAAGGATTTATTTGGTTGGGAATTAATGGATGGGGATATGGTGACCATTCGCACTCAAAAGCAACTATCATGGTCAATGCACACCCACATGGATGAGCCACGAATTTGATTTATACGAAGAGTCATGTGTTTCGAGAGGCAGTTGAAGAAGGCACCCTAAGCTAGACATATGACAGTAAATCCTACTGTCATGTTGGATGAGTAGGTCAACAACGCATTGGTGAAGGTTTCTACTAAAGTTACAAGAAGAAACATGGACAAGGCCACAATAATCAGAGCATTGCGTGAGGAGTTAAAGATGAAGGATGTAGTGATAGCACACCTAACCCAAGAGAGGGACTTAGCGCAGAAGAAGAACAAAGTATTTATCAACATCACAGAGGAGATTGGAGACAATGTCATAAGAGCTAGGCCACACTTGGAGCCCAAGGTACCATAGATGTTTCCCTCAACAATACATTATGTAGGAAAGTTGGTGGACCTGGTGCTTGAAGATGAACCTCTGTGCATGCCAGTGCCAAGGAATCCATAACAAGAGGCAGAACGAGAGAAAGCTTTAGTGATGTAAAATATTTCATCCTATGAAGGGCTGCTATAAGAGCTACAAGAAGTATTGAAGAAAGTAGACCAGGATTTGAACATCTGCACATCTCTAGAGGCACTTATCAACATAAAGACCCTGGAAGAAAACAATGAGGTCTAGAGAGCAATGAAGGATGAAACATTGGGCCATGCAGAAAGATTGTCAATGGTTAAGCAGAAGCGTGAGGCCCTGACAGCAACACAAGAGCCGCACAAGACTCGGTTGGAAGAGCTTGGGAAGCTCATTACGTAGAAGATGGATCTTCTAGAAGGAAGAATGACCTCAATGTCAGCATTGTGTTGGTTCTGCAAAATGAAAGAGGGGAGATTGTGAGGGATGAATTGAAGTCCATTGTTGTGGACATTCTAGAAAAAGTAGAACAAGCACTCATTGAATGATAGCCTTGGAGGCCGAAATAAAGGAGGAGTATCCAAAGTTTATACTTCAAACTAATATAGAGGAGGTTGCCTCATAAAAATTCTTTATTCATCTACATTCTTTCATTCTTATTCTTTCCATTCTTCTATTCTTTACTTCAATTTTGAAGATACCCATTGTTAGGGTGATAATGAGATTAGTGTGGGGTAATGTTGATTAGAGAACACTTGACAAAACTCACACAAGAAGTCCATGCGGGAAAACAAGCCAGGTTTAAGGGCACGAATGGATAGGAAGAACCCGTGCATGGAGGGCAAGTTCAACATTCAAGACTTAGCCGATTTTGAACATGAAGACCTATTTTTAGAATATGGCATGCGGAACACACCAATGATGTAGAGACGTGCGTGCCACACATTGTCTATATTTAGAGGATCAGATCGAAGTGTTTTACATGGAGACGAGCTAAGAATAGGATTGTCACTTCAGTTAACTGTAAGAGGTCTATAGATAACACACTTGCATGTGTGGTTATGCTTGTAAATGGTGTGTGGCTATTAATAGCATGCAACCTATTTTTGGAATAGATAAGTGGTGAAGGGAAAGTCCCCACCCTATATATATATGATGTGAATCACATAGTAGTATATATAGAGATATAGAGAGGAGAGATATATAGGAATATGTAGAGCGTAAGAGGTAATGATTGGATTATTATGTAAGATCCATGCGCGCATCGGTATAGAATGCCATTATTGTAAGGAGCTTCTGTGTTTATTAATAGATGGGAGTTATTGGCTGAATCTAAGTGTCATTCTGTGTGTAATTGAGTAGTGCATGTTCTTGTTTCAATCATGATTATTGTTTAAGTTTGTTCTTTCATAGATCTGAATATGGCATGCATTGTAGAATGATGGATTAGTTATGGATCTATATGTTTCTTCCTTCGTCACGCTAACATCCTGCTACAACAACCCTAAGGAGGGACCTGGTACCTTTACGTGCTTTGAGTGAGTGCTTAGTCTAGGTTGAGTGATGTGCCAATGCGTCTAGGGTGTTATCTAGTAAATTCTAGGTTGCATCAAAGTGTGTGTGAAGTCGTGCCCTAGGAATATCTTGTGCAAGATGCACTTGATAACGAGTGATAACTAGATGTAGAAATTTAGATAGATGTGTGGATAACAAAATGAACTTCCCCTCTTATATGTGTATGCAGAAAATGCTATCTGTTGTCCCTTGAGTGAGTGGTAGATGGATGCTTTCATGCTCTTAGAATGCCTTTGGATGTAACCATAGGTGATGATAATAAATGCTTAGATCTTGGTCCTTTATTATAGTCATATATTTATATTTATATATTACCTTGGTTTAATTTTGTAATTGACAACTAAAAGGCTAACCCATAAGAAAACAAGATGCCCAAAAGAGGCGAGTAAGATACAAAGAGGTAGGGGGTGCCTAGAGGGGACAAGAGCACCTAGCGCTGGTGTCTTGGCTGGGAGTTGGTATCTAGAGTTAACAAATATAAAAAATGAAGATTAGAATGGGATGTGGGGTGTGTAAGACCAAATAGGAAACATGAAAGACAAAAAGAGGCCAAAGATAGATGTCAATTACTAGTTTTTTCGCTTAGGAATCATATGAATAATAATATGTGATTAGGACCTAGAAATGCACCAAAGTGCGTGATTTTGTGTCTACATTTTCCCCACTTTATGTTGTTGAGTGAATACTTGATAACATAAAGTAGATAAGATATGTGTACCTAATAACCATGTAGATCAATGGTGAAAGCGTGCCGAGGAGACAAGAAAAAGTGTGGAGTGATAAAAATGAAGTGTGGAAGCTAAGGAAGAGGAAGTGACCCTAGGGGTGAAGTGTATGTGTTGTACCATGTTTGTACCTATTTTTGTTGTCGCTTGATGAAGGGTTACTTCTTGTTACGTATTAAGGATGGACCTGCAAAAGAAGATTGAAAGAGTAGTCAAAGTCATGTGTTATGAAAACTCTGTAAAATCATGTAAAAGTATGTAAAAATGTGAAAAAGTAATAAAAGGAACATGTGCACCTAATCCGTGATGAGTGAAAAAGAATATAAAATGTCCTAAACTACTATAGAAGGGTGAGTTTTTGGGTGATCTCACACAAAGAATGAGTTTTTGGGCGATCTCACACCAAGAACGAGTTTTTTGGGCGATCTCATGCCAAGAGTGAGTTTTTGGGTGATCTCATGCCATGGAAGAAGAGTGTTGGGGAGAAAGGTCTAGTGTTATTATCCATCCCCTGATTGCTTCCCAAATTTATACACCACTGCATATGGTGTCATCCTACTTTTTTCTGTGTTGTTCTAGTTCAATCCAAATAAAAAAGAAAATAGGATGCATTCTAATTACTAGAGGATTGTGCATGTACTATGAAAACTACCAAAAACTGTGTTGATATGAGAAAGTAACTATAACCACCCCTAGTCATAGGAACCCAAGAAAGGTCAGGAGTGTCCATGCGCTAGTGTTTGTATCTAAGTGTTGGTGTTTGTGTTGAATTGAGGACCCAAGTCAAAATATGGGCCGTTATGTGTCTGTAACTCTCGCTTTGTTCATGTATTTATGCGGGCATGTACTGAAGCTCTGAGTTGTTGTATGGTGTGATTGATTCACCCAATGTATGCCCCCTTTTGGGTGCATGCAACATCACTAGGAGGATACAAATAAAAGGAGAGGACCAAAAATGATATGAAACTAATACCCTATAGGGGGAGGAGATGTACATGGTAGAAACCAAGAAACATGCAAAAAAAGTGGTTAGTAACATGTGTTAGTGTAAACAAGACAAATATGCATATATAAGACAAAGTATAATCTAGCAAGCAAGCAAGAAGACAATGTAGGCCGCAAAAAAGTGGGTTGTAAATATGGGACATCACTCACAATGTCACAAGACAATCAGGCCAAACGGCCAAAAGCATACAATGTGTATACATGACAAAGGGTATAGCCCACAAATAATAGCATAAAATGGAAAACAATGACAAACAGTAACAAGAAAAGTATCAGACAACCATGGTGGCAAATAGTTCTGTAAAGTAAATGTTACACATGAAGCACCCATTAGCATGTTAGAAATATAAAAATTATGTCAAAGCGTGTATGTTCGATATAGAGTAGTGTGCTAGTAAGAATATGAAGTAGTACAAAATGAAATAATAACACATATAGTGTGTATGAAATTAGATGCCCCTAGGAGCCTCGGTGGGACTGGTAAGAGGTACAATGCCAAACATCCATGCTGCATGTAAAGATTTGTAGAAAGTATACATCCACAATCAGAGAACAAGTGAACGTGCATGTGTATATAATAAAAATAATGACATACTATGTTTAGTATAACATGGGAAACAAAGTGTACATGTGAGTATAAGCAACCAAGATATGCAGTATGCTATGAGTGTGAATGGAATGGAATACACAATTAATGATAGGAGCAATATGCCCCGAGTGAATATGTATGAGCATGAGATGAGGTTCATTTATAAAATACCCCTCGGTAGTCAAGAATGAACCATAGAACAAGGGTGTGTCATCGCGAAATGATTTTAAATATGTGCTAGATAGATAGATTAAAGCATAGAGTGTATATTGTAGAAGAGGATAATATGATGTGTGAGAATAAAATTCTATAACGATGTATCAAAAAGTGCGGGGCATGAAATGTGTGGTGTGTGAGGTTCATGGATGTAGTATTCCCTCAACAGTCAAGTGTGAAATGAAGCACACGAGTGCGTCATAGGGTAGTGACAATACAAGAGGTGTATCAATGCATGTATGATGAATGAGAGAGACTAGATTTGAAATACGAAGCATAATAGTAGAAATGTGAGACACCTAATAAAGCTAAGAGGGGGAGTAAGCATGATTCCCCCAAGTGTATGATGATGAGTAAGATAGCTGATAAAAGTGAATGGAAAGGTCCTCCACCCGATGCTTGCGGAGATAAAGGTGTGTGACCATGCTCTGAGATTGGTGATGTATGAGACAAATGATGTATCGATGAATGAGACCTATGTGCATGAGACCTAGGAGGTGATGAACACGTATGTGAATGATACCAAGGAGGTAATGTACACCTACGTAAAGGAGACCATGGAGGTAATGTGATCATACGTGGAGGATCTATCCAAGTGGTGGACCTAGGCTGATGAGATGGACTAGTGGACCGATGAGAGCAAGTAGGTCACGTGAAAATAAGAGAGCTAGGAGAATATTGCACTTTAGATTTGAGAGGTCTAAGGTACCTAGATTATTTAGTGAGTGTAATGGAAACCTCGAGAGGAGGTTGTGGCCATGATGTGCATGGAGGAACACCTTTGATGTTGATGACTTGCTTGTTGTGTATGAATTTTAGACACAAGCGATTCATGGAAATGATAGCTGAGTGGCACGAAGCCAAGGAGACATAAGAGAATGTCACACCCTTTGATTTAAGGTTCCAAAACAAATGGCACAAGCATGGTAAGAGGCCCCCAAGCTTATTGGAAGCTTGACATAGCCATAAGATTTGGGAACTGGATATGAAATATGAGATAGTGGATAGTTAATAATGACAAGAAGTTCAATAAAGCACACACTCATATGAATTTATGGATCAATCATTGTATTATTGATAATATGCGGTCTAATAGAAGCCTTGATATGTAACACATCAAAAGAGAATGTAACATGATAATCATAATTAGAGAATACAATGAATGGTGGATATGCATCAACGTGAACAACTAGGAAATCAAGAGCCCCTGATTAAGGAGGAGGCACTGCGTGATATGTATGATTGGTAAAAGAATCAATAAATTTCTTATCATGCTTAGGGAGAGGATCATTAAAGATTTTTAGATTTTTATTTTCATTAACCGATGTAGATGAAAAAGGCTAAAGGAGCTTGATTGCATTGTTGTCGATGAGATATTGAATAAGATGTATAAGTTTTAAGAATCGATCTATAAAATTCCCAATGCATTGATGATATTCACATCTAAAATTTTGTTATAATTGTGGCCTTTAGGGTGAGATGGATCCATATTAAGTGGAGGAGGAAACATGTAATAAGATTACTTTCTAAAAGCTGTGGTAATAGAATATGCGGAACACAAGGAAATTTTGTGAATGTACACTTTGAAGGTTGACATTGAAGCTTTTTAGGAGAAGAGACAACATTAATAATAAATTTTTCTTTATGGGCTTAATAGATGGCTTGAAAGTTGATTCTTTCTTTGAACCGAGTAGAAGATGATGCCTGATCATGATATTTAATATTTCCCATAGATAAAAATTTACTTTCACGTATCTTAAGAGTTTGACATAGATGATCAAATGATGGAGAGGTATCAAAGATGATGCTCATTGTAAAGGAGGAAAAAGACTGGACAAAAATATCTTACAATTTGAGTCTCTGCAAGTACATGGGTCATCCTACCTATGATGTTCTTATATTGTAAAACATAATCTGCTAGATGATCATTAGAACTTTGTTTAATTTATGCAAGTTGAGGATAAGAAATATTATAACCGATATTGATGGAAAAATGAGCGAGAAAAACATCGGATAAATACATAAATTATGTTGCCAAATGAACAGTAAATCATAAAACCAACACATAATATAGTATTTAATGCTTCTAGGAAAGAGATTTGCTAGTAAAGTATGATCATCCACATAATCTAGACATGCCACATGAAATGCTCGAAGATGATCTTGAGGATCACCATGGCCATTGAAGGTGGGAAGCTTGGGAGTGATGAATTTTAGAGGAAGTGCATAAGTGGAAATGGTAGGTGTGAAAGGAGTATGAAGGAGTAAAGTGGAATCAAGATATGGAGATGCATGAGAAATAGCTTGCTAAAGTTGATGGATTTGAACTTGGAGATCCTAATAGAGAGAGGCTAGGTCTTGAGTGCAATCAAAAGAGATTTTTCACATATGAGAAACAAGAGTTGAAGTTAAGTGGCTAGTAGGAGTAGGAACAGATACATGGGAATGGTAAAAGTGGGTGGAAGGTTAGAACTAGGGATTGAGTAGAAATATGCATAAAAGTGATAGTGGATGTAAGAACATTGAGCTTAGCAAGATTGGTGGCCTCCTCACGAGTAAAAAAAAGAGCAGATCTGGATCTTGGGGATGTTTAGAAAAATGATCATTGAGATCTTAAAGGTGGCCTTCAAGTAAATGGTCCGTAATATTGAGCCATGATAAAAAAATACGATGAAACACCTAGAAGAAAGTTGGGTTCGAGTTTAGGTTCACCAAATTATTTAACCAATATATAATTTATTCTAAACCTTAGATATTTTAGATTCACATATGAATAAATAATGCCAAAGTATAGATTTGACACAAGTAATAAGCTAGATAAAAATGAAACCCTAGGTGGAAGAGAGGGAATAAAAGACTTAGCTGATTTCACAATAAATCCCAAAGTGTTTTAGAATAGAAAATTGATGAACAGGAGGATATTGTCGCAACCACACCCAATTTTTTTCTAATTGTCGGATGAGCTGGACTAGGGCTCTTGGGTGGGGCAAGAGTTCCTAGGCACTCAAGAGACTATACTAGATGCCTCTAAGCTGTGTAAGAGCTTAGAACACGGTTCTTCTTGTGTCACAAGATGATTGCTAACCTTTTCTATTGATCACTTTGTGTGTCACTGGATGATCACATAATTTTCTTGTAACATGAAAAACAAATGATATCCTACAAAACACCAAACTACATCATAGTATAAAAAATTAAAGATGCAAGTGGGGAGTTAGACCAACCTCAACAATCACCCAATAGAGTGAACTTATGATCGAGTGCTGCACTACATTTCAGACTCCATGTAGTTCTTGTGAAGTGTGTGTGAAATTGTGCCCTAGGAAGCTCTTGTGCAAGATGCACTTGATAGCAAATGATAGCTAGATGTAATAATGTAAATAGATGTGTGGATGAAAAAATGAACTTCCCCTCCTATGCATGTATGCAGAAAATGCAATCCCTTTTCCCTTGAGTGAGTGCTATATGGATGCTTTGATACTCTTAAAATTCCTTTGGATGCAACCTTAGGTGATGATAATAGATGTTTAGAGCTTGGTCCTTTATTATGGTCACATAGATTTATATTTATATGATTCTCTTAGTTGAATTTTGTAATTGACAACTAAAAGTTTGACCCATAAGAAAACAAGAGGCCTAAAAGATAAAAGAGGCCCAAAAGAGGTGAGTAAGATATATAAAGAAGTCGGGGCTCTCTTAGAGGGGACGAGGACACTTGGGTGTTGGCATCTTTTTGGGCGTTGGTGTATAGATTCAACAAAGATAAAAAAATGAAGATCAAAAACTATCTGTGGGGTGTGTAAGACCAAAGAGGAAAAAATTAAGATAGAAAAGAGGCCAAATATAGATATCAATTACGAGTTTTATCACTTAGGAATCATATGAATAGTAGTACATGATTAGGACCTAGAAATGTACCCAAGTACGTGATTTTTGTCTACAAGGTAGAGCATTGGAGGTTATGAGATTGGATATGGAAGGAGATGTCATAGTGTTAGTTTGTGCAGCTAATGAGCTTAATGATGTAGATGGTTGTTGGTTGGACATGTCTTGTGATGAGATAGCATTAAGATTGAAAGTAGCGATAGAAGTTGATGGAGTAGGAAATGATGTTCCCGATTCATTGTGAGTGGAATAGGGGCTGATTTTTTGGATGACGGGATCATGATCTAGTTCAATGAGTCAAGAATAATCTACGGTGACAGTGGTGATGGGAGGTTGTTGTTCTAGCTTTAGTTGTTGGAGGAGGACACCCCGGGAGGCAAGGTAAGCATTAAAGGCCACCAAGTTAGAGTCTAGAAGTTTTGTAAAGATTGGATCACCACTTTTGAAGAACCATGGGATAGATGTATTTAGAATATCTGATGTAGTCAAATGAGTACTAGGAGAATGTGTTGCATCGGATTGGTCTCTAAAGGTTGTCGAAATTGATCTATTACACCTAGAATATCTTGAATATGGGACTCGAGAGTGTCCAAGGATTGTTAAAGAGGGTTTTTCATATCGTTGGTGTTTTGAAGATGAGATTGTTGTCTAGTTAAAACCATGAAATAATCAAATAATCAACGAAGAAAGAGAAAATGATTGTTTAAAACAACTGAAAACAAGTCACATAAAGAATTTGATTATCTTGATTAATTTAAGAAAAGTGTGAAATGAGAAAATGGTTGAAAGGGTACTAAGAAAAGGTCAACTAAGGTTAGTTTCAAGTGAGTTTAAGGTCGGATTCCTCGATATACCCGAAGGTACGTGAGGCCCATATCGGTGTTGGTGCTTGCTGCTATGAGGTGTGATATTGGGGCTTAATCCCTCACTTCACGATCTCATAACAATAAGGGTATTAGGTGCTTAGCTGATATACCACCCACCATATTGTTTATAATCAATTAGAACACCGAGTCAAATTTCCCCCAGGTGATACCATGTTGAGAAGCCAATGCTTCTCATCTTAGGATCACTCCAACAGAATAAACATTACCATAACCATGAAAGTGCACAGAAAATCAACTCAAAGCTTCATAATAGAATTATGCAAGTGATGTACATAGAGGAGGAAAGTGAAACTACTACTTAGATCAGTGGTGAATAACTCTCACTAATTGATATTGGAAGTAGAGATGACTCCACACAACTAGTAAGCTAACTAAACACAACTGGTAAAGTAACTCAACACAACTAGTACACCTAAGCAAGCTAACACAAAAAGTGTAGAGCTAACATAAGTGTAAGAATTATCCTAATAAACAAATAATAGGATAAATAATAACCTACACTAACACCCCCGTAAGCATAGCTTAGGTGGGAAAAAAAGAAGGTGGGTCATAACAACAAGTCCTGATGAGGTACCCACATACAATAACAGGGAAAAAGAGACATTGCAAGGTACCCAAAACCAGTAATAACAAAGTAGAGAGATCAAAAACCCACCGTAAGGCATACTAAGAAGATTGACTCAAAAACTCATACACTGATAAATAATTTTGGTGTGCACTATTGTTTGAATCCACTGCTTGATCACAAAACTCAAAAACAAGTGACACTTGCCTTCACCAAAATAGCTCCATACAAGGAGACTACCAATGAAGTGATGTCAAAAGTGCAAAAAAACACCAAACATAATTCGATCAATGCTACAAATAAGTGTTCACTAATTTAAGAACAATAACCAAGGCAACAAGGAAATGACACAAGATCCATAGAAATAGAAGTGCCACAATCCAAGAACAACCAAGGTAAGTAAGGAAAGGACACAAGACCCAAGAAACATTATTAGCACCACACTCTCCCATACTATTGAATGGGTGGAATGACACTAAAAATCTGTATGAGTTGTCAAAACAACTACTCGAACACTAACAAACTAACATTGGGCTTCACCAAAATAGCTCCCCCATAAGAGAGACTGTTAACATGCCAAAAATGTAAAAATACAGACATACAATCTCTCAACAAAAAAGAGAGATATACTACACCTAATAAATAAAAATTCTCAAAAAAGTAACATTACAATGTAAATGGTATAGAAAGTGGATCAAGTAGCCGAATGGTGGAGGAGCCATGCTTATAGAGACCTCTCAATGAATTCCTATGTCACTTTGCCCACAAGTGATTAGAAATCCACCCCAAATCAACATAGATGGATGAAGAAGATTCCTGCATATGATTTGGTGTGAAATGCATAATGAGGTAATGTAAAGGAACATTCGAATATGTGTCGATTGATCATGTATGACATCTAAAATCTTAGGTTTCTCAAGCCTAAGTGAAGGTACATAACTCATGTCTAGCTCATGATCCTTAGAAAGAGTTAAGCGAACAAAAATAGGAGCTCTATCAATGTGTGATCCCAATGAAGTACCTACTCAAAAACCAATTTCGTGGTGATAATTCCACTTAATAGGTGGAATAGGGAAGTAATACACCGTGAATGTCTACCAATAGCTCTGCCAGTGAAACCCATAAAACATAAGCATGTGAGACTCAAATGCAATGGTATTATTCTCAAAAGAGCCATGCATGTGAGTAGAAGTAAGATGCACATAATGTGTTACTGCAATAGTCACAGATGTGGAAGATAATTTAGTAACATGCCTAATAGACTTATGAGCACCAGAGCAAGAGTAGACTCAAAACCGACAGATCAAGGTCAAGCAGGTGTAGGAGTAATAGTTGCAAGTGGACTAGGAGGAGGTATATGCCTGTCCACAATATGAGGTTGATGCTGTAGGATAGCAATTTTTTAATACAAGGAGTGTATGAGGTCATCTTTTCCGTGAGTGAGGGCTTGTAGAAGAGAATTTCACTTCTTGAGCGATCTATTTTATTCCACAAATTTTACTAGGTACTTCGAATGGAATAAACTTCAGTGAACAACATCTCATTCTTAGACTATAAAGCAAATATGCCAGAGCAAAAATCCATGATAAATTCAAAAACACACTCAAAAAACATAGGACGTTGGCCTCTGCCAAAAATAAGTCCAAAAACATAGTGGAGTCCTTTATTTTTTCTTATATCCTAGTTCTAGATTAATATTATGCGAGCAAGAAAGAAGAAAAATGTTTTCTTGTGAGGTGGTTTTACCATTTGCCAAACCATGCCTCACACTTATGTTTTCAACACTCAAGAAAAAAATATCACTAGGAATATACTATGTAATGGACTAGACAACGGGGTTCAAAATGTACCCCCAACCGCTTATAATTATGGAGATTTATTATAGTATTTGTCCAGCTTTTACAATAATTTCCTTTACAATGTTTGAATGCCTCTCTTATAATGTTCCATCTTTACAAATAATAATAATCTCCAAGAATTTAAGATTCTTTTTAAAAAATAACTTCAATTTTATTAAAAATAAAATACCTCCAAAAAAATTGCTTGGTGACCTTTTTAATCAGCTCGATGAGTTGAGGTGGGAAGGAACTCAACGTATCACATGAAATAGGAGAGTGTGAGAGAATTTGGGTGAGCTAGACCAAAAAATCGTGCATTTTCCTCAAACCCGTGACTATTCAAGCAATATCTAAGGGCCTTAACTAATATGCCAAACACCGATCATCTACACCAATCCGACCAATATAGTATATATATTCTCCTTTGAGTGGGAGAACAAAAAAATAATAATAAAAGAGGGACTAAATTAAGGTTGAAACCCTAATCAAACTATCTCTCCAAAGTGATGCCAAATTCAAAGGATAAGGTGAGGGGCCATATTAGAAGTTCTATGAGGTTGGGAGAATGAAATGGTTACTGAATATAGTTTTCCTTGAAGAAGTTGAGCAGAGGCTGTCAAACATAATAAGGTTTTGTAGAGGCCTAGTTGTCACCGAGACATGCATCAACCATCACCAAGCCACCAATCTACCAAAGCACCAATTAGGAATCACCGTTAAGTAAGTAAAAACTAGGAGATGATTTGAAGATCTATGTAACCGAGCTAAACCATCAGAGCTACAACTAACAAGCTAAGGCCAAGATGCGACTAATAGAGCTGGGTAGAGGCGTCGTCAAATGCTAAGTAAATATAGACCCAAAAAAACCAAGAATATCGAGTAGAGGGGCCACCAATCCACTTTGTCATTCAAGCTCGAGTTGTGAAGGATGATCTTCTCACAGAGCCAAGACCAAGCCAAAATGAAACCAACCCATGTAGTAAAAACCTTTAAATCAAGACAATGAGCCACAACCACTAAACTCGCTATGTCAAAATTGATTCCAAATTGAGCCAAGTTGAGACCAAGGTGAGGGTCAAGTTAGGGGCATGTCAGGCCAAAATAAATAGAGGATTAATGCCTAAGGAAATGGTAGTTTTGAGTAGTAAGCTCCAAGATAAGGCCAACAAAGGTGTTTTAAATAATGCCCATGATGGAGATAACTCCAAAAAATGCCCAATAATAACCTCAAGTTGAGTATGTTTAAGGTAAGATATGTAAATCTTGAGGTGAACAAACTAAAGCAACAAGCATGGCACAACCAAATATGAAACGAGTTGAGTCGAGAAAATCCTCACTTCAAACACAAGTTATATGACGAGCAGTGGAAGATCCTGAAAAAAGGTGTGCATATCATAAATGATCCTTTAAGGTCTGAACCAAAAAAGATATGTAATTATAGGCTATTATAGAGCCAAAAACCAATCTTGAAAACTAATGACCTCAATATCCAATAGAACCCTACAAAATGATTTCACAAAAATTGAGCAATGATTGTTGAAGCATGCTCTGATACCATATCGGAGAAGCCAATGCTTCTCATCCCAAGATCACTCTAGCAAAATAAACATTACCACAACCATGAAAGTGCACAAAAATCAACTCAAAGCTACATAATATAATGATGCAAGTGATGTACATATAGGAGGAGGAAATTAGTACTACCACCTAAATCACCTACAGTGAATAACACTCATTAATCGATGCTTTGGTAATAGAAGCTACTCAACACAACTATTAAGCTAACTTAACACAACTGGTAAGCTAACTCAACATAACTCATACACCTAAGAAATATAACATAACAAATGTAGAGCTAACACAAGTGCAAGAATTATCCTAATAAACAAATAAAAGGATAAATAATAACCAACACTAACAATGAAATATAAGTAGGTCCATGGGAAGGATTGTTTAGATGCAAACTTGATGTGATATGTGATTTGGTTGTGTGTGAAGCAAGTTTTTTTGTGGATCGTAATTTGTTTAAATCCTAATTAAATTATGTGAGGAAGTAGATATGAAAGTTTGTTTTAAGATCCAAAAGGATGTGTTTACTTCAAGGAAAAAAAGACAATCAAAATACAATGCTAAAAGAAAGAACGAAAGAAAGAAGGTGTACCTATGATCGTTATTCCTTTTTGATTTTAATTTTAATTTTTACACACTTTTGAAGCATTGACAATGAGGCAATCCAAGCTGTTAAATTAGATGATATTGACAAGAAAAGAAACAAAAAGATATGAAATATAATAAAAAAGGGACTAAGGTCCCACCAGATCATGCATACCAAAATGTTTATGGTGATTTTTGGTTTGTTGTTATTATACTGAAATACTAAAAACTCTAAATAAAACAGGTTTACCAATAAATACATCGAGAAATGCAATGTCATAATGAATGGATACACTAATGATGCATAAGACTCCTCCTTTCATTAAATGAGAGGACTTGTGTATAAAGATAGCTGAATAAGATAAATATTAGATAATGATTAAACAAGTTTCTCGACAAAGGTCAATCCTAGAAATCTAAAGGGTTTCCTTGAAGGGTGTCAACTCATGTTTGAAATTAAGTGATATGATAATGACAATAATACTAGAATTCCAGAGGATAGAGAGGTCTGCTCCACATAATAAGTGGCCCAAGCTAGGGTTTGTGCTAGTTAAATCTCTTGAAATACTCAAACCAAGCTTGTTATGTTGGGTCTTGTATTTCACATATGATTTCAAGTTTCTCCTCGTTGTCCTCAATATCATGTGTCAAGGCAATGTCACACAAGCTAAGCTCACATGAGATATTGAATTGCTCCCACACGAAGGGTTACTACACAATCGAGAGATCGTAGATGCTTGTGATGGGATTTTCTGTTTTGGAACAATCATCTAAAGACAATGCATGATTGTTAAGTTGTTTGTTAACAAAAATATGATGATAATATATCAATATAAGAGGAAATGACATGGATCAATGAAAATTGGGAATCGGTGACAATCAGAGAAAAAATGATCTATTTCAATAAAGGCTGATAAAATAGATTGTTTTTGATGTAAGCAGAGGTTAACAATGATAGGATGAAGCACTGGGGATGAGAAGACAAAATAGATGCAAAAAGTTGAGATTTTATTGCGTATAAAGAGCTAAATGAATTATAAATGGGTTACGGATCCAATTGATGAAGATTGGGGATCAACGATGATCCACGGTAATTTGAGCAGATATACTAAGAAGTAGAATAAAGGGATAAATGAAAGATAGAACCGTATGATGATGGACATCATATAAAGACAAGTGTTTATATGATACAAATCGATGTAAGATATGATTGAAACTAATTGAAAGAAAATCACTATACCTTATTGAATTTCAATGAGGTTGATAGAGCCCAAATGGCGAGTGAATGCTAGATAAGGACTCTAAGGGATGGAGGTAGCTGTGAAAGATCTTCCTACGTCGTTAGGTCATGAGGTTCTCAATAATTCATCCTTGAATCTAATGTTTTCTAATTGAGAAATGAGGTAGGGTGGTGCTTCTATAGGATCGATGACATCCAACGATTACCAATGATTGTGGATCATTTGTCAATCTAGTCAAAGAGGTTAAAAAACATATGAAAGGATGGAAAATAGTTGAAACCACTTGCCATCTGAGGATTGAGGTTGTTTTAGGAACAATGGGAGGTTAGGAATCCAGGTAGGAAGAGGTTAGAAGGTTAGGATGAGTAGGGTAATTTAGGTTAGGTTTGTTTTAGGTGGTTAGGGATGGTAAATGATATTTTACGTGGGTAAATGGGTGTTTACAATGGTAAATTAGACTAAGGATAATGGACTTAGGATAGTGATAATAGTGTAAATAATGATAGTGTGATTAATATGTGTCGATAAACTAGGGGTGAAAAAGTGGTGTTTATACACATAAATGATAAACAAATAAGAATAAGAAAACATACACAAAACTAACTCAATAAATATTAGTTGTCATGTTTAACAACCAAGTGATGTAGTATTGTGACAAGGGTAATGATTTTTCGACGAGAAATGATGTATGAGAGAGAGGTGGAGGGGGATTGATATATCTTGAAAAATGAGGATGTTATCCATGTTGTGCCCTAAGAACTGATGTATGCAAGGGGATTTGGATTGGAAATAATGTATCTCATGGGAGTGGGGATCATGATTTGTTATTCGTGTCCGAGAATAAATGTGGATATGCCTAGGATGTTGAATTTTCTAGTGTGTTTAGAGTTTATTATTTTCTAAATGGTTTTGGATTTTATTGTTTTCTAAATACTTTTGGAGTTTTTGGTTTTTTGAATGTTTTGGTATTTTTGGTTTTTTGAATGTTTTTGGATTTTGACGATTTAAGGCTATTTACAAGGAACTATGTGGAAATGTGCACCCAGTGAGAGATTAGATATACCAAGATAATTTTCCACACAATGTCTCAAAGTAGTTGAGTTCATGATCAAGATTAGAAGTGGGAAAAGCTGTCAACTGGTGTGGTTTTATGGATTGATGGACGCAAGTAAAAAAAATGGTCATACATGCAAGTATAGGGTACTTTTAGAAAACATGAACTATGCATGATGTTAGAAATTAGTTTTCATAATAATACTTATTCAAGATTCCATAAACATGGTTTTCACCATTGGATGAAGATTTTTATCTTTCTTGTTTTCACTTTTTTATTTCATTTTTATTTTATTTTATGTTGTATTTATGTGAAAATAGTTTGAGGTGAATGATGTTCATGGGATTATCAATTTTATCTCCATCTTCAAAGTGGCCATTATGTAAGCTCCATAACCATATTTTTAATGATGACATATGGTCCTAACCAATCAGGCTCAAACTTTCCCTTCTTTTGTCACTCTTTCGTTGTGTTTCATTAATTATCTTGTATAACTAGGTCACCAATCTCAAATTATCCAGATATGATGTGTTTGTTATAGTGTTGGGGCATTCTATTTTGGTATAATTTTAATTGTTCTAAGGCATGGATTTGTTTCTCATTTATGAGTTCTAGTTTATTAAGATGGGAAACTCTATATTTTCATCATAAATAAGGTGATGCAATGAGAGGCACAAGGAGAATAAATCGATCTCAAGGGGAATAATGACATTAACTCTAAAAACAAGGGAGTAAGGGGTTTCTCCTATAAGAGTGTAGATGGAGATATGAAAAGACCGAGAAAACAAAACATTTGTAGGTGCTAGTTTTTATTGATGATATTGAGCCCCTATGTAGAGAAGGCCCATAAAATAGTGACTAGTTTTAGTGTTTGTGATGGTGCATAGAAAAGGTTTCCATAATTTTGTCATGCAACACATTTATGAGCATATTAAAAATCATTAGTTTTTATGGCATTCCAATTGTATCTAACATAAAGGAACTTCTTAGTAGAGACCATACCATTGGTATGTGATATAAAAATTCCTTTGTGGACCTATTTAATATCTAAAGTTACCTCTTCAAAGTTTAAACAACATAATAGAGTCCCATCATAGCCCATATCGTAGAGGGTTCCACTAAAGAGGGTGTGACAAAAGTCACGTTGGATGAGGAATTTACATTAATTTTATGAAAGGTCTAGCATGATAATTTTTTCATGGAGATAATTGTAAGTTTCATGATACCAAGGAGAGAACAAACCAATAGTTTCACATATGAGACAAGATTCTGACATGTCATAGGTGGGAGCCATGAAGTGTTCCACCATGAATTGATATTGTGTATTATCGGGGTGTTTCAAGGAGAGATTTGATGGAGGTCATGGCGTATAGAGATCTATTTTTAATATAGATAACTTTCTCAAAGCTAATATGTGTGAAGTATTCTTGTAAATTGTTGACCATTTGATTATATGGGATGAATTTTCCATCCTTGGCATTGTATTTATCTATAATTTGTTTAAAGGATATCTATGAGTTTCCAATGACTTATAAATATTTAATGTTCCATTGAATAATGATCTTAAGACCATTGATAAGTGCTTAATACTTTGCAATATTTTTTGTGCAAGAGATACCATTTTGAAGGCCCTTGAGATGAGATTGCCATTTGGTGTGATAAAGAGGATTACTCCCCTCAAACCATGAGTGATGAAGGAATTTAAAGTAAATTTTCCATGGAATTGGTTTGTCAATAGTCACAATTGATTCATTAGGGAAGTCCGCGTTCAAAGGTTTAGTATTGATATGAAAATGGGCAATTAAACACATTGACTTAGTTTCTCCATTTATGAATACTTATAAAATTTCTCAATTTTCCCACATTACAAGTGAAAATTGTCTTAATTGGATTCAAAATTGATGTGAAATGAAAAATATATCTACTTCACCAATCCCACACTTTTAAAAACTCATTTCTCAATTTTATGTATTTACATAAAAATTGGCATAATGATTAAAACTGAATGTAAAAAATGAGAAAGCGATAAAACGAGAACAATGCAAACCAATTTGGTAATGAAGTTCACCCCTATTGGGCTACATCTTCAACTTCACGAAATACTCAAACTTCTCTATTGATAACATAATAACAACCTTCCATACAAATATTACATTAAAAACACATTACAGCCCTACAAGAAGTATCTCTACTCGACCTATAAGAATGCTATGGTTTCACCTCGATGGCCTTCCCACAATAAACAATCATCTCTTTCCTTACAAAAGGCTAATTACTCCATATAATGAGCTATCTCTTATAACGGGCTATACAATCTCTCATTTCAAGGAAAACAAATCTTTCTTTAAAAGAGGCTATCTCACTTTGTAATAACTTGTTATTTCTCCTTACAAGGGCATTGCAATTGATCTCTCTCTCTCTCTCTCTCACTACAAAGAGGCTACATAATTTTCCCTCTCTCTTATAAGAGGGTTTACAAATTTCCCAACTCTTAATCAAGCTTAACAAATCTTCAACCACAATCTTACCCAATGAATATAATTATGGGCCTTTTATAATGCTCCCAAGGCCCAAATTAAAAGGGTAAAACTCATATCGTTTGGATAAATATAGCCTATGTCTAATGTAGACAAAAAATTATGCACTTTTTAATATTAGATTATGCCTCTAGTATGTTGTTGTATTTGTGATTTCTAAGTGAGAAAATTAGACACTGGTGACACCTCTCCTAGTCCTATCGATTTCAATTGATTTTGATTGTGACATTGTCTTATACTTTCTAGATTTATGTTTTGTAGTCATGTCATAGGGATCCCTATTTATGTCCATGGTACAATTTATGTTTCTTTCCCTTGGGACGGTAGCACCTAATAAGGACACTAGCACTCGGGAACTAGTGTCCCTTCTTGGCGCTTTGTCCAATATTGATTCTCTTTCAAATTTCCACTTGGTGCTAGATTTTGGGTCTTTTCTAAATCTTATTTTGTATTTTAGGTCAGCCTTTAGTGTCACCGACTCATCAAAATTCAAGTAAAGGATTCATATATGTACATAACCTACTAACTATTCTAAGGGGAATTTGGACTATTAATTTCTATCTACTACTTGGTAAAAATGAATACTTTGAGGAATGCATTTTTGTTGCATTATTCACTATATAGGAAGGGAAAATTTTGAATTCCATCACACACATTATCTTGGGGAAAAGTAGTTGTAGCCCACTTTCTTGTACGACTAACATAAGGGAAACCTAGCTTCAATGGACATGATTATATCACACACACCATAACTACATTGAGTCTAAAATGTAGTACAACACTCGGTGAAAATCACATTGGGGTAGCTGCTAAGGTCGGTGTAACTCAAGCATATGCATATTTATTTAGTCTAATGTGTGCTTGATCCTTGTCTAAGTAGTTATGGTTATATTTTTTTTTGGTACAAGGAAACATGAAAAACCTACGATAAAGTGGATGCGATATAGAGTGAAGTGGAGGTGACATTGAAAGACCCTGAAAGAACCAGATCCACACTCACTACTAGGACACTAACACCCAATCCGGACACTAGCTCCCAAGGTAAATTTTCCTCTTTTGGGTGCTTCTATCCAACATACCTATAAATCATTATCGATTTAGAGGAAGCACACGTAGTCTAGATCTAACATGTTCCATCATCATTCTAGCCTAGATTCGGTACATACATCGAGTTATCAAATAATTCACTCTTATCTCCTTATTACTTATACTTGTTTTCCATTTAATGTTATATATTGTATGTTTTTGATATTATATGATTTATCTTAGTCCTCTGATTAAGATTTAATTTCAGTTAAATCACTTACGTGGCCTAATGAATAAAAGCCAATACTAGATGCATGGGGTCATGGGTTTAACCCCACTCCCCATGTCCACATTTTGATATGCCTTATGGTAAGGCTTTGGTGCATTTTATCATAGGGGAAAAAGTCCCACATTCTTATTATGACAAAAAATAATAGGCTTATTAGATCCTTATGAGTTGGGATTAACTCATGGTTTGGGCTATATCTTGCATTGTTTTGTTTGGAAGCTCTTCAAGCTTCGACATTGTGTCCATTGTTGAATGTGTCATTAGCTCAACCATGTGTTAAGGATTTTATGGTGTGTTGAGCTCGTCATGTAGTGATGAGTTGTTGTGTTGACTCGATGAATTTGATGTTGAGCTCACACATATATTTTGTTGATGAATTGGTCCATGTGGTAGTGTGATGATAAGGAAGATGAGTCCCCCTCTTGATAAAAAGTGGACCCCATTGATTGATGGGACCCCAATTGACAAATAGTACATTCCCCACATTCAACCATTGAATAACAAAGGTGAAAAATCAAACCCATTTTTTTTTTTTTTTCTGAAATGTTGTTATCCATTTATTGATACCCCATTGGTCCACATGGCAATCCTAGTCAACAATTTGCAACCTACTCTATTTTTCCCTATTGATGTAAAAGTTCCATGGGTTGTAACTTCTACATATGAAGTCTGTTGATCTTGGTCAAAGTAAATTGGAAAGCTCTCAACAATATCTTCTATATGTAAGTAGTTTGGTTAGATTTAAGACACATGACTTGTGGGTGTCCTCTGGATCAATTATCTTATAGATATACCGAAAAGATGATTTATGCTGAATTGTCCTTAATTATCCTTGTGATTCACATAGTCAATATCAAACTCACTCAATAATACCTAGTTTTTCATTCTTTATATAAAAGATGGTTTGTATAAAATATGCTTGAGAGGGTCAACTTTAGTGATGAATTTTGTTTTATTCTTGAGAAAATAGTGACATAACTTCTAGAAAGAAAAGACAATAACTACACATTTTTCTCAATTTTAGTGTAGTTGAGCCCATATTGTGTAAAGGTTCAATTGAAATATACACAACTCTTTCTTTTCCCCATGGATTGTGTTGAGAGAAAATGGATCCTAAAGAAAACTTTGTTATTGATATGTAGAGTAATAGAGGTTCTCCTAGAGTAAGTGGAACCAACGTGGGTGGTAAGGATAAACATTGCTTGATAAGATCAAATGCCTACTAGAAGTCGGGGCCCTAATGAAAAATAATGTCCTTTTTGAGTAGATCCGTGAATGGTTGACATTTGTCTACAAGTTGTGATATTAACCTTCAAATCACTTGAATTTACCTTAGAGACTCCAAATTTAAGATTTATAGGAGGATACATCTTTGTGATGGATGTAACTTTGGAAGGATCGTATGCCTAGATTTGGATCACCTGCAAGATGGATTAGGAAAATAATAACAACCAAATAAATGCTACTAAAAATAGAATGGGTTTATGATGTCATAGTTAAGAGAGAGATAATTTTTGTTTCTTTCATTAAATAAAGTGGGTGAAACTCTTCATATCTGAATCTAAACTGTACACAAGCACACTTGAAAAATGTTAGTTGTTTTTTGTTGTTAGGGGACCTGCCTTAGTCAGATCCCTAACATTTTAAGGAGATTAAAGAAATTTTATTGATGTAAAATGAAAAAACAATAAATAAAAGGACAAGTATATCTAACTCATATTGCAAAACAATCATAGGTGCATTTCACCGAGAATCACATGGAGACCCAAGCCAATTAGAGTTTCGATTCTCACTTGTGTTGAGATGTTGCTAAAATAGTGTTGTAGCTAGTTGTATTGTTCCTTTGTGTTTCAACTTTCCTTCTTCAAAACCTCTAATACTTTGAGATATGCGAGCAATACAAAGTAAGAAAACTCAAGTATAGTCTTTGTGCACTAAGAGCTAGAGGTTAGAATGAGGGGTGTGAGGGTGATTATATAGATTTGGAGTGCATAGGGGAGTGGGACACACATGGGTGCAAAGATATGGTCCACAAAGTGCATTGGGTATGCACATGGGTAGGTGTGATGGGAAAAAATTAAATGTGAGTGGGTGAGGGTTAGTAAATGAGTGGTGAGTTGTCTTTTAGCTCCATTTTATGGGGTTTTATGATTTTTTTGGTCTTTTTGTGTTTTATAATGTTTTGGTGTTTTTGAATAAGGGATCTTATGCACAAGGTGCATTTTCTAGTGTCTACATTTTCCCCTTTTTGGGCTGTGTGTTTTAGCAAACAAGATGTAGCGTAAAAATGAAGACGAGATGGTGGTCGTCTAACCCTATAATGATGGTTGTCATATTCACGGGATTAGATGGTTGAATAGTAAGACTGGAACCTGGAAATGCGATCGATGGGCCACTTTAGTTGGAGTCTATGAAGGGATTGATAGGTTTATTTCATAAGGTAAATACTATAAAGTCAATTGATTGATGATAATTGATTGGTTGTCATAGAATCAGATGAGAAGGGTTGTGTGTGATTCCAAACTACCTTTCATAGGAATCTAGGCATGCAATAAAAACATTTGATCATGGATTTTCTTCCACATTTTATCATTCATTCATATTTCATTCATATTTCATTTATAGTTCATTCACATTCCATGTTTTAGTTTGTTTCACATCTTTTGGTGAACACTTTGATCATCTTGTTGTCATACTTGGTGAGTCAATTGTCTCTACTATAGTTTCTTCAACTTGGTCTCTCCTACTTTTTGAATTAATAAAAACTATCCTCTTTAATATCCACACATGTTTACACACTTAAAAATACCGAGAGAATACCGAATGGTAAATTCTATCTACCCGAAATAAAACAACTACCTATTTTATGCTCTCATCCTCAAGATTTTTCTTGGGAATACAGTGACATGAAGGTTATTCATCCCATTACTTATACACATAAAATTTATACTACCGATTCTAGACTAGTTAGGAAACCAAAAAGAGGATAAACCCTGCCTTAAGAGGTATTGTAAAAGCGAGGTTGAGAAACTTCTTCGGGTAGGATTTGTCTATCCAATTTCAGACATCCAGTGGGTCTCTCCATTAGTTACTGAGTGATTAAAAATAATGATAAATGGAGGGTATGTTTGGATTATAGGGAGTTGAATAAGTCAACACATCAATACTATTTCCCTTTACCTTTTATTAACTAAGTCTTGGATGATTTATATGAAAAAGGTTATTTTCCTTCTTGGATGGTTTTAGGTGGCTATGATAAAATCATGGTGGAACTGTAAGACCAAGATAAGACTACCTCCACCTACCCATGGGGGACATTTTCTTACAGAGTATTACCTTTTGGCTTATGTAATGCTCTTGCCATTTTTTAAAGAGCCATGTTAGCAATTTTGTTGATCTCACTCATGATTATGTGGAGATTTATATGGATGATTGTATAGTTTATGGGGAAACATTACAAGAGGTAATATATAATTTGGACAAAGTACTCTTTAGGTGTGAGAAACAACATTTATCTTTAAACCATGAGAAATATATTTTCATGATGGAGCAAGGGATAGTCTTAGGACACCATGTTTCAGCTAAGGGAATTAAGGTAGATCTAGATAAGGTCAGTATCATTGTGTAACTTCCATCCCCCAAGAATAAAACTGAAGTAAGAAGATTTCTAGGACATGTGGGATATTATAGAAGATTCATTTCATATTTAAGTAAAATAGCTTCTCTGTTGTTTTCCCTTTTGACAAAGGACTCGAATTTGAATGGACATAAGCATGTCAAAAATATTTTAACTTCATAAAGGTTAAACTAAAAAACAAGAAGGAGATAAAATGTATGCCATCTATTACATTAGTAAAAACATCTCCCCTAATAAAACAACTACAAAACCACATAGAAAGGGTTTTTTGCAGTTGTTATGAAATTAACAAGTTTCATTATTACATTATAGGGTATAAAGTAATTGTTCATACAAATCATTCTAGTATTAAATATTTAATGAATAAACCTTTAGTACATGGCATAATTGTCAGATGGTTCTTGTTATTGTAGGAATTCAACATAAAGATTATTGATAAACAAAATAAATAAAATGTGGTAGCTGAATTTCTCTCAAGGCTAACTATTTCAGGTACAAAGGAGTAGGTCAATGATGATTTCCCATATGAACATCTATTTGCAATTTCAACCGTCTCTCCTTGGTTTGCAGATATGGATAATTACTTAGCTACAAGGAAGTTCCCATCTTTCCTCACACATAAAAAAGAAAAAACAATTAATTAAACAAAGTGTTATGTATACATGGTTTAATGGAATGATTTTCAAATGTGGACCTGATCATGTATTATGCAGGTGTGTAGCTGAAGATGATATCTTTGATATACTCAGAGCATGTCATGATGAACCATCAAGGGACATTATTCAGTCAAAAGAATGATCCATAAAGTTTTAGGGGTTGGGTACTATTGGCCTTCTATGCATAAGGATGTCAAAAATTATGTGTGGCAATGCGATAAATGTCAACGGATGGGAAAGCCAAAATTTACAAATGAGATGCCACTCCAACCTCAAGTAGTTCTAGAGCCATTTGAGAAGTGGGGATTGGATTTCAATGGACCAATATTCTAAGGAAAGGAGTACATCTTGGTCTATATAGACTATGCTACAAAATGGGTTGAGGTACAAGCTCTCTAATATGTAAGGGATGAGAAGGTAGCATATTTCTTATATGAACACATTTTCTAGTGATTTGGAGCTTTGAGATTGATTGTTTCAAATCAGGGACCTAATTTCATGTCTAATGTAGTCAGTTATTTTATGGCAACATATAAATTAAGGCACAAGAAATCATATCCATACCACCCTCAACCCAATGTTCAAGTTGAAGTCACTAATAGAGAATTAGAGAACATTTTAACCAAAGCAATAGATCTCTCAAGGAAGAATTAGGTTCAAAAATTACCTAAGGTAGTATGGGCCTACAAAAACACTTGGAAGATAACCACATGATTCAATCCATATGATTTAGTCTATGAGAAGAAAACAATCATTCAATAGAATTTGAGATTGAGACCTTAAGGACAAGCATTTGTAATAGGAATTGATTTTTTAGAAGCACATCAAGTAATAATTCTTCATTGAATGAATTGGATGAGATGAGGTTACAAGCATTACACTAAATAGAGATAATCCAACATCAAAGAAAACTATGGCATGCCAGCCATATCAAGAAAAGAAAGTTTCAAAAAGGGGATTGGGCTCTACTATTTGATTCAAAATACAAAGACTTTAAGGGAAGTTACAAACAAGATGGATGGCCCATACCAAATTGATGAAGTCTTCAACAACGGGACTATGCAACTAATCCCAATTGATGGTGAAAGAAGAGTGATGTTGGTTAATGGTCATAGACTACATCTATACTAAAATCCAACATCAAAGGAAGAATTCAAGAAGATGCTACAAGATAATTCAACTCTGAATTTCTTAGATAAGGTTGCCTTATCCAAGTCAACTAAAGGCTAAATTGATCTCTGAATAAAAATAATAAATAGGGGATGGATGAAAACCAAAAATGACGACCATCTTCCTATGAAAGAATGGTTGAAAACAAGAAATGGCAACCATTCCTTCTAAAAAAAGAAAAAAGAGAAAAATATTTGAAAATAAAATGCAAGTGGTTGAAAACCAGCAATGACGGTCACCTAGGAATCATGCCATGAATATGTGTATAGTGAAAACATGCAGAGGAAAGAAACTAGTGCTGCTTAAAGGATGTGACAAGTGATTATTAATGAGGTATGTGCCATTACTCTCCTTTAAATGTTAAAAAGTTTAATTATAGGATGTTAATTATTGGTCTTATGTGAAATGATGAATCCCAATTTCCTATGTTCCCGCACACATACCACATCTTATAAATCTTTCACACGCTTCTAATTAATCACTAAAATGTTCCCATTTATTCTCCAAATAGCCTGTCGTTCATAAAAATTGGTTAATTCTCCCTAGTTAATATTTTTTTGTGCATAAAACCATTTTTATTCCTATGTTTTCCCCATTTCCGTGTCACTCTTGCACTATCACTATCTCCATTCTTGTCGTATAGTATTTTTCAATCGTATGCCACTACCAATTTTGTTTCATACCAAAATGGGGATTCGACTTGACCACAAACAATCAAGTTCGGTCAAATTGCTATTAGACACAAAATCGGTGGCAATGTTCAAGAAACCAAGATGGCTAGATTTTATCTTTCATATGAAGAGTTTTTCGAACCGAGGGTTAAACACATTAACCATTAAATAAGATTCAATATTAATTAAATTAATATAACAAACATTACAACAACATTATAAAAATAACACAATAAAATAAAATACCCCAAGGGTAAAAACCACAAACAAAGGTAAGATTTCCATTAATGAGAAACTCAGTCCAATACATCTCCATTCCCCTCACTTATCTCCTCCATGAATTCATCACATGAATTTTGAATTCATTACATTTGAAATGACCCCACGGGTCAATATAAATAAATCAAACGGGTGTGACTTCTCACGAAGTACCCGTAACCATTAATTGATTTTTAAATAATCAATTAACATAATAAACATGTAGTTTATATTAAATAAATTAAAATATTATATATTCTAATTTATTTAATTATAAACTATAGTTTATTTATAAGAACACTTAATATTAAATGTTCTAACACTCCCCCTTAATATTAAGTGGGGAACATATGCCAACATTACTTGTTTATACAATAGGATTTACAAATCCATAAACCATAGTGAAGGTTTAGGCTAACATATCACATTTGAAGGATTTATACACCTTCATCATGCTCATCTTACCTTTTGGTACAAAAGGATTTGGAATCCATAAATTAATAGTGAATGATTTAGGCTAAGCATGATTTGTGAGACTACATCTCATAGTTTCTCATGGAAAATATCTCAACCAACATCTCTAGGAGCCTTTTATAACACAAGGACCTCCTTTACAATAGATGCAACACATTGGACTGTACACCATAAACTTAGAGTGACAAGTTTACAAATATCATAAAAATATATTTTTATAATGCTTTACAATGGAGCAGAAGTATAGAGGAGAAGGAGATATCACATGGCTGACCATTAGGAGGTGACATTGCCATGCATACTCCCCCTCAATGGAAACTTTGAAAGGCCAAACATTACATGAAACTTGCAGAATTTTACAGCACATAATGGATTTGTAAAAATATCTACAACTTGATCTTCAATCGGACAGTATTGGAGATATATATCACCGTAAAGAACCTTCTCTTAGATAAAATGCATATGAATATCTATATGCTTTGTTCTCTGATGCTGAAATGGATTCTTAGCAAGAGCAATATAACTCTGGATATCACATAGAAGATGAGTAATTCCTTTAACTTCCATGTGTATCTCTTCCAACAACCACTTTAGCCACATGGCTTCTTTCACTGCTTCCATCACACTTCTATACTCTACCTCAGTAGAAGAGATGGATATTGTTAGTTGCTTTTTTTGCTCCAAGTAATGGCACATGTACCAAACTTGAACACATATCTAGTTGTATATTTTATATCTAACACAACATCAACATGGTTAGAATCACAATATCCATATAAACACATAAAACATAATATAAATCATTATTGATTTCACTTTTAACCATCTATAAATCTTACATTGATAGGTTAAAAAACAAGTTGTATAACAACTTAAATAACAATATGCTTAACAACTAACCATGTTATATTACCAATATGTTGAACATATTAATCTTATAAAATATATATTAGATGCAATCAGTATTGGACATCTCTAATACAAACACAAAGGCATCCCCAAGTGTCATTTGATATGCATATAATAATATTTTTAGTAATCACATACTAATTTAGAAATGTTTTATCAAAAACATATATATCTTCATTATCTATTTTATGCCTTTAAATTTGTGATAAGATAACATATATTGAAGAATAATCACATACTAATATACTCAACTATATCTTGATTTCAAATTCATTAACTAGTCATTAACAAGACTTATCTTTGATAATTGGTTAAAATTACTTATAATAAGTAAGTAATTTACATAACTAAACAAGATTTGAGAATACTCAAATTGATGATGATCTTTCCATATTTATCAAGGAGATTAATTGCAACTTCGGGTTGTGACCAAGGCTTAGTAGTATTAAATGGGTCACATATGTTAAATACTAACCAATTTTTAATCAAAGTGCATATAATGATATTTGATCAAGGAAAGTAAATAATATAAAGGTATAAATTGATTTAATAGGGTGGACATGTGTCACAGATCCAAGGGCTAAAAGAGGGACACGTGGCGTAATTCCACATGAGATTTTCAACCAAATGTATTCCATGGACCTCAAGCCACGTGGAATAAACCAAGTTTCAAATAAAAGGTTTTGGGTTTGGGAAGGGTTGAGGTAGTCAAAGGAGGAAGGTAAAAGGTAGACATGAGGGAAATAAGGAAATAATCACAAAGCACACATAGGAAAACCTGAAGTAAATCAGAAATTACCACATGTTGACTTGTTGTTCCTCCCAAGATGCACAACTTTAAATGGCCATAAATTTCTCTCCACAACTCTAAATTAGGAAAAATTGGTCTCGTTGAAAGGTCTCTTCAAGATCTTTAATGCAACATCATCAGATTCAAGAATTGATGGATTTTGTGTGAGAAAAAGAGAGAAAAATAGTTCAGGTATTAAAAACATAGTTCCAGACTCCCAACACCAGATTAAATTAATTAATTAATTTGAAACATTTTGAACCTACTCTGATACCATGTCAGATCCAAGGGGTTAAACACATTAACCATTAAATAAGATTCAATATTAATTAAATTAATACAACATAATAACAAATTCAATAGAATAAAATAACACACACACACACACACACACATATTTAACATGGAAAAATCCCCAAGGGGTAAAAACCACGAACAAAGGTTAAATTTCCATTAGAAACTCATTCTAGTACATCTCCATTCCCCTCACTTCTCTCCTCCATGAATTCATCACATGAATTATGAATTCATTACATTTGAAATGACCCCATGGGTCAATATAAATAAATCAAATGGGTGTGACTTCTCATGAAGTACCTGTAACCATTAATTGATTTTTAAATAATCAATTAACATTATAAACACATAGTTTATATTAAATAAATTAAAATATTATATATTATAATTTATTTAATTATAAACTATAGTTTATTTATAAGAACACTTAATATTAAATGTTCTAACATAATTCAACCCTAGGATGACAAAGGAATTTACAACAAACCTTATGGAAGGATACTCAAGAGTGAAAGGTACAAAAATCTTATTTAATTCCTCTATTATTAGTCAAATTTTTGGTATTCTAGAGGAAGGGAAATTGGTAAATTTTAACACTTTCCCTGAGCCATGGGCAGATGTGAAAAAATGGGTAGTAAAATATTTCACTTGTGTAGGCCAATATGAGGTTATCCTTGGCATGGTCTTGAGAATACTCATCTACCTATGCCATGGAAAGGCTAAAGACCAAAAAAAATTAATCTCCAACAATTATTTTTTGGCTCTCTTTCCTCTACCACTGAAAATTTTTGTTGGAGCTCCCCATATCTAAAGTTCTAAGGGCTCATTCACCTTATTTCTAAGCATCACTTCATCAAGAAGTGTAATGGGATAAAGAAGGTTAAATTTCAAAATAAATATGCCCTTGAACCTACCATAATCCCAAAAATAGGGCCCTCATCCAAGACGGAAAAAGAAGAGGCTTAGGTCATCCAGACCAACTCAGACTATAGAGGAACACCAAAAAAAATGTCCCCTCATAAGAGGAACAAGAAGTAGTAGCCACAATGAGAACCCTAAATCAAACACCTCTTGCTTCTCCATATGCTTTTAAATCCCTTGCAGACCTTGTCTTTGAAGAAGACATTGTGAATGCAACAACCATTGTTGAAGAGTCCCTCCTGCCTGACAAAGGAAAGGAACCTATGCTTAAAGGTGAGCCTAGCTCACCTATTGATATTGAAACCATTATCCCCCAAGTTTTAGCCATTTCCAAAGTGGAGTATGAGCTACATCAAGCTCAAGATAGGATTAACCAATTGCAACTCACTCTGCTAGAAAAATATGTAAACATTTATCAATTGGAGGTAGATAAAGATAAGAGAATTCAACATCTCCAAAAAAGATGAGCATAAAATGGAATAGTCTAAAATATTCAACAGACTATATAGGAAAAATAACAGAGAATTCAATGAATAACGTTTAGAATCTGAAGAACTAAACTCACACTTTTACAAAGAGAGAGAAAGAAAAAGTAGATCCTATAACAACTACGACCAAATGATTCAAACAAATTTTTATTTTCACAAATTATTATACTAAGAGGGATGGTAAAATGGATGTAACAATGCTATGATCTCAGAAAGTACCAGATGAGAATAATATTTTAAAATGAGAAAAGAAAATACTCCAGGATAATATGATTTTTCTTTTCCATTTTTATGAACAAATCCTTTCTTGTAGAACCCCATCCATTTTTATGCTTTATTCCTAAAGGATTTTTTTTTCAAAGCTGTCACACCCTATAATTTGATCTGTTTTGTCATTAGGAATAAGTCATAGGATGGAGAGTGGGTTAAAAGGGCTGGAAAACAAGCTCTATTATATAGTTGTATATACTGACCACACGATTGTGTGTTATCCTGAAAAGGTTGTACGCATTTATGTGTAGTTGCATATATAAGCTGTGCAATGACACTTATCATTCAACGATCGTAAAAAATCAAAATTTACAACATAGTACTATTTGTCTTTGATGTTTGAGTGTGATGATTTAAATACAATATTGTTGCATCAATAATGAATAGTGTTGATGCACACCTTGCATCTTGTGTGATATGAGTTACTAACTTAGTGGAAAATGATGAGTTAAGTCATTGATATTATTATTTTCATGTCTTACTAGAAATAAGGACTTCATGATGAAAGGGGGTCTATTCATGGTTATTTTGATATTCATTGTCTTCTTGTTATAGATGATGATCAATTATTTGAAATTTGATCATTTTGTGACCTGTTTCATTGTATGGACATTAAGTGTTTAACTTGGTCGTCTTTCATTTGGAATAAATGTTAACTTGTTTGTTGTAGATAACCAATTGTAATAAAGACAACACTATTCCAATATGATGTTATTGTGAATGAAATAATTGGTCAATTAATTACATGGTATTTGACTCTACTTCACGAGCAAATGATTTAAAAAGGGGAGGTTATAATTCTTAACATGGGTAAATAAGTGGTTTTTAACCACACCTCCTTACAAAGGTAACTATTTGATTAATCATGAAAAAGAAATGATAAGTTAAAATAATGGATTAAAAACATCATGCTAACTTGAAGTGGTTAACTTAGGTTGGTCACCTAATCCTTCAATCGATCAAGGACACCCGCATACTTTGAAAAGCTTTAGTCATTATAAAGGTTTGTTTTGTTAAATTATTAAGTGGTTGATAACCTAACCATGAAAAGATTAAGGTTTTGGTTATAAAATATGATTGGGTCCTCGACCATAATAGAGGCATTGATCATTGCTAAATTGGGTAGGTCAACTAACCATGCAAGAGTTTAGAGTTTATTGAATAATTATTAAGTGGTCAATGCATTCGACCCATGCATGTTACAAATGATAAGATGTTTTGGATTAACTTGGATAACTCTTTAAGACTCCACTAAACTGATTGGGAGAGGAGAAATAGATGGCAATGAGTAAGTCATTTGGCCATAACATGGAAATTTGAACATTAATATCCATTAATGCCTAGAAGATGGCAAAGCTTCTTCAACAAGCTACCGGTGCATGTTGTTAGGGTTTCATTCGGTTGTTTTGGTTTTTATTTGTTGAGGATTTTTCAATGAGAAATGCATGAGGTGTGTTGTAGCTCAAAATTACACCTTGAATATGATCATGAAAGACCAATAATTCTGAGACAACATGGGTACTATCTCCAAGTTGTGGGACTTACTACTTGAGATAGACCTCCAGAGAAGGTTGGTTCCTCTTCCTAATCTAATGTTAAACTAATCCTACTCCTAGAAAGGAAAATGAAACTAACTAATCCTAAAATAACCATGCAAAGGGACCAGGGAGAGAGAAAGAGGGTTAGAAAGATGCATGAAGGGAAATCCTAAGCTAAAAGGTGGTGATAGCACTAGAAAAGGTGGGAGAGATAGTCTAGTGAGGGAGAAAGAGAAGGGAAAGGTCAGACATAAGTGACACAGACCCAAAGCTTCATTTACCATCTGTTCTCACATGAAACACAACATAATGAATTGACAAGGAGAAAGACATGCACAACACAATGCAATAAGTAAAAGAGAGGCAAGGTTGCAACTAAAATGAGCAAGGATAGACAAATGTGTCACAAAACAAGCTTTATTGCAATAAAAGTATGCACAAACCATTACAATTGTAGAGGAAGGCACAAGAACACATTGCCAAGCCCAAAATGAAGGTTTGACGACTCACAACTACTTTGGAACAAATTTTACAGAGTTCCATTACAGTTTTTGAATGTCCTCCTTTCAAAAATGAAAGATTTTACAATATATAGCTCGAATGAAAGAGAAGGAAGAAGAAGAAGAGGAGAGAGAAGAAAGGGGATGAATTTTCAGTCTTCAACCACCAAAAATTTGTCTTAAAGACCTCTGCAAAGCACATGGGCACTTCACAAAGCCATTACTATGTCAATTCCATCTGTAGAAGCAAATAGAGCCATGCTTCATCAAGTTTGGTGGTTGGGCTGTCTGATTTGACCGTTTGCATGCAAAAATAGTCTTCTCCTACCACTAAAATCTATGTTCACAATTTTGACCCCCATAAGCCACCAAAATCATATTTTAATGATTTCAAATTTAAGAGCTCGATGAGAGATTTCAAATGGTATAAATTATTTTGATTTGGAGCTTGAGATCAAAAGATATGTCTATTTGAAGATTTACCAGTTAGGGGCACAAGAATTTGACATGTGGAAACCTTTGAATGGTTTGGGATTGACCTCTATCACATGTGCTTGCTTCACCTTTTTCCAAGTGTCGGTCTCCCACTGGGTTGCAATATTGGGCTTTACTTCCCTGTCTTCCATCTTTCCTTTCTCTTTACCTTTTTCAGTGCCTTTATGAAAATACGGGCCAATAGAACTTCGCCACATTCCTTTGAGATGTCGGGATGTCCTTTGAATTTGTTAGTCACGAGACACACGTGAGACAATGAAAATACTTCATGATCCTTCATATTTAAGACATCGGACCACTCCTTAGAAACACGAGCCAATAATAAATGACCATGTTTCTTCACAATTTGTTCCTTACTGACAATTATGAAATGTGATTCAATGGCAAGGATCCATGCACTTTACATGTCGGTACTTAAATTTCCATCCTCGACATCTGCGAAAGATTAGCCAATGAGGAAAATCCATGCCTTAATGTGTTTTCAGACTTTGAATAGTCTCCTCGACAAACATAAAACGTGAGCCAATAAGAAAGCTCCATGCTTTAGCGTTGTCGATATTTTGCTTCATGCTTGGATATAATTGGAGGAGCCTTTACAATTGTCAGATTTTTGAAAGGTGATATAATGAAATGGCACCATGTAGCTCTTTGCTTTCCTTTATATCATGAATTTCCAATGCCCCGTGTGTTTAAGCAAAACCCACCTAAGTCTTTGATTGAGCCCTTTGTTATGCGGATTTTAAAACATAAAACTCACCAATGTTTTAAAATTGAGTATCCCACGGGTTTTCAAATGCCAACAGATGGTACATTTGGGAAGTGCAATTTAACGACATTTGGTCATCACGAGAATTGTAAAAATGGCTAAGTCCATTTTTAAATCTTGTTAAAGCCAAAATAACTGCGGGGTAATTTTGGATAACAAGGTGTTTTAATATGATTAGATGAGATATTAGCGGGAGATGTTAACAACAGTTTGGTGAGAATATAAACTCTGTTTTATTTTTATTATGGCATTTTGCATATGCAAATCTGGTATAGTTGCTTTGGGATTTGCATGGAAAAAGTAACTATTTTTTTGGTTATTTGGTCGGAAAATATTACTAATTTTAGTAGGCATGGTTACATTCTCCTAACTTGTTATTTTAATTTGGAATATTGAACTAGCAATTGGGTATCTATTTGATAGATAGCTTGATTGTTAGAAAGTTTTGGACTCCATTTATGGAAAAATGCGTTATGGGTATGCATGGTTTTCCGTCAAGAAATATATGTTCTTTGTTGTGCTATCTAGTTTGGGGCAATAATGTTGGTTTTATATTGAATATTTCTTATTTGTGGTATATTTACAATGGTTTTATTCAAATCCCGATTCGTTCATTTGTAAGTCTTGACATTTTTTTTGAGTTACGACAGGTTGGGTGTTTAGGTGATCTAACCGACTTGAGTGTCCATGTTCATTTTGAAGTAATTGTTGGTTGATAGTGTTGAATATGGATTGATATCATGCATTTAATTGAGCTTAAAATGATAAAACCCTTAGAGATTATGAGTTGTGAACTCAAGTATGGCCATGAGTCTATTCATTAAACAAAAATCATGTCTAAATTACAAAAGAGGAATTGTGTAGGAGTGGGTGAGTTTAAAAACTTGATATGAATGTGTTTTCTTGTTTTATGGTTGCCTGATTTCCATATTCCAGTATGAAGATCCAAACTTCTAAGAAGTTAACATTGAAGTTCCTAAGTTAGTATGAATATAAGAGTTGAGAACTCTAGTCTTTGGATGGGAGATCTCTCACCTAATTAAGCTCTATCAATATTATTATGTGGAAGGAAGTTGATTTTCAACCAGGATATCAATATCTTTAATTAATTCAATATTTCTTGTTGTTTGTAACTTTATATAAAAATATTGGATGCCAAGAAGTTAGAACTTAAGTCCTTGACATGATATGATTGTTGGAAATCGGTAGATGCATCCTTAGAACAACTAAGGTTGGGGACTCTTGTGACAGAGAAATTGTAGTTGTTATGATACTTGTAGGTTCATTATGAAATGTTTGAATAATGTAAATAAAATTATCATTATATATTTTTAGACTTTAACAAAAATTATGATAAGGAATCTGTCAAATTAGTTGCATTGAAATTTTTATGACAAAGAAAAATAATGTTTTTAAGGAGAAGTTTGTAACGTGGATATAAGTGCCTAATGAGTTATAGGATAAATAGGGATTATACATTTTTATAGAAAAAGGAACTTGATAATTACCTTTATGTCTCATTGGTAGAATTCTTATGCTTATTATTTTTGCAATACTTAGAATTGCTCCTAGTATGATGAACCATTTTTGATTAATTATCCCAGATTAGAATATCAAGACAAAGTGATATATATACACCATGCTAGTTCATTATGAACTGACCTTGTTTAGATTATATTTTTCAGATCTACAGTTGTAAGTTTCTTGAAATTGGATTAAAATAATGGATTATGACTCTTGGAGATTATTGATGTATTATTTTGTATGAATGTAATAAATGAACAAGTACTATTTTTCAAGAGAAAGTATTTGCTTTGCATGATGAATTAAGGAATTTTAATCTGTTATACTATATTTGAATGCAATGACATTATGTATTGAAAATGAGTTTTTAACCTCCATGAATTGAATATATACTAATTTTTTTATAGTGTACCTTGTGGTTTATAAAGTGTTATAATGTCAAATTTTTGGTAGATTACTAATGTATTATTACTAGCATAATTTGATGATTATTGTTATCATTATGATTTAATTAATGTCATATGTTGAGATGAGACATTATTACTATGACTACCATAACCATATTGTTAAGATGCACTTGCAAAGTATTTAATCTAACAGCATGTTTAATTATACCTTAAAAGATATATGCAAATTAATTAATCATATGCTTAGTGATTAATTCATGGTAACGAAAACCAACAACCTATTTTTGTGTTAACACAAGAGAGATAATCATAACATATGATATCTCACTGCTATACTATGATCATAATAAATGATGCCTAATAAATTAAATGCACCTTTCATAACATGAAGGTATAACTATGAATTCATTCAAGTGCAATTAAGTGTCACTGAAGCAAAGCCATAATATCTCGACCGAGCGGTTTGGAACAACTACGAGAAGGGTGATGAAGTGCGATGATGCAAATCATCACGCATCTCGCAACCTTTCCCATAGGTATTCCAAGATGGTTGATCAATATTTTTACCGAGATTAGTGGGTCCTAATTGCTTTGAATGATGTAAACCGAATATGTTGTTATAATGAACAGTACACTAAGGTAGGTAACATGACATGAATTTCAAGTATTGTGTGTCATACCTGCACAGATTTGGGTTGGCTGGTAGAGGGGTAAACACGTAATGAACTAGGTCATTAAAAATACATATCTTTTCATGTAGGGTTCTCAAAGTGGTGTTGGCATGAGCCCATGACACCGTATGCCAAGTCATGATAAGCTGTGGCTTCGGTGTGTGAACTTAAAATCAAATACCTATTTACTTCAAACATTTAACAACAAACTTAATAACCTAAACAATGGAAATGAATCCTGATGACTATGACTAGAACAGTTGTGAGGTGAAGGGAAGACAAGTTCCATAGGATTATGTGCAGTCTTGGAATTTGGCTTGCTAGTGTAACACCAAATAACTATGGTCATAATAGTGCATGTAATTGAATGCATTGTCTATTCATCAAGTCTTCTTTGTTGCAGTGTTGAGATTTAGATGATGGTTACTATTTTGACTTTTTGAAGGACACTAAGAAGACTCACAAGTTCTCTTAGCTTGTAATAAGGCTTAACCAAATGATACACTGGGTGTATTGGCTCGTAATGAGTGTTTGAGGGGATTGAGTAGGATCTGTAAACCCTTGCAGTTGCACATGGTTATCATAGATTGTCTAATTGGATTATAAACATTAATTAATGCTATTTTAATTTAGTTGTTGCTGTAAATGTTGTTTTCATTTCAGCGTAAGATAACTTAATGGATTTATAACTCTTGTATGTTTGAATTAAATTTCTATGTATTAAATACGTTGAAGGCATAAACTATAGTAAATGGTTTAGTATATATAAAAAATTCTCTTGGTTTTGTTGATCAAAGAATACATGTCAAAGATCACACAATGAGTTCGCGTGGGATAAGAAGGCCCAAAACCAAGGGTGCAAAAGGATAAGAAGGAATCGTGCGCGGAAGGCAAGTTCAAATCTTTCAGGACTTATCCAATTTTGAGCATGAAGACCTATTTTTAGAAGGTGGCATGTGGAACACACCAACGATGCAGGGATGTGCGCGCCATGCATTGTCTATCTTTGGAGAAGCGGATCAAAGCATTTTGCATGGAGATGAGATGAGAATAGAATTAACACTTCAGTTAACTGTAAGAGGACTATAGATAGCACACTTGCATGTGTGGCTATGCTTGTAAACAATGTGTGGCTATCAATAGGATGTGGCCTATTTATGGAATAGATAAGTGGTGAAGGGAAAGTCCCCACCCTATATATATGATGTTAGGTACATAGTAGAAGTATGTATGAATGTGTGAGGATGTATGTGTAATAGAGAATATACAAAGTGTGAAGTGTGCGTATATGCATATGACTGAATTATTGTATCAGATCCATATGCGCATTGGTATAGATTGACAATACTATAAGGAGCTTCTGTATTTATTAATAAATGGAAGATATTGGTTGAATCTAAGTGTCATTATGTGTGTAGTTGAGTAGTGCATGTTATTAATTCAATCATGATTATTGTTTAAGCTTGTTCTTTCATAGATCTGAGGGTAGCATGCATTGTAGAATGATGGATTAGTTATGAATCTATATGTTTCTTCCTTCATCATGCTAACATCCTGCTACAAAAACCCTAAAGAGGGACCTGGTACCTTTGTGCGCTTCGGGTGAGCACTTAGTCAAGGTTGAGTGATGTGCCAACACGACTAGGGTGTTATCTGGTAAATTCTAGGCTGCATCATTGGTTCCATTTCCAGGACCTCTTTTTCAGTTGTTTTTAGGATGGTTCATGATGAAGACATACCGGTTAACTCTAGCAAGTATTGAGGAATGGATACACGATCTGGAGGAAGAATATGCACGGTGGTTCAACAGTGGATATGAGTTTAACACACACACTTGGGTAGAACAGAATCTGTATGACAACTTATATGAGATCTTTTTCACTATCTTTCCAGTAGAACTATATAAGTGGCTTACTGCTTATGCATCCCAATGGAATTGGAGGTATCATGCACTTTTCTAGACACAGGAATAATTTTAGACTCTTTATGATGCCGATATGATCTAGACTCACGCTGTGGATACGTGGTTTCATGGTGTTCTAAATAGTTATATTATGGAATATTCAATTTCAACGTACTCTTGCCTAGAGGTAGTTGAATTCCAATTTTGTGGTATCCATGAGGAACATATTTGCAAGGTATTCCTTTGGTGATCAAAATCTTGATGGTAACTTCGAACTTGGAGAAAAAATGATGGCTAACTAAACTTTGCCATGTGTGAGGGCAGGAATAGGTTTGGTTTAAGATGGCAGACCTAGTGGCAAAAAGGTAGAGAAAGGAAAGACAACTTAAGTATAATGAGGTATGCAAGAGGGAGATAGAGAAGCATCATTCCATTTAGAAAGTATGGTGTGGAGGAGAGATATGGATTATGAAGGATTTACAGCTCATGTAGAAGACGTGGAGCCAGAGCATCAGGAACTCCCCCATCTTGGAAAGTATGATAGAGATCCCCCTCGGTCCTCACACAAAAGTGCACTAGTAGAGACTACCTAGACCACAGGTGTGCATCTTAATCCACCTGGTGACCTATCCATTACACTTGGTTTTCCAGCGTCTAGTAAGATAAGTAACTAGAAAACTAATTTGGGAAGTAGGAGAGAAGAAGTAAATCAGGGATCGAGTACATCAATGGTAGGACAAATGACTTCAATGTCATTTGGAGGAACATTCTTAGGCACATCATCCACATAGAATGTGAGCGCACAAAATGTTGGATTCACCTCTGGAAGTGGAACTACCTCACAGATTGTAGGGGTTCAGTATAGTACTACTTGTCGAGCACGGGAGTACATCTACGGGTCTATTCCAACTATGGTGGTGGATCGGGAGGTATAGGTGGTTCTAGTTCGGTGGATCCGGTGGTTCTAGAGACATAGGGAACTCGGGAGGATCTAGATTAGGTGGTCAAGGTCCGTAGCAACCACATAATATCTATATGGAGATGTCTCTTTGTCTCCTAGAATATAGAGGTATAGAGGATGCTACCGAACATGTGCATATGTGTGAAATATTGTGGCATGCTAAAGGGATCACAACTGCTGAGTGAAAGGCAAGTCAATTTGCCACTACATTATAGGGGTGTGCACATAGCTGGTATAGGAAGTTTGACCCTGATCAGACTTGTGTGGATTATGCAACATTGAGGATACTTTCTTGAAAGAGTTCATATCCCTGAGTTTGAGCAGAAGAGTATAAGTGCACTCAAGGATATCAAGCAAGGCACTACTGAGAGTGTACGTGAGTATGATGCTCATTTTAAGACACTTCTATCTAAGCTATCTTATGATATTCATGCTAGCCAACATGCATAATGGTTTTTTGGGGGATTGATTACACCTTTTAGGAGAGCACTGTCACATAAGACATACACTGATCCACGTGAAGAAATAGAAGCAACTTTACGTGCTGAGGCAGTTAGGAGCATTAACATTGGCGTTAGTCCATTTCTAGAGGCACATATTGTGGCTATGGAAAAGTAGTTAGAGAAGCTATCAAAAAATTTAGCCCATGAAACACGCTAAGGAATTTGGTGTATAGATTGTGAAGTGGAAGGTCACACCAAGGATAGTTGTCCTCACAAATTTATACGCTCATTATTGTTGGACTGTGAGATCTATCATTTGAATCATGATGCTAGTCATTGTCCTTTGTTACAATGCATGATAAGGAAGAATGTATCTTGCTTTTTGCAAGATTTTTAGGTCCACGACCCATGATATTGAGGATTGTTGGTTGATTGGTCATATTCATGATGCTATAGACCTTGGGGTATGATAGACAATTATAACGAGATAATTCTAAGGGTAATAATGAGCACCAGGATTGGGATCATAATCAAACACGCTATGATAGGAATGAGGGGTGTTTTAAAGGAGGTCATGGAAGGGGACATGGATATCGTGGTGGATATGGAGGATGAGGCCATGGTGGAGGAAGAGGTGAGTTCCCTCATGGAACATGTTATACGTGTGGATCTCTTGACCACTATAGGCGTGAATGTCCTCGAATATTACATGTTCCTTCTATGGAAAGAACCATAGCTATGAGGAGTGCCCGGATTTATATGAGCATATGAGTAGAAGCATAAGCAATAAAACAAAGGTGCGGGATGGTCGAGTCTAGTGCATAGTAGAAGATCAGTGGATTCCCAAGATAGCAGAAGGACCTGAGGCATTGATAATGAAGATTACTACACGCACTGAAGCGGCGCGCGTAAGAGAGTCATTACACTAGAAGCCTACGATCACCAAGGAGGAGGTTTGTATATAAGGTACCCAGATCCTAATCATCGGAAGGAAGTTTACCAGGATACCGTGGAAGTGCTAAGGAATCTTTAGGGTGAAATATAGTACCTAAAGGAGTAGAAGAAAGCATCGGAGATAGTCCAAGCTGATATCGATGATCTGTGAGAGGTGTGTAAGATGTTGCGCCAGGAGAACATTATTCCACTATTAAGGAATTGGTTAAGAGGGAACACTCCACGCGTAAGTCTTGAGACCAAATGACAGATTCTGCATGCAAATCTTCCCCTGATAGCATTGACTAGGATAAAGAAATTACTCTGAATGTTGTTATGGATGGGTGGTTGTTGAGCAACATATTGATTGACACAGGTGTGGAAGTCAATGTGCTTACATTATATGCATGGGTACAAATGGGGAGGCCCCTATTGCAGCCATCATCTAATGTGTTATTCATGGCAAACCGGACTAAGGCCACTCCATAGGAGTTTTGAAAGATGCATCTATAACTATACAATGGGCCAAGCTCTAGGGATTTTGAGGTATTAGCACTTATAGAAGTAGACAAATTTCTAGCCCTTCTTGGACACCCTTGGTGTTATGCAAATAATACTGATTTGAGATTCAAAAAGGGTATCTCAGCTTTGAAAACAAGGAGGAAAGGGTTGTGATACCTTTGACGGATGGAAATTCTATGCCATATGTTGAGCCTCTAAGTGAGAAGGACTTAAACAGAGTTTATGTACGCAATATTCGGGACCCCAGAGGTCAATGAGCCATCAAAAGAAGGCATTCTACAGTGGGAGTATTCTCATTCTATTAGTGATACTATGAGTATTACTTGTGACAATACATACATATGAATTGGTAGGACGTGAGGTAAAAAAGTGTGGTTGTGTGTGCAAGAATGGACTTTGTTTATTCAAAGGATAGGTAGCATAGTACCTTGGTATATAGGGACAAAAGATCTCCCTACATTTTTGAAGGCTATGGAAACACAGTGGATAGATAAAATTAAAAGGAGAGCTATGTTAGTATATACATTATGCGGGACAACAACACACTAGTGGGTAGTCCACAAAGATAATCTTATAACTGGGAAGAGATTGGAGTCGCTTTGTCTACTAGGTTTATACGAAACAATGCACCTACATAAATCTACACTTATCATAGTGATCAACCTGTTCAGCACCACATTTAACAATGTGAGAGAATCTGGATAGTAGGAAATGCAACATTACCACCTTCACTCTGGGTGTATAGATTATATTCTACACTACTACAAGGATGCACACGCGCTTGGTATGTATATGCGAAATACATTGAGAAATTAGGAATTGGCAAGATTTGATTGCAAGAATGATCCAAACTTTTGACTACTTCTTGAATGAACCTCACGGTAGATGAGGCGCTAAAATTTTCAAGTATTTAACTATGGGAGATAGTGAAAAAAAGTAGAAGAGCATATTTAGGAATTATTTGGTGAGACGAGATTTTGGAGCATGTTTTGAAAAGGAAGAAGAAATGGAATCCATACTACTTGAACGCACTCACCTTGAGAAAGAGAAAGGAAATATGGTTTACATCATGGATGATGAGGAAGTTGAGAACTTGGATGTTGAACATTCACAAGGGGTGCGCGAGGTCTTGGACATTACATAAAAGGATACGCGTGCCTACCACAAACCCATGAAGACAAATAAGGTGAATATAGGTTCGGAGGCTGAGCCTAAGGAGGCCATAATTAGAGACTACTAGTTAGACTTGAAGGTAGCAAAGATCATCAAGTTACTCAAGGATTATCAGGACTTATTCCCTCGAGGGTATCATGAACTTAAAGGCGTGCATGAATAACTTGGGGAAATGAAGATAAAACTTAAGGACGGTGCACGCTCGAGTTAGAAAGAGACCTTATAGAATGAATCCTAATTTGTGAGAAGGTAAAAGAAGAAATTGATAAAATGTTGAAATCTGGAATTATTAAGCCCCTTGATGAGTTGGAATGGGTTAGCCCAATGGTGATCAATATCAAGAAGGATGAGATAGATTAGGATATGTGTGGACTACAGGGAGATGGATGTTGCATGTGTCACAAATCCATTCCCTATGCCATTCACTGAGGATATACTAGAAGGAGTTGCAGGGCGTGAAATATATTCCTTCACAGATGGGTTTTGGGTATCATCAGGTTAGGATTACTCAGGAGGATCAAGAAAAGACAACATTTACTACTGAATGGGGTAGTTTTTCCTATACTGTGATGCCCTTTGGATTGAAAAAATGTGCCTACTATATTCTCATGCATAGTTGTTCAGGAATTCAAATATTTTATTCATAACTTCTTACAGGTCTACCTAAATGATTGAACAATATATGGGCTTGTGAAAGATCATTATGACAATCTGCGCTTAATGTTTGAACGATGCAGACAATTGAGTATCTCTTTGAACATCAAGAAGTGTATATTTGCTACACCATTTGGAATATTGTTAGGACATATAATCTGCAAGGAAGGTTTATTGGTTGATCTAGCCAAGGTTGTAGTCATTTTAGGCCTGGAAGTGCCTACCAGCAAAAGTGAGGTGCGTGGATTTTTGGGTCATACAGGATATTATAGAAAATTTATAAAAGGGTATGCCAAAATTTCTACACCCTTGGAAGAATTACTAAAGGGGAAAGGTACATTTTATTGGGGAGAACCGCAACAACATGCGTTTGAGATATTAAAAGAGAAACTTACTACCGTGCCCATTCTGCGCTTTCCCTCATGGGATAAACCATTTCATGTGCATGTGGATGCTTCTGGCATGGCCATTGGTGCTATGTTAGCTCAACCTGATGAAGGTATTATAGATCATCCAATCTATTTTGCTAGTAGGAAGCTGACTCCTGCTAAACGAAATTATACAACTACAGAGCGTGAAGCTTTGTCAATGATCTATGCATTGCACAAGTTTTAATAGTACTTGTTAGTAATATCATTTGTGTTTTATACATATCACATGGCATTGAAGTACTTGGTAAACAAGCCCATCTTGTAGGGGTGCATATGCAGATGGGTGCTCTTATTTCAAGAGTTTGACTTCATAGTTGTGGTGAAGCCAGGGAAAAGCAATTCTGGACCAGACCATTTATCTAGAATACTCTCAGGAGAGGAAGCATAGACAATTGATGAAACCATGCCAGATGCATAGTTGTATAGGTTACAATGTGCACCCATGGAATTAGAAGACATTGCTATCTTTCTACGAACATGTATGACACCAGAAGGAATGAAAGCATTAGAAAAGAAGCAGCTTGCTATACACGCGTGACACTATTTATGTTAATTAGTGGGACCTCTACAAGCTAGGCAAAGATGAAGTATCACACCATTGTATATTAGAGCATGAGTACAAGGATATCATGGAAGAAGCTCATGGTGGTATTGCATAAAGAGACCATTATGCAGTGATGCGACTTACACGGAAGATCCTACTTACTTTGGATTATGGTGGGAGACATTGTATAAAGATTGTAAAGAATATTGTAAGGTGTGTGATCATTGTCAAGCATCTCGGAATACTAGGACAAAGAGATGAGACACCTTTGAGACCAATTACTAGTGCCAAACCATTTGAGAAATGGGCCATTGAATTTGTAGGACCTATTTCGCCAGCCGTGCGTAGGACTAGATCATGCTATATCATTACTTGCATAGATTATCTCACACGGTGGGTAGAAGCAACACCTATGAAGGATTATACAACAACTACAACAACTAGGTTTATATGGGAGAATGTTCTTAGGTGATATGGATGTCCTTTAAACTTGACAAGTGATAGAGGTACACTCTTTTTGAATGAGACAATCAGGATCCTATTAGATGAGTTTATGGTTGCACACCATAAAACTACACCCTACTATCCTCAGGAAAACAAAATTGCTGAGGCCTTCAACAAGATTTTAAGCCAGACTTTGAAAAAATATGTGATGTTGGAAGAAAGGATTGGGATGACAAAGTGTCAGTTGTGCTTTGGGCATATAGAACAACTTACAAGATATTGAACAAAGCCACACCATTTTAGTTGGTGTTTGGCATGGAAGTTGTTCTCCCTATATAATTTATGTTACCTTCTTTATGCATTGTGCATGCGTTGGAGGTCTAACTGATGAATAGGCTTTAGAAGAGCGTATCGAAAAGATGGTTCAACTGGATGAGTGCCGAGCCATAGCACGATGGAGTTAGAAGTAGGAAAAGGCCAGGTAGAAGGCATGGCATGACAAAAACATAAGGGATACAAAGTTTGAGATTGGACAAATGGTACTTCTATATGACTCAAAGTTCTTGAGCCATCTAGGAAAGATCAAAGTACATTGGTTGGGGCTATATGTTATCACTTCTATACTTGAATCAGGTGCTTGCTAGTTAGAAGCACTTGATGGAACATGGCTACCCGGTTACTTTAACGGGAGTAGGTTAAAGCCCTACTATAAATAAGTCTTCTTGGTGTTTGTAATAAGGTAGTATTTCCATTTAGCTTAGGTTTTCAATTCGTATTTTCCTTAATGTATTTCCTTCATTATCGCTATGATTTGTCAATTCAGTTGTTGTTTTTGTGGAATAAGCACATTTGCGTGTACAAATCTAATTACTAAATGAAGAATGTGTATGCGTAGAGGACTGCACATACTTTTAGTGTTGGGGTGGTTGTAGTTATCCAAGAAAAAGACTATGGGAATTGAAGGTGAAAGGAATAAGCTACTACGGGTGAGCTTTAAGTCAAAAGAAGATTGCTTCTCAAAAGTGACTAAGGATGAAGATGAATGAAAGGAAAATATAACGTGAGGTAAACAAAGGCCATGATAGCTACCAAGAGAAGGTACAATGATGAGGTACTTGGGTGTAGGGGTACACGTCGAAGAGAAGTCTGTGACTAGAGAGTAGGAAGGCGCGTATTAGAAGGTTATAGTTGGGCATGAATATGTACCGCGCGTGAACAAACAAATTTGGTCAATGAATGAGGGGATATTTGTAGGTGAAGGAGAAATAAATGCATCAAAATTTGAAAAAAATTATATAAGGATGGAATTGATTCATTTTTACCATTGTGACTAAGAGTATTTGAGGAAAGAGCCAAGTGCGAAGAGCCGAGTGATCGAGTTAAGGTGTGAAGGGTGTGAAACCAAGTGTGACAACTAGATTTGTGTGATAAGAAGCTTACATCCCCAGTGGTGAAGGGTTTGAGAGAAGAAGGGAGATAGAAAAGAGTTAGGTTACGAAGTTTCCACCTAGGGCATGATTGAATCAAGCTAGGGTTTGATTCATAAAGTTGTAGAGTTGAAGAGGAGACATTTGCAAGGTAAAAATGACACCGAAGAAGGCATCTACAACAACAAGTAAAAGGAAAGAAAGAAGGTGGTTGTCGAGGAGGAAGATATGGCACCGAAAGCCATTTTATAGAGATTTAATATCCGAAGGAGTCATCATTGGCCAGGAATGGGATTCACCCATTAGAAATAGTAAAGTAAGTGAATACAATCATAGGACTCTAGAGAACAAGAAGGAGCTTGATTCCTTTCTCACTGCTAGGATGAACAAGTGCATAGTGGATGACATGCCATTTTATGATGATGTGGGTGAGAAGCTTTTGAAGAGAATTGGGGTCTACCAGTTGTATGAGCTTCCATATTTCAGAAGTATGAGCCCTTGTATCAGTGGCTCATGAGCAGGGTACACGAAGACTTCTTTTACTTTGCAGGACGCAAAGTTAGAATCTCATATGCACTTGTCTCATCAGTTATAGGTCTGAAGGCCATAGGAGAGGACATAAAAGGTGATCTCGTAGATAAATTTGTGATTGTAAGGACCAAACAAGAGTTGGGGTACCTGAAGGGTCTACACGAAATGGACATAGACAAATTGAAGAACTATCTAGTTGTGTAAGTTGCAACCCACCTTGTTACAAAGTTGAATGATCAGGAGTGGTGGTCACAGGTAAATACTATGTGGTTACATGTGGTGCGTAAGATGTCAGAAGGGACAATCTACAACATTGCAGGCTATATTATAGAGTAAATAGTCAAAGAAGCACACGGGAGGGAAGATTAGCTTTGGGGCTGTTCTACTATCACTAGTATTCATGGAGATCGGAGTACCAGACGGACTAAAGGAAAAAGTATGGGAATACCCCATGGAGAACAAGTCCCCAGCTAAAAGATTCAACAAGTACCTATGCAAGAGGGGCCATGATAGATGACGTAAAGTAAAGGGTGGAGAAGTGGTATGACAGGCTCTGCATGGCATTTGGGGAAGAGTGGTGCATCCCAAAGGACCTACCAGTAATGGTAGGGAAACAAGTTCAATTTTGTATATCAACATTTCTGCATCATGCGCTTCCCAATGAAAGATGGAGTCTAGATCCCTTGGTGTAAATTGCCTTATGCATTCACTGCAAGGTATTTCCAAGCATCTGTTCATATATTTATAGACACGTGCCGACTGGTCTTCAATGCAAATAAGGTAGACTACGACTACCATATGTTGAGGAAGAAGTATGTGTATCTGGTCAAGAAGTGCTTATACATAGAGGATCATTTGAAGTGTTGAATATTTTAAGCTAATAAGTATGGTCAGAAAGAGATGTGGGGGAAACATTGGTGTATCTCCAGTTGAAGCCAAAGATGGAGAATAAAAATATGTGGAAGGTGAGTTCGCACTTCCAACACCACCAAAGGGAAAGCATACAATGGAGAACATCCCAACACCTAAGCCCACAGAGCCAATTGAAGTGGAGAATGAGGAGGAGGAGCATGAAGATAGTGGGGTTTGGAGCATAGAGGTAGGAGACATCTTACAAATAAAGGTGAATTTGAGTGTGTAATTACACCACCTCAGCCACAAGAGGGGGATGATGAGGAATTGAATGTAGTCCAAGGGGAGCACAAGTTTAAGTGGGTATTTAGGAGAAAAAGGACCCAAGGTGCTACTCCAACCACTATGCGCAAATCACCTAGACTCTCTCCACAGAAGGAGGTGAACTCACAGAGAAGGAGGAAACTAAAGCTGAATGAGGAGGTGGAATATTTATAGGAGAGCGTGTTTAATTCTCCTACACTTCTAGAGAACAAAGAAGAACAGGTGAGGAATTAAAGGGAAAAGAAGAGGATGAGAAAAGGCCTGAGGAAACAACTACAAAGAATGTTCAAGACATGGAGACACAAGTTCCAAATTTGGAAGCTACAGTTCCTAAGAAGAAACTGTCTAAAAGAACAAGTGGAGAGAACATTCCACCAGCCATGGGGTATGCAGAGGACGTAGGAAAAATTATCTACACCCACTTCCAAAGCACGATTAACACGAAGGATTTATTTGGCTGGGAGTTAATGGATGAGGACATGGTGATTTGTGTGCAATCAAAATAAACTATCATGGTCAATACACACCCACATGGATGATCCTAATTTTGATGTGTGTGAAGAGTCATGCATTTCAAGATGACGATGAAGAAGGCACCACAAGTGAGACACATGATGGTAAAGCCTATTGTCATGTTAGATGAGCAGGAAAAATGCATTGGTGAAAGTTTCTACTAAGGTGGCTAGAAGAAACATGGATAAAGCTGCCACGATTAGAGCAATGTGCTATGAGGAGCTAAAGACAAAGGATGTAGAGATAGCACACATAACATAGGAAAGAGACTTCACGTAGAAGAAAAATTAAGTTTTATCAACATCACAGAGAGGAGATTAGGGACAATGTCATCAGAGAAAGGCCACACTTGGAGGCCAAGGTACCACAAAAATTTCCTTCGGTGATACATTATGTAGGAAAGTTGGTGGACTTGGTACTTGAAGATGAACCTGCGCATGCCAAAGCCAAGAAGCTCAGAGCAAGATGCCGAACGGGAGAAAGCCTCGGTGATGAGAAAGATTACATCTTATGAAGGGATGTTGTAAGCATTACAAGAAGTATTGAAGAAACCAGACCATGATTTAAACATATGCACAGCCCTAGAGGCACTTATCAACATAAAGAACCTAGAAGCAAATAATGAAGTCTAGAAAGTGATGAAAGATGAGACCTTGGGCCGTGCAGAAATATTGTCAATGGTTAAACTGAAGCACAAGGCCCTGGTAGTGGCACAAGAATTGGCTGGAAGAGCTTGGGAAGCTAATTATGTAGACGATGGAGCTTTTATAAGGAAGAATGACATCAATGTATAGTGTTGTGTTGGTTCTGAAAAATGAGAAAGGAGAGATTGCGTGGGATGAGTTGGAATCCATTACTGTGGACATCCCAGAAAAGTAGAACAAGCACTCATTGAATGGCAAATTTTGGAAGATGAAATAAAGGAGGTGTATCCAGAGTTGATACTGCAAAGTGATACAGAGGAGGCTATCTAATAAAAATTCTTTATTTTTCTACACTCCTTCATTCTTATTCTTTCCATTATTTTGTTCTTTACTTCAATTTTTGGAGATACCCATTGTCGGGACAAAAATGAGATTAGTGTGGGGTAATATTGATCAAAGAATACATGTAAAAGATCACAAAAGAATTGTGTGGGATAAGAAGGCTTAGAACCAAGGGCGCAAAAGGAAAAGAAGGACCCGCGCGTGGAAGGCAAGTTCAACTTTTAGGAATTAGCCAATTTTGAGCATGAATACCTATTTTTAGAAGGTGGCATGTGAAACACACCAACAATGCAAGGATGTGTGCACCATGCATTATCTATCTTTGGAGAAGTGGATCAAAGCATTTTTCATGGAGACGAGCTGAGAATAGAATTGAAAATTTAGTTAACTGCAAGAGGACTATAGATAACACACTTGCATGTGTGGCTATGCTTGTAAACAAATGTGTGGCTATCAATAGGATGTGGCCTATTTCTGGAATAGATAAGCGATGAAGGGTAAGTCCACACCCTATATATATGATGTTAGGTACATAGTAGAAGTATTTATGAATGTGTGAAGATGTATGTGTAAGAGAATATAAAAGTGTGAAGTGTGTGTATACGCATATGACTGAATTATTATATCAGATCCATATGCGTATTGGTATAGATTGACAATACTGTAAGGAGCTTCTGTATTTATTAATAAATGGAAGATATTGGCTGAATCTAAGTATCATTTTGTGTGTAGTTGAGTAGTGCATGTTATTAATTCAATCATGATTACTGTTTAAGCTTGTTCTTTCCTAGATCTGAGGGTAGCATGCATTGTAGAATGATGGATCAGTTATGAATCTATATGTTTCTTCCTTCATCATGCTAACATCCTGCTACAATAACCCTAAAGAGGGACCTGATACCTTTGTGTGCTTTGGGTGAGTGCTCAGTCAAACATGAGTGATGTGCCAGTGTGACTAGGGTGTTATCTGGTAAATTCTAGGCCGCATATGTTTTGATGAAGTAATTTTAGGTGTTACACAAATGGTAAGCCTCTAGAATCTACTCCATCATATCCCTATAATTTTAAAATGACAAAAATTCATGGGAGCATATGCAACATCTGACACAATTGGGAAAAATCTATTATGTGAATTTTATGTTCACAAATTTCTGCTCCTTGAATAGGTAGAAATACCAATTAACTTATATGTAGGGGAGGTTCAGTTAAGATATTTTATTTCCACATTGAGGCATCAATCCATATGGCATGATCAAAGGGGGATTACACCAAAGAAGAAACTAATGTAGGCCTCCTAATGAGGCATGATCTTCTAGCACTAGAAAGGTTCTTAAGGAAATATATTGCTTAGATTTATTGCCTCCAACTAGTGGAAAAATATAAAGAAAACATCTCCACCTGTGTGTTTGATTTCAGGATCATGTACTTATAAATTTAGCCATATAATTCTTTGTTTGCCAACAACGATATGGATTACTTCAAGAAGTCTGGAAAAATAAAGAGGTTATATCTCCAACTAACCTCTGGTGGTCAGTAAAGAGAGCAAAAGAAATATGTAGAATCATGCTATAAATGCAAGAGAACTAGGTAGGTATGAGATTTCAACCACCACTGATATTAGCACCTATGGTCAAATAGAATAACACACAGGACCAACCATTTGAAAGATACAAAATATGGAAGGAAATAGTAATCAATTTTTTTGGGTTCAACAATCCAGAAGAGGAAACATGGCTTAATTTTACTAATGAATAGAATTGTACAAGAATATTATAAGCCTTGAATAGAAACCCAGAGTAGGAAGAGCTTGTTGGAAGCACAATGGAATGAGGGGGTGAATCAGTCCTTTAAAACTTTAAAAATTCAAATTATCTTTCTCAAAACATAAACCATTCAACCATTAATGTGTGCACATACAACATTCATTCAAATAACCATAACCATGAGAGAGAGAACACCATAACACAAGATATAAGTGGGAAACCCTCAAGGGGAAGAAAACCCACTGAAAAAAACTTTATTATAGCTATGTTTCAAATTTATTTGAGCACTAACTCAATAAGGAGCACCAACCCCTGATTTAGTGAGGCACCAACCCCACAAGGAGCACTAACCCCTAATTTAGTGAGGCATCAACCTCACAAGGAACACCAACCCCTAGTTTAGTGAAGCACCAACTCCACAAGGAGGCTAAAACCCCCTAATATGATCAAGCACCCACTCAACCAAATTTGAATGAAGATATTTGATATTTTTTTCTACAACAACTAATGGAGATCACAAATTCAGCTCGAACACCTTCAAACCCTTTCTCAAACCCTCATTCACGGAGCTTGCTCTTTCTTCTTCTTTCATAGATAAACTTGGCCTCAAAAAATTATACACAAGATCTATAACATTACTTAACTTGTCAAATAATTCCTGAACTTTGAAATAATTCCTTTATACTTGTTTCAATCACACACTTGGGTCACACTTTTTCCCTCTCTCTAAGCTAGTTCAAATTTGAAATCAAAAATTCACTTTATACCCTTCTCAACTCACAAAAATGAAACAATTCATTCTTCATACCTTATCTTGACCAATAAATATTAAAAACATCACAATAAATTCATTAAAACATTCATAATGGACCCATGTAGGTCAATCATTCCTAAATACACTAAACAAGCTCAAAAACAACTCAAAACCCCATCACGTGGATGGTTAAAAACCACTAACAAAATTACCATTATCAGTAAAGATCCCAAATTTATCACACATGTAAAATATGACATAAAAATATCATACATGGTTGTTAATTATCTTTCACCAATCAAATTTATCATAACTCACTCAAGAAGGCTCGTATCCTTTACCAAACAATTGTTTCAGGAACCAGTCTTCACCTTTAGGCCTCAAGAACACCCAAGAGTATATAAATATTTCATGTAACCACTCATTGTAATCCCCATAACATTTATATCACATCTATGCTTTATAGATATCATGAAACATCCATACATGCAAACCACACCAAATTTCCTCTTCACATAACTGAGCTACCTAAAAAGTAGTTTTAGAAACTTAACTAGTCTGCACCCTTCATATCACATTCAAGGCCTCAAAATTAATTCAATAGGAAATAAATTCATCCCTATTCACTCTTAAACTAATATCAAGCATCAAATAATCCATATCATGTGTCTTCTACCTCCATTTCCTAACCAAAGCAATTCTATCCTGAGAAATAAGAAACCTTCTTCTTCAAAAATTGAGTTGGTTAAGCTATCAAAACTCATCATCAAGACACAAAAATTATACCATTATAAATCCCTATAAATCCTCTTTCCATAACATCTCACATTTCCTTCCAACTCCAAGTGTAATGCCTTCAACTAGGTGCATCTTTGAAATTGCTCCAAAACTACCCCAAAATTACCTTAAGACTAGTCATCATAAATAGGGCACACTTTTCCATTTATAAGCTCAAACATGGTATGAAACTATAATTGAAATAAATTAAACCTCCAATAATAAAAACAATATCAATTTATTTCATAACTTATTTGAATTTTGTTTTCCCAAACTGAACTTCTTCAAAAACTTGTCTACTTGAGTGGGGTCCATTCATCACCACATGCTCTATCATACATTTACGAAACCTATAGGATTAATATATATAATACAATCATCATAATAGTAAAATAAATAAATCTAGGCACTTATGATCAATATCTCTCCTACCGCTTTTAAGCTAGGGTTTCAAACTCATAAAAAGTTGTTTACCTTCTTAACATTCGTTCATAAAAATGTGATGATGAAATGACTTAACTATTTTGTCAAATATTCTTAAATAAATGGAAAATAATCCTAAAATCTAAAATTTCCCATGAAATGCACAAAATTCATGGTGAGCATCAAAACTAGCAATTCGAGCCGGAAAATGCTCTTTCTTGGACCATGTTTCACATAAAACATCATAACTTACAAAATATTCTTTAAAAATAATTGAAATTGTTCTCACACATCTAAGAAACCCTATGCACCATCTCCAATCATAAACATATCTCAAATAGGTCTCCATATTCTCAACCCATCTCATTTACATGATTATCCCTTGGGGTTTGACATGGTTTAGGCTAGGGTCAACTGAACCAACACAATAAATCATCATGAAATCTCTCCAAAAGGCCCTAACATGCCTTAAACAACATGTCTCACATCCTTACATTCCTCCATGATCTCACATGGCTCTCAGCGATTCATCCTCATGCCTCCAAGCTCCTAGACTAGGTCAGATGAGTACCGAAACCAGTGTCTTCAACCTATAAGTTCACCCTAAAACTCATGTGAATGCCTAAAAATATCCAAATGTGATCTTCATGCTGCTACCATGCTCCTCAAGCCATTAATACACTCAAACCAACACAATCCATCATCTAGGCAAGCTAGGTCACTTGACAAAGCTTGCTAAACCAAGCCAATCTCACTGAATCACCTCATTCCATCATGAAACCATCTAAATCTCCATGTCATCAACCTAATAAGAATCCTATAACCATTATCCATCATCCTCTTTGTCATTAATGAGATTTTACATCAATGAAAACACCTAAAACTCAACATGCCAACATACTTCTAATCCCTAAGTATGGGGGAGTGACGAGCCTTGTTAATTCCTATGTAAACCCCATTTTTGTTTCATCATTTTTTACTAAGACTGATATTAACATTTTTTAATTAATACTTTTATATATTTAAAAGGAAGTTTTGTGTATAAACATTTTTCATTTTCATCTTATTTGAATGATTGTAAATAAATATGTATATACACTAACAAATGTGAATGATGGACCTTTCTTAAGCCTAGTGCATGAATCATGCATATCCCAACATAGGACTCATATAAATATTGGCATAGGACTCGCTTCAAGCCCAGGGTAGTTTCAAATTGTAAAACATAAGACTCACTTTGGAGCGCATGACTCGCTTTAGATTGCAGGACTTGTATGAAGGAGCAAAGGACTTAAAAAAGGATATGAACTGATCTAGTCAACACACAAGTTGTATGATGAAAGGATCATTGAATGCATATTATTATCTAGTCATCATGTGACTCATGTAGATTATGAGAGTCCAACTTAACATCAAGTTTGGTTGGAAACATGGAACAAATGGACAACACAAACCTGACAATCACCATTATTAAAGGGATTCAAATGCATGAGCTTTGAAATCCTATGAAATTGATAAATCATCTTCAATTGAGCATTGATCAAGGAATCCACTTAGAGTTAACAAGACAAATCTAATCCAAGTGTGATATGCACTTGTTCTTTCAAAATTGTAACTCCCTAACAAGTAATTGTTCTTGTATAAATATGTTAGTTAATTATTAGTTATCTCTTACAAATAATCAATCCTCTTTTAGAGTGACAAGAATTGCTCTTATTATAAAAAGTGTTTCTAGTAGAATTAATGTGGTTGGTTGTTGATGAAAGAAATTATTGTATTACATTCAATAAAGTGCATGATTCTGAGTTAAATCTCATTGGTGTAATTTTCAATTATGAAAGCTGGATCAAACGGAAGGAGTAAGGGCCACTCCTACCCAACATGAAAGGAAGTATTGATTATTTGTTAAATTCTCTATTTATTCAACATTTGATTAGCTACAAAAATTCCAGCACTTCCAACATTTCAATCTTTATTTTATCTTATCATCCATTTCTTAGATAAGTTTAGAAATAATATTTGGTTAAATCTAGTAGTTAATGCATGCTTAGAACAATTTCAATCGCCCTCTTTGTTGAAAATATCCTTGAACACTACCTTGGACTACAATCATGAAATAATTAAATTGTGAGTATCAATGATGCTCGTCACTCTTCACGCTCCTCCACTTGCTTACCCAATCAAGCCGATCTTCACCCTATCGATGCGACTCACCCTCCTCTACATACCTTGTCGAGTCGTATGCGTGACTCGGTCGCCAATAATAAATAAAATGATAAGTATACATGACTTAGATTATAGGATAATCCTAATTTTATTTCACCAAGAATAACACAGAGATCGTAAGCTAATCGTAGTTGCGATTCCCACATATGTTGAGATGTATTTAAAATAGTGTTGCAACTAGTTATATTGTTCATTTGTGTTTCACCTTTCCTTCTTCAAAACCTTTAATATCGAAATATGTGGGCAATAAATCAAGAAAAATCAAGTATAGTCTTTTTGCACTAAGAGCTATAGGTTGGAATGAGGGGGTGAGGGTGCTTTTATAGATTTGGAGTGCATAGGGAGTGAGACACATATAGGTGCAAAGATAGGATCCATAGTGCATTGGGTATGCACATGGGTAGGTGTGATGGGAAAAATTAAATTTGAGTGGGTGAGGTTAGTAAATGAATGGTGAGTTGTATTTTAGCTCCATTTTATGGGGTTTTATGTTTTTTTGGTCTTTTTTTGTTTTATAATGTTTTTGTATTTTTGAATAAGGGACCTCATGTGTACGATGTGCTTTCTAGTGTCTGCAGGATCAACTTCAATACCTTTGCTAGATATAATAAATCCCAACGGTTTACTTGACATGAATTTGAAGACACAATTTTTACGATTATGATAGACCTTTTATTCCCTAAACCGTGTAAATATCCACCTCAAGATGGTTGGATGTTCTATGCTTGTCACGATTTACCAAATATATCATCAACATAGTCTCAAATGATATCCTGAAGTATGTCATGGAAGATAACTATCATAACTTTTTGATAAGTAGCATCTACATTATTCAAGCCAAATAACACAAATTGATAAGAAAAGGTTACTTAGGGTGTAGTGAATATTGTTTTATGTCGATCTTCGGTGGAAATATTAATCTTATCATACTCTCAAAAACATCTAAAAGAGATAATATTTCGTGCCCTATGTAGAGACAATCATGTCAATATTAGGTAAAGGGAAACCATTTTTCAAACATACTTTATTGATATCTCAAAAGTTTGTACACATTATAATACCTGCAAGTTTATTTCAAATAGGAACAATTTTAGATTAGTTATATGAACCCCACATCTAAGAGCTTTTAAAGTTCTTCTTTAATGAGAAGGGTGATTTGTCGGTGCATTTTTGAGTTTTTGTTTCATTGATTTTGTTGCTTCATAGATGACCAAATGATGAACCACCAAGGAAGGACTAAACCCATGTATGTATTCATGTGACCAGGAAAAGACATATAAGTAATTATTGTAAGGGGTGACAAGAGATTTCTATTCATGTGGATTGAGATTTTCTCCCAATTTAAAAACCATAGGTTATTCCTTTATACCAATGTTTATATTGATTGTCTCTTCAAAGCAAATAGTTTTGATCCATCTTCAAGCTATGTAGGAGTAGGGGAATATTTTGTTCCTCATATTTGGTGTCTTAGGAAGGTTTTGACTAATATAATCATAAATTTTATTTTATGTTTTTTTAGTTTTACCTTCCAATAAGTGTCTTAGAGAGGTTTTCACCATGAGATGTAGATTTTTGATTTTTCTTGACTAAGTAACATGACCTATTCCTCTAAGTATTTTGATGCATGCATGTTGATTTTGAATCCTTTATTATGATTACCTGATAGGATATCATCTATAACAACTTCCTTGTTTTGAAAGAAATTGAACAATATGTGATATTTTTGGTCCTAATCAAATAGGATAAAGTATTGTACGTTGATATGTATGGTTAGGATATTATTATCAAGGAAAGGTTTTTAAGGAAATATATTCATAAAGGATATGACGGGACCTAATATAGATGTTGGAAGAGGCTTCCTCATTGATAGAAGTGGTTTCATTGACATCATCATGCAAGATATTGAATGGTTTCAGTCTTTTGCCATAGTGAGTCAAATTTGAGTGAGATGGAGTGGGTTCATGAATACTTTTCTCTTGATGCAAATTATTCATATTTGATAATTGATTATTTTAAACATCCTATTTTCTAGGGGAGTTCAAAATATTTGAAATAGGAAGAGAAAATATCATCATAAAGTGAAGAGCTAAAGGGGCTACTAATGTCTTTGTTTACAAGAAAATATTCTTTTACAAATAATCGAAAGCAAAAAAATGTCTCCTTTTTTGTATGTGTGTTGGCTTGCCACTAATTCTAAGTCAAAGAAGAATTTTGGCAACATGAAAGGCCTTATGAAGCTCATACTATCCATTACCTTTGTTAATAATCTTGAATTTAGATTTGGATGGTGGATTGTTTGATTAGAATGGAAGATCATTAGGATGGATGCGGGATGAAAATTCCTTGGTTTATGATTTGTGTGAGTTAGGATAAATGTTGTTTCTTGGGAAAATATTAGATCTGGGATAGTGACCCTCTGACATTTTACAATATTGGAAGGGTTGAGGATCTCCATGATTATAAGATCCTTTCCTTGGAATGAGAACTTATGAATTTATGGTAAGTGTATGGGATGGATTGAATAACATGAATTCATGGTCTACCAAGGAGGATATTATAAGTGAGATCAATATCAATGACGTGAAACCAAGTTTGGTAGGTGACAATATCAAATTCAAGAGGAAGGGTGATTGTTCCTCGCAAGAGGAATGCCAGTGGACTTAATTGATTAGAAGGTAAGTCTGTAGAGGTGCACGCAAGGAGTGCAGGATGGGATAGGAGAGAAAGAGAGCATGCAGGAGGAAGGTACGCAAGGGAAAATGGAAGGAGAGAAGAATATGAAGGGGAGTAGGAAGGCTCGTAAGGGCACGAAGAGGACCGTAATTGTGTCAAGGTGTTTAAAAGAAAAAATATTGAGAGCGCGTAATTTGAAATGTGAAACACTAGAATCAGGATGAAAATATAAGTTATCCAGATAACTAGGAGACTTATTTGGATAACAGAAATGACGTCTCATTTCCCCCACTCGATGGGTGTCATGATATGTGTAATGTTAGATGGCTTCCATGTTAGGTCATCAGGAAGTGATGTAAAAATGATTCCCATGCTAGGTCATCTAGGAAAGTAGTGATGTAACTCCTAAGTTAGATCATCTATGAGGCACAATTGAGTCACACTTTCAGACCGATTTATTGACTTAATTAGAATTTTAAATGCATGTTTTGAGATTGAATGTATACTATATATTACTCATGGAGAGATTTTTCTCTTGCTGCCCCAAGATTAGGTCATTAGGGGGAATTGATATAAAGTAGTAGCAAATGTCACATGTTGTATGAGTGGATGATGTATTAGAGATGTGTGATGATCATGTAGTAGCCTCAGAGGGATCATAGGGTGATTTGATTGTATGCCCCCTTTTGACGAAAGGGTGAGTCATGGTAATAACGAATGTTGATCTGAAAGTAGAGTTGAAACGATGTAATAGTGAACAAAATGAAGTATAGTGGATGTCACCAAATTGTGTGTATATTGAGTTGAAAATGGGATAGATTGGAATATAACATTGTGGAATATAGACAATACGAAAGTAGGTGGAATTATAAACCAAATGGCGTAGAGATGGGGAAGAAAAAGAGTATTGAAGCTCAAGATATGAGTGAAACCGTGTGTCATGTATTAGTTGGAAAATGAGCACAAATGGTAACTATAGTAAACAAGGTATTGAGAAAAGTGTTATATATAGTAATGGTAAAAAGTGAATAGTGACTTCATTTGAACCTTGATTGCATGTGATTCTAAGCTTTGAGCTTGTGATGATGCCACAAATTAAAGCAATGAGAGTAAGAAGATTCTAGATGGTAGCAATGGTCGTGGCAAACACGATATAATGATGAGTTGGTAAGTGCGGTTATTTTGAAAAAAAATGATGAAATTTATTCATTTTTCATCAATTTTTTGTAAAATTTTGATTTTTGAGTTTTTAGGCATTTCTAACTTGGGTGAGAGTGTCCAAGTCACTAACATCCTTTAGGAAGCAAGCACCTAGATCTAGGCATTAGCAACCTACTCTTGTGTTCCTACATCCTACTCCAGGGCGTTTGTTACCTAGGAGATTGTTTTGACCCCTTAACGTGATAAGTGTGACATTTAATGTAGTTGGGTATTATGGATAGTCATTTTGTGTATATATGAGGTGCTAATGTCACATTTTTATTGGTGTTTTGTGTTTTGTAGAGGGATATCCATTCGAGGGAGTTCCGTGGAGGTCAACACTTGAGTACATTGTTGGGATTGGGCTTATCTCGACACCAAGTGGGATATACTAGACTCTTCCTGATCGTGACACATAGTGAAGTGGGGGAGGTACCCCATAATATGTCGATGGTCACTGCATTATGCGAGAGGTGGTGTGCAGACACTTATATGTTTTTGTTACTCTCTGGGAGATGATTGTGACCCAGAGGATGTATATCACATATTGCGACTATTAGTTGTGGGTAAGAGATTCAGGTGTGATGGTAGTAGAGGATGCTCAGAGATAGATGAGAGTAGCTAAGCGGTATTTTACAGGGACACGGGTATAGAAAGAGACCCATATTACCTTGGATGCCATATCGAGATCGTGTACTCCATGATTGCATAATTTTATTACGCTTGTTATTTATTTCATCATCGGTGGTAGTGGAGGGTGGAAGTATGGGCATCTTGTATAAGATTCATGATATTTGTCGGCATATAGAGGAGGATGGTACTAGGTATTCATGGGCACGATGTGTATTGGAACATTTGAATAAGGACCTATAAAGGTTCACGCAGGAATATGGGGGTGGACTTGAAGCCATTACATGTGTGGGCCTATGAGCATATTGTTATATTGAGGCCACTCAATGGGCCACATGCCGATTGGGTGAGTCCCAAGATTTTTGCAATGAGGTGGATAGGTACACGTAATAGGAGACTAGTTACTACTACTACATATAGATCTATGTTGGATTGTATGGGGCAGAGACCATTATATGGAGGTGATAAACTAAAATGTAAATATATGGACTAGTTAATCTAAGTTATGAATAGTTGTAAATAAAGTAAATAGATGGTGTAAATAAATGTAAAGATGACCCAAGTAACTAATCTAGTGAAAGTAGAAACCCTAATATGTAAGAATAATAAGGAAAATACTTAGTTGATTGGGGACATCTAAATTGTTTCATGGGCAGAATGAACATAATATTTTGGAAGAAGGAACAATCGTGCGTAAGTCCCGAAAAGGAATGGTTTGGGTTGATTCTTTGGGTGGAGTTCCTAGAAAGGGACCGTGGGGACCTATGGGTAATCTTATATGCAAAATGAGCACCTTGGTCAGTGCAATAGGTATGGAACTAAGTTTTACAGGATTGGAAGGTGGTCCAAAACCCTTGCTATGTGTCACATCGATTGATTACACTGCGTTAGGTGTCAATGATAATCCCAAATGTATAAAAGACCTACAAAATACCAAAGAGGAGTATCAAACCCTAAAAAAAGAAGAATGCAAATGAATGGGTCAGACTGACCTCAGCTACCACAACATTGGGCTTATTAACTGAGCATTACACTACATTTCAGACCCAAATGTAGTTCGGTGTGTGTGTGTGTGTATCATGTACCCTAAGTTCTCTTATACCATATGCACTTTGTGAAGTAGTGAGCAATAAATAGATGTAGAAAATTTAATAGAATGTGTGCATGGAATAGAATATAATCCTCCCCTATGTTGTGTGTGATGTAGATGTCCTAGCCTTGTGCCTTGTGATGGAGCTATGTGGATGCAAGTGATCTCCAATGTAATAGATGGATGCAACTCTAGATGGATGATAATAGTGACTAGTGTTTGGTCCCTCATTATGGTCTCATAACTTTATATTTATAGGGTTATCTTGATCTAATTTCATAATTAACCCCAAAATGGCCAACCACCAAAAAGATAAGAATCTAAAATAGCTAGAAAGATCCCAAAAAGTGGCGGGGAAAGTGTGAAAAGGATCAAGGCACCCCTGGTGGGACTAGGGCACCCCAAGATTAGCTTGGGCACCCCAACAGAGGATAAAAGCATGAAAAGTGATGAAATATGAATAGGCGGTGTGTAGGTGTACAAGGTTGGTAATGACGAAATAAAATAAAAGAAGATGGCCAAAAGACGGGGGTTAATTAGTACTTTCTTCACTCAAAAACCTTTTAAATAGTAGTATGAGACCGGGACTAAATAATGTCTAAAGTGCATGATTTTTTGTCTACATTTTCCCCACTTTATGTTGGTGAGTAGAAAGCTTGGTAACATAAATTAGATAGAGATGTTTACACGATAACCATGTAGATCGATGTAGAAAGTGTTCCGAGGAATAGAAAAAATTGGAATGATAAAAAGATGATGGAGCATGGAAACTATAGATGAAAATGCACAAAAAAAGTGATGAGAGTGACCTTAGGATGGAAAAGTGTGTAGTTTTTGATGTGTGTGTGATGTACGTTCATGGTTAGTATAGTATGTGTTGTCACGAAGTGTTGTTTGTTGACATTTTTTTTTGTTTCCCCATTTGACTATTTGTTCTCATACGACTGACCTATAAGGATAAAACAATCAAGTAGTCAAATATATATGTATGTATGTGTAAAAATGCAATGTAAAAGATGCATGTAAATTTATGTAAATGTAAATATGTAAATGAAAGAGTGTAAATGGAACATGTGCACCTAATCCATGTCGAGAAAGAGATTATAGAAGGATATCAAGTACTACAAGTTTTTTTGGGAAATCTCATGCCACCCTAGTCCGAAGAAGTGTAGGGAGAAAGTTGCATTATTCTCCTTCATGTAACTTCTTCCCTAAATGTGTGTGAAGAGATATTTGTATGTCCTAGTTTTTGGGTGATCCGATGCCACTCGCCAAATTAGTATAGGAAGGCACACCCAGTGTAACCTCTAAACCTATAATTGCTTCCCAAAATGCTAAGGACAACCATGTCCTGTAAAATCCATTGTGTATGGGGTTTTGTAGACTAGTCTGAACCCACTCGTTATATATAACTAAACCAAACCGGTGTATAATCTCTGTGTAGTGTGTATAAAAACCCCAAATGATTCCCCCTATTTTGGGGTGCATGTGACATCGTTGATAGGAGAAATGTGGCCCCAAAAGAGGACTAACTGCAAAAAAAGTGAAATTGTGCCATGCAGAGGGAAGGGAATGTACTTGGTAGAAGGTGTGCACAAAAAAGGATGGATATCCAAAAAAAATGTTAGTATGAAAAAACATGCATGTAAAAGATAGTGTGTAAGATATGCAAATAGTGTAAAAGCTAGCAAGAAAAGTAATGTAAGCACGAAAGAATACAAGAAAGTTACACAAAGGGTTACAAACATGGACATCACTCACGATGTCACAAGACACAAAAAGTCCATCATGGTCGCATACAAACAAACAAGTGTACATACCAAACATAGGCAAGGCCCGCATACAAAAGCAAACAATAATAGACAATGCAACAAACAAATATGGAAGCAAATATCCATGCATAACAAATGTTGCACATGAAGCACTTGTTAGCATGTTAGAAAGATAACTAGTATGTCAAGAGCATGTATACCCAACTAATGTAAAGTGCTAAGTAAAAATGAAATAATAACACCTGGAAGAGACAAATGTGGATGCCCCCAACAACCAGTGTAGGAAGGGTATAAGGCGAGCATCTATGTTGCATGTAAGAGACCTATATCTGCAATCACAACTAGAAAAATATGTGAATGTGCATGTGTGGATGATATAGATAAATGACATACAATAAGATAACTAGCATGTGTAATAAAGTGACCATGGATAAGCAAAAGTAAGCAAGAGTAAGAGCAACCATAATATTTAGTATGTTTTGGATGGATGGAATGGAATGGGACATGGAGTGATATGGGCCGCATGCCCCCTAGTGAATGGAAATTAATGCAATGAGGTTCATTTAGTTTCCCCCCTCAGAATTCAATAATGAACCATAAACGAGAGTGCATCATCGGGAAATGGTCGAAGTGTGTGGTGTGTCTAATGCATTGTGATGAATGTGTATGTGTATTGAAGAGATGTGACCTAGAAAAGATGATATGTGTGTGAACCCTATAGCTGAAGCATATATCACAACAAGATGAATGTAGGAGTGATAATTTAGCCTAAGCCTATATCATTACAAGATGAAAGGATGAGTGATGATTTAGCCTAAGCGTATATCACTATGAGATAAATGGTAAAGGAGTGGTGATGTAACCTAAGGTGTATACAACTACTATATGATAGGGGGTTGACGATTTAGCCTAAATTGTATGTTACTAACCTAGAAATGTCGCATTATTCAATGAATGTAAATGTGTGATGAAGAGAAGTTCCATTTGATTTGTAAACCCTCGGTAGTCAAAGTATAGACCAAGGAACTAAAGTGCATCATAGGGTAGTGAGTGCAGCGTGTAGAAGATGATGTAGTATATGTAAGGAAGATGGTAAATGACCATATGATATGTAGGATGGGTAAATATACGGTGTGTAGTAGGAAATTTTATATGTGTAGAATGCATAAAGTGTAATGTGTAATATGCAATGTAATTGTGTAGATAGAGTGATAATGTAGTATGTGAGATGAAATGTTGCTAGACTCGTATGTAATGAAAAATAGTATAGTATGTATAGATGTGTGATGTGAAGATGTGTGGTGTATGATGAAACACAATGTGTAATGCCTATAGTGTAGTGTGTGGGGTTCATGTGTAGTAATCCCTCAATAGTCAAGTGTGAACTGGAGCACAAGAGTTTGTCATCGAATAATGGTCAAATAGTGTGTGATGAGTTTTTCTATTGATGTATGATTATCTACGTATGAAAGATGTGTTGATACTAATGTGAGGGGGGGTTGTGTGAATGTGATTCCCCCAAGTGTACTATGATGATGGATATCTATGCAATGATGTGAGAGGTGCCATGCCATTGTGGGAGAGTGTTGTTTGTGTCGTGATAAGAGTGAGGGCCAACACAATGGTATGTCGAAACAATAGTAGGACCATGTGATATTGGTGGCTGAATTTGAGATGTGTATTGTTCATTATTAGGAGTAGTAGCTTTGAAAAAGTGATTTGTTTTATCTTATGTGGGGTTGATGACAATTCAGTAAGACTTGATGGAGAAGAAGGTGGACTGATTTTGAGAGGTGGTTGTGTAATTTCACTTGGTAATGTTGTGGATGACTTGAGAGGAGGCCAAGTTGCACTGAGTTTTAAAGGAGGTTGTTTAGGTTGACTTGGTAATATTGTAGATGACTCGAGAAGAGGTGTTATGTTGATTTTGAGGGGTGGTTCTTGAAGTGGTTATTTACTTTCCTTAGAAATTATGTCATGATGCTCATTAGGCATAAACCAATCATATTTAGGAACCCATTAAGATGTAGCATTTGTAGATGGGCATGCAAAAAATTGTGTGCAATGAATGAGATAAAGCCTTGATGCTCAAGATGTTTAATTCTTCATTATAAATCATAACAATCATTATCATTATGCCCATTGAGTCAATGATAATTGCAATATGGACGACCTTGATATTTTGCTAGCCGATAAGGAGGATAGTAATGAGTAGGTGGTAAAGCAATCAATTGATGACTAAGGAGCTTAGTAAGAATTTCATGTTGTTTAGTAGTATGGTTAAAGATGAGACGCTCTGGTAATGGTATGACTTGAGGTTCGTTGATGTGAGCACATGTAGTAGACATAGACTCAAGATGTGATGTAGAAGGAGAAAAATATGAGCCTGAGAAACGTCCTTAATATGTTTGATTTCATATTTGAGAGATGTAATGATGGATTCCATAGATTGAAATAAAGAATTAATATCTTGAATAGATTTGCAAATAGATTAATTGGATTTGGAATCAAGGGAGTCCTCATAAAGATGACCAAAAAGAGCATTAACTTGGGTAGTGATATGTTGATAGGAAGATGCATGGTCTCTAGGGTTTTTTGTAGAACGTCTTCACAAGATGGGTGCATTTGAATCAATTGAAGCAAGGAGACTTGATAGACATTAGATTCCATGATAGAAAAGATGATAAAATCCATAGATCAAAGGTGGATTCAAAGATCAGGTTCACCAAAAATGATTAACTAAAATGCAAATATATGGACTAGTTAATCTAAGCTATGAATAGCTGTAAATAAAGTAAATAGATAGTGTAAATAAATGTAAAGGTGAACCAAGAAGCTAATTTTGTGAAATTAGAAACCCTAATATGTAAGAAGAATAAGGAAAATACTTAGCTGATTCAGGGAGAGATCGAAGCGTGTCGAAGAATGAACAAAATAACTGGAAGCAAGAATGAGTGTGCAGAGGTCCCAAAAAGGACTAATTTGAGCTGATTATCTAGACTGGAGCACCCAAAAAGGGAATGGGGCACTTGTGGGTACTCTATTCTACAAAATGGGTGCTCGAGTCTCGTGTAATAGGTCTGAACCGAGTTTCACAGTTCAAGTAGGTGGTCTAAAACCCTCGTTATGTGTCACATTAGATTGGTTGCACTACACCAGGTGTCGTGGATAATCCCAAATGTATAGAAGACTTGTAAAAGACCAAAAAGGAGTATCAAAAACCTAAAAATAATAATGCAAATGAATGGGTCAGATTGACCTCAACTATCACAACAAAGGGGTCTTACTAACTGAGTGTTGCACTACATTTTGGACCCAAATGTAGTTCTAGTGTGTGTGTGCATCATGTGCCCTAGGTGCTCTTGTGCTAGTTACACTTTGTGAAGTAACGAGAAATAACTATATGTAGAAAATGTAATAGAATGTGTGCATGGAATAGAATAGAATCCTCCCCTATGTTATGTGTGATGCAGATATCCTAGCCTTGTTCCTTGTGATGGAGCTATGTGGATGCAAGTGATCTCTAATACAATAGATAGATACAACTATATATGGTTGATAGTAGTGACTAGATCTTGGTCCCTCATTATGGTCTCATAAATTTATATTTATAGGGTTCTCTTGATCTAATTTCATAATTAACCCCGAAATGGTCGACCACCAAAAAGATAAGGATCTAAAACGGCTAGAAAGAGCCCAAAAGTGGCGAGGAAAGTGTGAAAAGGATCGGGGCACCCATGGTGGGACCAGAGTGCCCATGGGTGCCCCAGTCAAAGCTAAAATAACACAAAGTGACGAAATATGACTGGGCATATAAGTGTAAAAGGTTGGGAATGAAAAAATAAAATAAAATTAGATGGCCAAAAGCTAGGGTTAATTAGTACTTTCTTCACTCAAAAACCTTCTAAATAATAGTATGAGTCTGGGACTAAATAATGTCTAAAGTGTATGATTGTTAGGAACCCGTGCTCCTACCCTTCTGTTTGCTTCATAGCAGATTAGTTACTTTGGACGCATGTGCTTTGTGAGTCGCCCCTTCGGCATATTTTAACAATCCCACGTGTGCGGGAAGCAGTAGTTTCTTCAGTAGGAATCAGTATATAAGAAGGTGTTGAGGCTCAGTGAAGCATCCACGAATATATTGTGTTGCGCTTGCTCGAAGGAGGTTGCCCCCTCGAAGAGGCCTGCGATTCAATATCATTTTGATTTATTTTCAATATCATTTCAAGTTATTTTTCTCGAGTTATTTGTTGCAAGTTATTTCATTTCTAGTTAAAATTACTATGATTGGTAAAATAGTGTTGCAGGGTCCTCACATCTGGTATCAAAGCACTTTCCACGGCCAATTTTTTTCCTCTCAAAGAAATTACAATGATCTAATTTTTCCCACCGTATGCTCTCACCTCACCTAAACATGATCTTGGTGATCGGAAAGTGGTCCAGATCTTGTTTGCATTATGTTCAGAATGTCGCATTCTATTTTATAGATTTGGGTAGAAGTTGTGAGTTGTGTCATTTCAAGCAATATTGCATTCCATTTGCATTCTGTTAACCATCCCTGACAGTTAGTTTCAGGTAAAAACCAGATAACCAGACATCCAGATCTAGAAGAAAGAGAAGCACATTCCACAGGAACTCCTTAACTTTCACACGAAAACCTGCACGGGCATTGGCTAGAGCCAGGCAACCTTGAAAGTTCTAAGTGGTTGTCTCCATTTCCAAACCACAAGCTTCAGAAGCCATCCTTCATCATTTTCTTGAGACCATTCTTCTCTATGAAAAACCAAATCGGGAAAAAATCATTCTGATCTATTGATTTAAGGTATGGTTTCATTTTTGGTTTGTGTGTAGGGTCTTCGGTGGGTGCTTGAGAATTCTTCCGCTCACGAACAATAAAAAGGCATTGGAAATTCTATTTTTAGCCATATATTTCATATTATAGCTCCATTTTCCTTAAAAATTTCTTGGAACACCGAAATCCCAATCCACACATTTCATACGTTGAGGTTCCAAGACCCAATTCCACTTTTATCACTTAGAAATCACCATTTTCAATTTTTTTAGGGTTTTCTATAACTTCTTCATTTTTTACCTGATTGCCCCAAAATTCACACACATTATTCCTTTCACTATTCCTCTCCTTTTTCCTTAAGGAAATTTTTTTCATTCTTACCATTACGGCCCCAAATTACATTTTTCCTCCGTCAAAATTGCCTAGAAAGTGCTAAAAACCCCATCCAAGTCCATTCTCCCATTTTCTTGAGCTCAAATCCCAAATTGCCATTACTAAACATGTTTTAGAAAGAGTTTTTCTATCCATTGCCAAAAAAAACCCCTGGTTATGGTTGTCACCCATATAGGCACAAAATTCATGGAGGAAGAACTTGAAACATCAAAGCCAGTCACTAAGCTAGCTTAAAGGTGCGAGATTTAATCAATAGAATGATATTTTGATCAAACAATGGAAAAAGGAGGAGTCCTCCTCACACAACTCCTTCTCCAACCAATCCCATGGGCCCAAGCTGGACTTTCCAAAGTTCAATGGTACAGATCCTACATGATGGATTTATCAAGTCGAGCAGTTCTTCAACATTCACGACACTTATTCTGTCAATCAAGTCCCAATCACCTCCTACCATTTGGAAAAATATGCACTACAATGGTACCATTGGTATCTCATAGCAAATGATGAACCCGATTGGAAGAAATTTACATCCCTCATTTTGGGTAGATTTGGTCCCTCTGAATTTGAGGACTTCACCGGAGCTCTCACCAAACTCCGCTAGCTCAATTGGTTTGAGAGTATCAAAGCAGGAGTTTGAGAAACTAGCTAATCACACTGAAGGGCTAACAAAAGACTTCTTCAAGATTTGTTTTGTTAGTGGCCTCAAGGAGCCAATCTGCTTAGAGGTGAAAATGTTTCACCCCACCAACATGATGGAAGCCTTGGGCCTGGCTAAGTTGGCTAAAGATAAAATCTCAAAGCATAATATCAACTCCCACTGTCATCCATAGCCAAGAACCCAACCAACCAGCGGCCAATGTCCAACACCCAGATCAAGTGTCTCACCGAGGCCGAGATGTGGGCACGTAAGGAGAAGGGATTATGTTACAACTGTGATGATAAATGGGTTAAGGGTCATAGGTGCATCACACAAAATCTTTACCTACTAGATGTGGAATCACCACCAAAGCAAGACAGTGAGGTCGATAGCTAGGACTTCCAGGATGCTCCAGATGAACCAAGCCCCGCAGAGGATTCCACACCCAGGAGGATCAACCAGAGATCTCCTTGCACATACTAGCTAGTGTTACCACCCCACAAACTATGAAGGTCAAGGGGTGCTTCAAAAATATTCCTCTCATAATCCTCATTGACTCATGCAGCACACACAATTTCATTGATCCCCGCATTGCTAAGCAAGAAGACTGCTTTTGTGTACCCTTGTTCTAGCTTTGAAGTAATGATTGCTAATGGGGGAACATTTCCTTATAAAGGGAAATTTCATAATGTACACATTGTGATAGGTGACTATACACTTTGATCGGATATGTTTTCCCTACCTCTAGGTAGATGTGATGTGGTTTTAGGTGCACAATGGCTCCACACTTTGGGACCCATTCTATGGGATTTTTCTGAGCTCTAGATGTAGTTCACAGATAATGGCTAGAAGCACACCTTAAAGGGATTATTGTCAGGATCTTCTTCCATCATCAGCTCCCATCACATGGAAAATATTTTGAAGAAAGGCTCCCATGGGATAATTTCCTAGTTACACTCCATCCAACTCCAACCCCCACTACCGCTAGCAACCCTACGGACTTACAAGCCATCCTGACAAACATGCTACTATTTTTATCAAACTAATGGGTTTGTACCCTTCACATGGCATGAAGATCACTGCATCACATTCTTCCCAGAAGCATCCCCCCAACATGTCCCTACCGTTATCCATATCTGTAAAAGACTGAAATTGAAAACCTAGTCGGGACCTCCTCAAATCCGATGTCATTCACCCCAACACCAACCCATACTCCTCTCTAGTACTTCTTGTCCACAAAAAGGACAAATCATGGTGGCTTTGCATTGAATTTCATGCCCTTAACCACCTCACCATCAAGGATAAATTCCCCATTCCAGTCATTGATGAGCTTTTGGATGAGCTCCATGGGAAATTATTTTCTCTAAATTGGACCTTTGCTCGACTATCACCAGATTTGAGTGCATCCTGAAGACATTCCAAAAATATCCTTCCACACTCATGATGGTCACTATGAATTTTTGGTCATGCCATTTGGCCTTACAAATGCCCCTTCCACCTTTCAAGCACTCATGAATAAAATCTTTTAGCCTTTCCTCCGTCAATTTATCCTGGTTTTCTTTGACGATATCTTGATCTATAACCGCACATGGGTCGAGCACCTCTAGCATATTGATAGGGCATTACAAATTCTGGTAGATAATAAATTATGTGCCAAACATTCCAAGTGTTCCTTTGGCCTCAAAGAAGTGGAATATCTAGGGCACATTGTCTCTGCGACGATGGGGTCCATGTCGATCCGACAAGATCAAAGCAATGTAGGAGTGGCCTCGACCAACAACTCTCAAGAGCCTTTGTGGTTTCCTAGGCCTTATCGGGTACTACCACAAGTTCATCAAGGACTATGGAAAGATCATGGCCCCTTGACTACCTTATTGAAGAAGGATTCCTTCAACCTAGAACACAGTAGATGACCAAGCATTTGTGGCTCTTCAACAGGCTATGTGTAGCACACCAATTTTGGCCATGTCAGACTTCACTCAAAATTTCACCATTGAAAGTGATGCATGTGGGAATGGCTTGGGTGTTTCCTTCTCAAGAGGTTCACCCAATTTCCTTCACTAGAAAATCTCTTTTGGGCCAAAACTTAGCCTTGTCTACATATGAGAAGGAAATGATGGCAATTCTCCATGCAATACAAAAATGATGGCCATACCTACTGGGGAATCATTTTTGCATCAAAATAGATCACCAGAGTTTGAAATATTTCTTGGAACAATGGGTCTCATCCCCAACACAATAGAAATGGGTCAGAAAACTCATGGGGTATGATTATGAGATAACCTATAAGAAGGGTAAAGACAATATTGTGGTTGATGCTCTCTCACGTGCATTTGAGGACCAGAGACATCCTTGTCGGCCATCTCCATTCCCATCCCAAACTAGCTGGAATCTATAAAAAGGGGTATGCACTTGATCCCTCCTCACAACAGACCTCATCATCGATTAGCCACCGACCACGCAATCATACTAAATTATTCATAGGATGGTGAATTTTTGCACCATAAGGGTCGTTTGGTGCTTCCCCATTACATAAACCTTCATCAAGTTGTCTTCTATGAAATCCATGCTTCTCCATCAATAGGACACTCTAGATTTCTCAAAACCTATGAGCGAGCATGCCAAAAATTCTTTTGGAAAGGAATGAAGGGTGTTATTAAATATATGGTGGTAGAATGTGCTACCTGACAACGCACAAAGGTGAGACAACAACAATTCCTAGTTTGTTGGAGCCCTTGCCAATTTCGACTAGGATCTAGATAGATATCTCTATGGATTTTATCAAGGGTCTCCCTAGGTTGGGAGGTAAATCAATGATCTTGGTTGTGGTTGACCACCTCTCCAAATATAGTCATTTTTGTTCCCTCACCCATCCATATAAAGCCTCCATGATCACCCAGATTTTGTGGATCATATTTTCCATCTCGCATGGTATTGTTGCCTCCATTTCTCCGATCGTGATGTAACTTTCACCAGAAAATTTTGGATAGAGATTTTCCGACACACAGGCACCCAATTGAAGATGAGCTCCGAGTATCACCCCTAGATGGATGATAAGACGAAATTGTCAACAAGTGTTTAGAAATGTTCCTTCATTACTTTGTTTCAGAACAACACCAGTGGACAAAGTGGCTTCCCCTTGCAGAGTGGTGGTACAATACCTCATACCACACTTCTACTAAAATGACCCCATATGAAGCAATCTATGGTCAAAATCCACCAACTCTTCTTCCATATAACCCTGATTCAAGAGTTCATGCAGTTGACACTACTCTCCGCAACCAGGATTAGATTCTCAAGCACTCTATGAGCCAATCTCCACATGGCATAGAACCACATGAAGCAATAGGTTGATCAACACCACTCTAAGTGCACCTTCTAACCAGGTGATATGGTCTTCCTTCATCTCCAACCTTACAAATAGTCATCCTTGAAGCTCAAAGGGTGTCATAAGCTTTCTCCAAAGTTTTACAGAAATATAAGGTCCTCTAGAAAATTGGTTCGGTTGCTTACAAGTTGGATCTTCCACCTTCCTCCGAATTCACCCAGTTTTCCATGTCTCTTGTTTGAAGAAAGTTTGGGAACCAATGTCCAAGAACAAACCACTTTACCACAACTCGATAATGAAGGCTCCATACTTCTCAAACCAGAAGACATCCTAGAGAATCAAATCCACTAACTTTTCTCCCACTCCATCACAGAATTCCTAATCTTGTGGCATGGTATGCAACTAGAAGACACAACATGAGAACCACTTCTCTATATTCAGCACCAATTTTTACATCTGAAGCTTCGAGGACAAATATTTTTCCAAGAGGGAGGGGATGTTAGGAACCCATGTTCCTACCCTTCTATTTTATTTATAGTATATTAGTTACTTTGGACGCATATGCTTTGTAAGTCGTCCCTTCGACATATTTTAACAATCCCACATGTGTGGGAAGTAGTAGTTTCTTCAATAGGAATTAGTATATAAGAAGGTGTTGAGGCTCAGTGAAGCATCCACGAATATATTGTATTGCGCTTGCTCAAAGGAGGTTGCCCCCTCGAAGAGGCCTGCGATTCAATATCATTCTAATTTATTTGTAATATCATTTAGAGTTCTTTTTCTTGAGTTATTTTTTTTATTTGTTTCTATTTCTAGTTAAAATTGTTGTGATTGGTAAAATAGGGTTGTAGGGTCCTCAAAAAATAAAATAAAATAAGATGGCCAAAATACGGGTGTTAATTAGTACTTTCTTCACTCAAAAACCTTCTAAATATTAGTATGAGACTAGGACTAAATAATGTATAAAGTGCATGATTTATTGTCTATAGTAGGCCATATCAAGCTTATGGAGGGTTTCCAGGAGGATGGAGTAGAGCTACGATATATCTTATGTACTATGTGGCTAGAGGATCGGTTTCCTAGAGTGATTGAGTTATTTCAAGGAGAGCATGTATCATGTTAGTTTGGTATTGCTCATGATGTGCTCCCAAAGTTGTATGTATGGGTGTGAACAACAAGAGCACCGAGGAGGCTAGGAGTGATGTCGGGAGTGATACCAAAACCTATAAGAGCACAACTAGTACCCCGGTGTAGATGAGATGGATGCGGCCATAGGCCAATACAAGTGGATGATGTAGGATGTATCGAGGCATATAGTGCATGGTGTGCAGTGCACTGATGGGTGTTATTGTTTCTAGTTATAGCTGATGTGGAGGGAGCACCACCAGTTGGAGTTGCAGAGGGATAGGTAGCTACCCCCGATGGTGATGGTATAGTAATAACAATAGTGAAGCATGAGTATTATCTATTAGTGTGTTAATTGATTGTGGTCACCTGTGTACTAACTAATGTTATGTCTAGATGGTTGTAGGGGATGCTTATTGGTTGTTGATTATCGATACATCGATTCTCACTTTGACATGGAATTTTCCTACTGATGTTCTCATATGAGGCGGGATGTTAGAGTGAGTAGATGCTATTACAGGTGAGCATGCCCACTTTTTCAAACCAATGGATATATCGGTAACAACATGTACCGTATTGTTGAGCAAGTGTGATGAGGTGTGGGTGGAGTTTCAAAAAGCTAGGGAGGATGTAGGTGGAGGATCCCTAGCATAGGATGTGTTCACAAAGTATGTAGAGCTATAGGGTCAGTTGGCCATGGAGCGATAGTCGAGTTGGCTTTATTACATATATAGATGGAGAGATATAGGGGTCGCGACTAGCGGCGTAGATTGAGTCATAAAACATCTAGTTATAGAGCTCTTGTAGTTTTATATAGTGATAATGACAATTATGTATGACATGTATTGATGTACCAATGCATGGGGGTTTGCCCCAGTGATTGTATTTTTGTAACTATGATTTTTGATTATATATATGGATGATTGGTATTATTTCATTGTGTTGATGTGTTATTGATATGTGATGTTTTATTTTCATTACGTAGATGATTATATTGTAAAATGGATGATGATGTTGATTAGGAAATAGATAGATAAGTAATGAAAATTGAATTGTATGTATTAATAGAGATGTGATAAATGGTAATAGATGTATGTATGAGATGAATAATGTGATTGAAAGATAGTAAGAATATATGGAATCAAGTGTAAGCATGATGAAAGAGGGGGGAAAGAAGAGTGATTCCCCCAGCGTATGTGTAAGAAGATGATTTTCATTTATATAAGATCTCTCAACAATCAAGAATGAACTAGAGAACAAGAGTGTGTCATCAGGAAATGGTTTGATAATGTATGCTAGATAGATAGATCATTGAAGTGTATAACGTAAATATGGAACTAGGTTCTTACTTGGAGCATATCTATCCCAACATCCATGTAATAACCATAAGAACTCAAGTGCATCATCAAGCAGTGAGGTGAGAAAAATCACCTACCAAAGATGCAGAGGGTGGAGCAGTGGAAGTATGTGAAGTGGTAGCAGCATGAGAGTATGAGCCAAATTGAATGTCAGATGAGATAATGCCAATGATGGGAGATTTTGTGGTAGGAAGCACAGATTTGATGGCTTAGGAAGCCAATGTGAAGCAAGAGCACTATGCGGTGGATGAGATGGTGTACCGGTGGATGATGTAGCGTTGGATGAGTGAGGTGGAGGCCATGCATGAATAATGATTTGAGGTGGTGGACAAGTGACAACCTTAGAAGTGGGAGAAGGAGATAATTTAATCAAGTAGTAGCACGCTTGTGTGGAATTGGAGAAATAGACCGCTCACGAGAGCGAGAGCTAAAAAAATGACACCCTTGTCTTTTAATTTTTGTAATTAGTCATAAAGGGCACAAAAATCATTATCACGATGGCCATTGATGCGGTGATAATTACAATAAGGATGATCATGTTGGCGATTCAAGTGATGAGGTGGAGGATGCTTATTATAAGGAAAAATAATTAGGTGTTTATCAAGCAAAGAATGCAATACGTTATGAGGCTTACCAGGAATGAGAAACGTAATGGCTCCGAGTAGGATATGGCGAAGACTAAGGTGGAGAGCAACATAGTAGTAGAGATGGACAAAAATTATGTGGTGGAGGAGATGGAACATGTTTGCAAGGTGGAGGAGATGGAGACCTTAGAGGACGTTGAGCAGATGGAATAGGCAAAAAAGTAGAATATGTAGCAACAAAAGAAGTAGAAGGAGAATTGATAACATCTGTAGTAATTAAATCATGTTCTAGATCGATGACCTCATAGCATAAGAGTGTAAATGATTCACGTGTATCATATTGTAAGTTTTATTTTAAAGCAAGAATCGATCCATGACAAAAGATAAATTACTTATCTAGATCAATAGGTTTAAATACTAGCTGATGCATGCAAACATTGAAGCTTTTGTTTTTCCAGGACACAAACTAGGTAGATGATCATGTGTGACTCTAGGATCATTATTTATCATAAAGCATCTAATAAAAGCATCTTCATTGCACAATATACACTAATAGATCTAAAAGGAAAAAGAGTGTACCATTGAAGAACTTCATCAACTAGACTATGATGGAAGGATTTTAGCAATAATTGATCATTCGAATAAAAATACATAGCTAGAAGGTAATGCTTAAGATGTAGAAATGGATTTTCAGTGTCGTTAAAGCATGAAAATGTAGGCATGATGAAATTCTTGGGAAATGTTGAATTGTGAATTTTCTTTGGAATAGGATTGCCATGAAGAGAATTATTATCGATAGAAGCATAGTAGGATTTGCTTTCAAGAGTGAGAGATTAAACTTGAGATTGCAACTAACCAACAACATGCATGAGTGATAAAATGTCATGTGGAGGAACCATAGAATATGTAAGAGGCACATTGAGAGGTTGAAGCTTTCCATTATGAGTGATTAAAGGAATGTGAGAAGAAGAAGTGGAAGATGAAGATGTTATGGGCACCTTGGATGTAAATGTATGAAAGATGGGAGGTGGTATACTAGGATAAGAGGCCACATGAACATCATTGAGATATGAAGAGGAGGAAATAAATGGAGAAGAACATGGAATGTTAGTGGAAATACTAGTGGTAAAATAAAAAGAAAACACAAGAGGTGAGATGGTAGGAATGGAAGAATTATCATGAATGCCATCAAAAGCAACCTCAGAAGTAGATGAAAGTAGAATGGAAAATTCACATTCAACAATCTTAAGAGAAGTAGAATCATTACTAACATGTTCATGCTTAGAAATATCATCTATATCAGAAAAAGTTTCACATGTAAGTAATTCATCAAGTGTGTCATCAACATATAGAAAAATAGGAGAACTATCATGAGATGTATCTTTACAATCATTAGAAGCATATTCAAAAGTAGGAGAATCATTAGATACAACTTTACATTCATCATAACTTGTATGAGTAGTTGCGATCATGCGCATGTACATTTTCATCATGATTTTTATCTACAGTATCATAATCAAGACCAAGCATATAATCGATAATAACATCATCAAGAGTTTCAATAGAAATAGAAGTAGGTGGAGTAGTCCTGGTGCCTATGGAATAATAAGGATTACATCTAGAAAAGCTTCGAGCATTAGGAACAAGGCTGAGAGTAGAGTGTTCAAAACTAGTAGGAATTTTGTGTTCATTAACATCAAGCAATATTTGAACATTAACATCAAATTGAGCATAACGATAAAGATCAAGCAATTCAGCCTCAACAACATCATCAAGGATAGGATTAACACTCTCATGATGCATGGTTTGCTAGGAGAGGAAGATCTACTTTTATCCATTGGATTTTAGTGGATCCTAGGGAAAGGAATTTTAAGAAACAGGTTCACCAAATGATTTAATAAAATCTGAATATTTTATTAAAATCTAATTTCGTAAATTGTTACAATGATATACAATAAATAAGATAATATATTTTAAGCACTATAGATGTAAGAAAATGAGAGAGATAGGGAACTTATCTGATTTTCACTTATCCCAAAGTACACCCAATCTGAAAGAAATAATGAAAAGGTGGGCGGGATGTTGAAAATACTTGATGTGAATTTTGGAACCTGCGGACAAGTCGAGACATGGGCACCTAGGTAAGGGAGGGGTACTAGAGACCTCTCATGGGCACCGAAGTTTGTAGAAAATCTCATAACCCTATTTCTTTAGTGTCGCAATGGTTTCACCACCCTTCATTGTTGATCACTTGTAGGTAACTAGAAGATCACCAAATTCACCGTAAAATAAATAATATCCTATAAAACCCCAAACTACATCAAATCCTAAAAAGAAAGATCCAAATGGGGAGTCGACGTCCTCGAATAACCATCAAAGTGAACTTACAACCAAGCATTGCACTACATCTCAAACTCCATGTAGTTCTATGTGTTTGTGTGTGAAATAGTTCTCCTAGGTTGCCCTTGTGTCGATGACGCCAAGATAATGGGTTGTAGCTAGATAGAATGCAAATGTGTGGGATGGAATTTAGAAACTTCCCATTCCTATGTAGAGTAATAAGCCCAAAATGCATTCCCTTTGATAGTATGTAGATATATAACCCTTGATAAAATTTCCGCCATTATAATGGTATGTATGTTGTGTTTATATAGGGATCTCTTGCTTGAATTTCAACACTAGTGACACGACATGCCTGAATAGGACCTCAGGATAGGAGTAAGAAAACTAAAAAGGCTGACCACAAATGTCAAAAATGTGAACAAAAACAAAGAGGACATGAGCATCGAGGCCATACAAGAGTTCCTGGGAGCTAGTGTCCAATCTTTCACACTAGTGTCCTGAGACAACTAAAGAAAAATGTGAAAAAATTGACATGACACAAGGATCCCTGTGACCTGACTAGAAATTGGTGTAGAAGCGACAGATGTGAGAGATAAAACAATAGAAAGAATCAAAGAAAGTGGATGGACTAGGAAGTGTGTTACTAGTGAATATTTTTCTTACTCAAGATCAATGCATAAAACAACATAATTGGCAGTATAGTAGAATAGTAGTATGTGCATAATTTGTGTCTACATCTTGATTCAGGATTACCCTCCAACAATCGTATGACAAACATAGTGAATGCATCATTAATTTTTGAGAAATGGTGGTTGTTCTCCTTCAGTGGTCAATTGTGGATACTTCTCAAAGCGGGGACCTTCGAGAAATTTTAAGTGAGGGACAGGCATTTGAATGGTCTTGTGTTTGCAAGAGTAGACTAAGTATGATGTCATCAAGACCTTCTTAGTAGCTAGTAAATAAAACAATTATTGATGGATGTTTTCATTTATTATCTATCCCAAGTTAATCATCTCCTTACCCTACTATGACAATAAGGATGAATTGTGTCATCCAATATTGAAAATCCTTCATGGCCTCTTCTCCCATTACCATGTTCAATAGGATGATTGCATCAAAATATTCTTCATGAAACTCACTTCTAAACAGAGCTTTTGGTACACAAGAAGGGTTTCTCCCTTACTTCAACCATGACCACAATGTAAGACCTGGAGGTAGGATTCTATTTTATTCCATTTGGAGTGAGCACCGCTAGAATTGTGTTGTCATCTGCACTTATGATTCTTGACTCGGCTCGTAGTGATGAGAACCTACCAATACCAAATTTTTACTTTGGATAGACATGGGATTACCACTCATAGCATACAATCCACTCATGAACACCTTGTCTTCTATTAGTTCCTCGGACTTCTAAGCATTTGGTTCTTTAGATCTTCTAAGTCTATATGAGCAACATCACTATCACCCACTCCTAGATATTTTGATACCAAGGCTAAAACAGGGTCTAGACCAACAAACTTTAACTTCATGTTTGTAAAAATCAACAAGATGGGAGAAAATGAAGATGATATCAACTTTCTACAATCGAATCAGAGACTTTCTATTTTTAGCAGGTAGGGTTCGGGAATTATTTTTTTGGGAAAAAAATCTTTTTTGCTCGAATTTAGTTTATGAAACCCCTAACATGCTAAAAATACTTTCATTGATGTTTCTTTGTTGTTTTTTTAAATTTTCTATTTTTGGAAAGTTCTTTTTCGCTTTTTTAGAAACTTGCCTGTTTGACCTAGTTTGTCATCTTCATTGTTTTTCGAATGCACTAATCTAAGAGAACTTAATATTTTTGGTAAGTTGCTATTTTTAGTAAGTGATGGTACCAGATACTTACTATTTTTATAAATATCACTTATCCATGTCCGTTTGCAATGAAAATGTCTTCATTGGATTCGGCTAGTCTCCGGGACCGGTGCTCCAAATTTCACCGTGATGTCTTCCGAATGCTTGGAAATTGAAATTTTGGCTTCTATGGAATGAAAATAGGGTTTTTGTTGTTAAAAAATTATGTCATCATCCAACTTGTAGTAATTTTTTCTTTTTTAAGGCACCTGGAATGTGGAACTACTGAGAAAATATCAATGGAATCAGTTGCAAATTTGAGAATTATGAGTTTTTTATGGTTTTTGCATTCGTGGCTTTCATGGGAGAAATTTGAAAATATGCTTGGTAAAATTACAGGGTTTTCAAGGTTTTGTATCATCAATAATGGAGGTCTAGTTAAGAAATGAGGTGAGCAAAATTTATTTGAGTTTATAGCTTGCACGATAGTGTATTTTGGTTAACGGGTGAAGTAGAAGCATGTAGTTTAAAATTAGGGTTTTAACTTCTTTTTTGGGTGCATTTTTGTGTCCAAATTGTCCCTTAGGAATTGGGATGGTGGGGACAAGAAAATTCACTCTCACTTGGGCTTTCCAAGTGTCACCTTCTAATTGCATGATGGGGAAATGGAGAAAACCACCATTTAGCACCCGAGGGGTTAGTTCTAGGTCATGTGGAAATCCTTGAAAGGGGCTCGAGTGAGGCACATTTTTGTTTCCCCTATATACCCTTGGGAATGCGGCTATGAAGGAAATAAAAAAATTTCCTCACCCGGGCTTGACAAGTGGCGACACGAGATTCAATAATGAGGTGAGGAGGAAAAGCTAGTATGAGCACTCATGGGTTTAAAAAAGGTTGTATGAAAAACTAGAGAAAGGGCTAGAGTGGGGTGAATTTTTGTGTCCCCTCTGACCCCTTGGGAAAGGGGACAAGAGGGACCATAAAAATTTTCCCTCACCCTATGTTAACAAGTGTCACCACCACATGGTAAGATGGGAGGAGAAAAATGGGCTAGATAAGCCCTCCGGAGTGCTTGTCATGGTCATGTGAAGAACCTAGAGGAAGGGTTGAGAAGGGAACATTTTTTATGTCCCCTTTGTCCCCTTGGGATTTGAGACAAGAGAGACACAAAATTTCACCTCAGCCTGGAGGTGATAAGTGTCCTCACCCAAAATTTTCTAAGTATAAGAAATGTACCTTGTGAGAGAGAGCTCTTGAAGACAAGATTGTCGAAGCTCCGAGAAGTTATTTTTGGTGAAGTATTATATGATTTTTAATTCTAATAGAATTACAAGAACAATGGGAGGGGTATTATCCTTAAATTTTTCCTGAAACTCCTTGAAATTAATCCTTTTCTTCGAGACGAAGGGTGTGTCTCGCACGCAATTGAGTTGCCCTGAAAAGTAAACATGTCTTGTGAAATATTTTATGATTTCATCATGTAGAGGACTCTTAAATATTTCCAATGACTATTTGATTGAATCCTAAATCCTAACAAATCTCCAAAATCATTTGATCAAGTTTAGGTGCTAGTTTTGATTGTGTAGGCACAAAATCACACACTTGGGTACATTTCTAGGTTATGATCACATACTACTATTGATATGATTCTTAAGCAAGAAAACTAGTAGTTAACATCTTTTAGGTCTTTCTACTTCCCTCTTTGATCCTCCACACCCCATATCCCAGTTTGATCTTCATTTCTTTATCTTTCTTGGCCCAGACACTAGCGCTGGCGCCCTTGTCCCCTCTCGGGCACCCCCAACCTATTTTTATCTTACTCACCTCTTTTGGGTCTCTTTTATCTTTTAGGAATATTTTTTTCTTATGGGTCAACCTTTTAGTTGTCAAATTACAAAATTCAACCAAGGGAATCATATAAATATAAATCTATGTGACCATAATAAAGGACCAAGCTCTAAACATCTACTATCACCACCTAAGGTTACATCCAAAAGCATTCTAAGAACATCAAATAATTTTTATCACCGAATCACATCACCCTCCAATTTACACAAGTGTGTGTGCTTTAGCTCACAGTGTGACTAGGTAACATGGCTACTATCTCCAAGTGTGGGACTTGCTACTTGAGATAGACCTCCAAAGAAGGTTGGTTCTTCTTCCTACTCTAGTGCAAACTAACTCTACTGAAATAAAGCTACTGAGTATCTCTATCCTATAATTTTTAAGGGACTAGGAGAGAGAAATAACATGCAAATGAAGGAAAACTACACTACATAGGTGATGCACCAAAATAAGGGTAAGATAATAATCCCTCAATGTGTGAAAATAGAGGTAAAATATAGATTAGAGAGGGTGATAATAGTTCTCCACAATCTAACAATAGCCTTTGTAATGAATTTACATGCATACACAATAATAATAGATCCCTACAAGAGCATAGAGTAGACATAAACATCTACAATAAGATTAGAGAGGCAAAGAGAATGCAAAACAAACACAGAAGGGAAGATACATCCACAAACTTGCATCTATTACTTCATTAATATGCACAATCCAAACTATTACAAAGGAAAGGCCTGGATCACCATGCAAGGAGTCCACTATAAAGGCCTACAACACATTGGCTTCATAAAACCAAAATGATAGAGTTTTGCTACTCAAACTATCCTCTCCTTACAATGAGCCCAACACTTCAATTTATAGAATTTTGGAAAGAGAGAGAGAGGGGGATGTAATTCTGAAATCCACTTTTCAACCAATTACAAGTCATGATAAATGAGTGTGGTTGGTGATTTTGGACCTACGAAACAATCTCAAGGTGTCCCATAACCTGCAGCAGTGAAAGAATGATTTCCTATGCTCATTGAATGCTCCTCTAACCACTTTCCAACCACCAAACAGAACTGGGCTCATTTTCTTTAAAAATCACCATCAAACATTCATCAATTTTTGTATTTATTGGTTGTTGTATGATGGGCTTAGAACCACAATTCCAACAACACCAATTTTGCATGATTCCGTTGAGAGTTTCTCAAGATATGGCCTCCTGAGTGACTGCAATTGTTTTGATTTGCACAGGATTGCTTCAATGTCTCTGGGACTATGTAATATAGATTGGCCAAGTGGGCCAAAATATTCCACCTTTTCCGCAATATACCCAAGCTCGTGCCATGCAAAGTAATTTCAGGCTTAGAGTGCCCCTGTGTCCCGAGCTCCATTTGGGCCATTTAGGCCATTCATTTTTGTATTACCCGCATTGGTCCATCTAGGCTAAGCTTAAACCTTTAACCTACTAGTAATTAAGTCTTGGCCCCTTCACTTTGAAATTCGTGTTGTTTTCGTGGAGCCCGACTTGCTATACGTATCCAATGACATGAGCCCTCGTGCCTTTAGCAAAAATGAGTTGATCATGATTAGAATGACTCGGCCCTCATTGGTACTAGGTGTTCGGCCATGTTGTATCGAGATGGCTCACTTCTTTTTAACCGGTATTTAGGGGAACCTCTTCTACCATGAGTCTAGATCGGTATCTCGATCTAAATACACAAAGCTTGATGCTTGAGCTCATCTCCAAAAATGCTTGTTTGACATTTTACAACCACTCGGTCTTCGAACCGCTCCAACATGACCTCATGTAGCTCATGCACAATGGTTGAGTTTAGTTAGAGCTATGCATGGTTAAACATCTCGGTTTTCATAAAATTGAACAACTCAGCCTATTATGTAATTTGGGTCTCCATTCAATGACCCAACTATGGAGCTCAACTTGGTCCTTTATCACATGAGCTCAAGATCGTCGAAGGGGCTCAACCTCCAAATATGTAGCTTGATTCCTATTAGTGCAAATCAGCAACACCCTCTGGATGTTCCATCAGATTTCTAGTTTGACATTTGGACATCTAGTGTGATTGCACAACATTGAATCTTTTCCCCAAGTGTGGGACTTGTAAAAATGGGAAAAGAATCTCCAGGTTAGAGGTTGGTTCCTCAACTCCTCTGATCAGGTGTATTACTTGAAAATTGCAGAGGTTTAAACTCAAAATCCTACTATAAATTCCAAGGGGACAGAGATAGAGAATGCAAAAGAATTAAAACTAATGCTAATAAGGTGATGCACCAAAGGAGTGGTGAGCATTTTTACTTCTACAAATTGACACAGATTATAGAAATGCAACAAAACATCATGCAAAAATTGATAAAATGTAATGAAATATCATGGATGAATCAAACAACACAAGAAGAGGACTGAAACTCATTCACAGAGCTTGCATTATCATTTCCAATATCAAAATACATGCATTACATCAACAGGAAGGTAGAAAATATGTTGCAGTCTTGAAAGAGGTCTGGTATTCCACAAAATCACTTTCTAAGGTGAAAGAGGGAGCCCTAAAACATAAAAATGTCCAACCCTTTCAAAATGAGCCAAATCTGGCTTTTAACAATGCCCATTCGAGCTCAGGAGAGAGAAACGTGGGAAAATGAGAGCAGCTTCAACCACCAACCAAAATGTAATAAAACAACATGGGAATCCTTAAAAGTCCATTCCTTGACGTTTTTGACCATGTTGGGAGAGAATGTGAGCCATGTTGCATTAAAAATGGTGGTTGAAATGTCATTTTTGTTCATTTCCACGTGCCAGAGGTGTTTTCCAATTTTCTCTCTCCAAACTCCACCAAAACACAAAATTGACCCCAGAATCATGTATATAATTTCACCATATTTCCATTGATATAAAGAACGCCAAAACCGAGCTCTGGATCGAAAGTTATGCTCATTTGAAAATTTAGGGCAAAACAGGGCCGAAAATGGTTGGCGGGACAAAATTTTAAAATTTTCCCACTTTTTGCATTTGGGAAAATTTCCCCAAAAATCCCCATGCCCCCACTCGCTCGGTGCCACGTGGCATGTTTTGATTGGTTGTGGGCCTTTCCTGCTTCTTTTTCCATCGCGTTTTGGCCTTTGGAAAATTTTCCAAAAATTCTCTCGGCTGGATGACCCGAGGACACGTGGCATGATGTGATTTGCTGCGGGCATTTGCTCTTAAATTTTTTGTCATTGTTGACCATCTTCTCTGAGCTAGACACGTGGCACAACCCCATTAGATGTGGGCTTTTCCTTTCATTTTCTCTACGGGCCTTCCTTATGTTTTTTTGCCGCCACATGGACACGTGGCATGATCTAATTGTTCGGGCTTTGGGAGGCGGGACTTCCTTTTGAAATTTTTCTTTGATTTTGTTTTGGGAAAAATTCCCAATCTCCCCCCCACGCTCCACTAGTCCGAGAACATGTGGCACGATCTCATTTGTTGCACGGGCCTACGGGCCAAAATCTCTTTAGCACCCTCGCCAAACACTTGGTAAAATTTTCAATCTTTCCTCCGCCTCCGCCACTCCTTTGGCCTAAGGACACGTGGCATAATGTTATTGGGACGGGCCTTGGCATGAAAATTTTTTTGTGCTAACCCTTGGGAAATTTTCCCAACTTCTCCCCTGGACATGTGGCACGATCCCATTCACGGTGGGCCATCGGGCCAAAAATTCTTTCGAATTTTGCCAACACTTGGTAAAAATTTCAAGTTTACCTCCGCCTCCGCCCTTCCGAGGACACATGGCCTCCTTTGATTGGCTTGGGCTTTCTATGGGAAAATTTCTCATTACACCAACACTTAGAAAATTTTACAAAAATTCTCCACCTCCGCTTTGCTCCGATGTCGACGTGGCGACTTCTATTCGATTGGCAAGGGGTTGTCTTGGGAAAATTTCCCAAAACTCCGTTGAGCAATAACTTCAAAAATACATGGAGTTAGGAAGAAAAATTTACCTTTCTGGAAAGCTGAGAAAGAGCTCTATCCAATGGTGCCATTTCCAGAACATTTGAGTGCCTGAAAAGTAAAAATTTTGACTGAGGCACACAAGAGGGAGGGAATGAAGGGAGTTAGCCAAAAATAAGCAAGGGGCTTATTTTGGATAACAATTTTGGTGACTCAGAGGGGTCATCTACCTGCTGGATGAAGTTACCAGTTTCAAGCAATCCATTGGGCATGGATTCATCAAATATCTGTTTGGTACCCCTACTGATTAGAACAATGTAAGGAGGAAGATGGAGGGTAGAACACCATCTGATTGGAGCAAGGCCTGCAAAACACATTTCCTGGAACAGCAAGCTTGTGCCAAAGCACTTAGGGAAAGCAAATCTAATCTACAACAAAACAATGTGCATAAGCACTTGGAGGAAAGAAAACCTAAGCTAATATGTACAAGGTGGATAATTTCCTTCAGTAGCAATGCTTCAGATGGATTCCATTGACTAGAATCTGTAATTCTTCACCATCCAATGTAGACAATTGGAAGGCATTGTTGTCCTTACACTTTGTGACCATGTATGGGCCACTCCAAATGGCATCAAATTTTGAATGCCTCCCGGTTTTTCTCTGTCTGCATCCCATTTTAACACTAGATCTCCAACTTGGAAAGATCTATCCTTGGCCTTTCTATCAAAGGTCTTCTTGATCAAAGCTTGATCCTTCTCCATTGCTTGGGATGCCTGATTTTGATTTCGAGCTCTTGGAGCTACATACCTAGCCTCCATGGGCCCAAACTCCAACAACTCCTTCATGAGTTCTAATGTTGGCAACTCAAGTGACATGGGAAAAATTGCCTCTCTTCCATAAACAAGCTTGAATGGAGAGTTACCTGTAGATCTCTTGGGGGTTATCCTATCAGCCCACAAGGCTGATTTCAATTTAGTATGCCAAGACCTCTAATTTTCATCAAGAGTCCTCTTGATGATCCTTAACAAGTTCTTGTTTGTAGATTCAGCTTGGCCATTACCCTAAGGATAATAATTTGATGAAGTGCTTAGGTAGATCCCATTCTTGATAGCCCATTCAGTTACCTTGGATCCAATGAATGCCAATGCATTATCTGATATTATTGTAGCAGGTATGCCAAATCTGGTTGTTATCCCTTCATAGAAGTCTAGGATGCTAGATTCATTTGCTTCCTTGAGTGCCACTACCTCAGTCCACTTGGTGAAGTAATCTATTGCTGTTAGAATCCATTTGTGTCCTTGGCTTGAATTTGGATTAATGACTCCAATGAAGTCCAAACCCCATTGCATGAATGGTTGGTCAACTGAAATTGGATGCAATGGAAGGGTAGCTAGTCTCTCCTTACCTGTGAAGAATGCACAATTCTTGCACCTCTTGATCCATGCATAACAATCACTGAAAATATTGGGCCAATAATAGCCAGCCCTCATGATCTTGAGAGTTGTCACTCTTGGTGCAAAATGACCACCAGCTGATCCACCATGGAACTCTTCCAACACTCTGTGAATCTGATTTGTACCAATGCATCTCAGCAGCACTCCATTCACATCCCTTTTGAATAAAACACCATCAACAAGGGCATATGGGACAGCCTGCAATCTGAAGTGTCTCCTTTTGGTTTTGTTCATCTCTAGAGGGCATAGGCCTGTGTGTAGGAAGTGCATTATGTCTTGGGTCCAGCAAGGAGTGAGGACATTATCATTTTCTTCTTGAGTGCTTCCTTGCTCATGGTTGTCTTGCAACGCCAAAACAACCTCTTTCTCATTGCATGCTTCCTTTTGTTTTCTCAAGACTAGCTGCTCACACAATCCTTTTCCTCTGACCAACTTGGTGACTTTGATCTCAATGTCATACTCCATGACACGAGTAATCCACCCTACTCTCTTTTCATTTAGGTCTTTATTGAGGAGGAAGTCTTTAACTCCCACATGAGAAACCAAGTAGTTGAACCTTGTTGTTTGAAACTAGATGCTTAAATTTCTTCAAGCTCCTAATTACTACAAGAACATGCTTCTCAATGAAAGAATATCTCACCTCATAGTCCTCCAAGGTTTGGCTGAAGAAAGCAATTGGCTGATCATCATTGTCTTTGTTCTGTTGTACCAAAATTGTAGAAATAGTATCATCACCTCCAAATGCATAGAGGATGAAATCCTTGGAGAAATCTGGGTTAATGAGAGTTGGAGCTTGTGAGATGGCCTATTTGATTGCTTCAAAACTTGCCTTGCCTTCTGCTATCCATTTGAAAGCTATGCTTTTCCTTAACATCTTGGTGATAGGCTTGATTAGGGCTGCAAAATTTGGGACAAACCTCCGAACAAAATTTATCCTTCCCAAGAAACTTTGAAGGGCCTTCTTATGACTCAAAGCAATGGCAAAGTGGTCTTATGGCTTCAACTCTTTCTGGATCAATTGCCAATCCTTCTTTAGAGACAATGTGGCCAAGGAGCTTTCCTTCATGAGCTAGAAAAATGCACTTTTTGGGATTCAAAGATACCCCAAATCTTCTACACCTTTGGAATACTTGTCTTAAATGAAAGAGATGGTCTGCTGCATTTTTTGAAAAAATAGTGATATCATCAAGATATATCAGCACCATGTTGTTAATCAAATCCTTAAACACCATGTCCATTTCCCTTTGGAATGTAGCCCCAGCGTTGGACAGCCCAAATGGCATTTTTCTATATGCATAAGTCCCCCATTTGGTTGTGAAGGTTGTCTTGAACTGATCCTCTTCCTTCACCATAATCTAATTGTACCCTGAATAGCCATCAAGCAATGAAAACCTTTCAGAGCCAACAACAACTTGTAAAATCTGCTCCATAGAAGGAAGTGGGTAATGATCCTTGAGAGATGCTCTATTCAAATCTCTAAAGTCAACACACAATCTGATTTCTCCACTCTTCTTTCTAACTGGAACCAAGTTGGCTACCCAACTAGAATGCTTGATAGGGAATATGATACTTGACTCTATCAACTTATTCAATTCTTTTCTCATGAGAGGCTCTAGGTGCGGATTGACTGGCCTTTGTTTTTGCCTGATGGGTTTAGCACTTGGATCCAATTCAATGGTGTGTTGAGCTAACTTGGGATTGAAACCTTTCAAATCTTCATATCTCTAAGCAAACACATCAGGGAATTCTTGAAAAGCTGTATGAATTCATACCTTTCTTGCTCAGTTGTCATTTTACCAATTTGGAGTGATTTGCCTTCTTCCACCAAGATGGGCACTGAATCTTCTCCCTTGACTTGGATGTTTGCTTTCTCCTTCCTAAACTGATCATTAGGATTGAAAATGGACTCCAAAGTGACAAGTCCCTTTGGTAGTTTGTTGGTTCTCTAGCTGTACCACTTGATCACCATACTGTTGTTCTAACTTTTCCTGATTTTTAGCTGAGAACTCAGCCTCTTCTTGTAAGAAATGGATGATTTGTTGATCATTTTCAAACACTTGCCAACTTACATTGTTGTTCTGGCACTGAAGGCCTTACAATCACATGAATGCTTGGTTGTACTTTGTCTTTCTTGATGTTTTCAACAACATCAAAGGCTGCTCCAACTACTGCAAGCCTGTCAGCAACTTGGTTCTCTTTCTAGGGATGGACTTGATGCTAAAGCCCTCAAAATATTCAATGAGGTCCCACACCCTATTTTTGTAGCACTTGAGCAAATCATTCTTGGCAGCATGCTACCCCTTAACTTGGTTGACAATCAACTCACTGTCACCAAAGACTTACAAGTTCTTTATTCCTCTCTTGATTGACCAATGCAATCCTTGTATCAAAGCTTCATATTCAACAAGTGTTATTAGAACATGCAAACTGAAATCTAAAAGCTGAATAATACCTAACTCCTTGAGGTGAAACAAGCATAGCTCCCCTCCTGCACCTTGTCTACTTCTTGATCCATCAAAGAACAACTGCCATACCTCATTGTCATCCTTGTGGTCTAGCTTGGTGATGCTAGGAATAGGCTGATTTTCTTCATGCATGCAATAGACTCCTAGCTCAGATTCTTCTATTTCTTGATAAGGATCAAAAGCATGCACCTTGCTTTCCCATTCATCAAGATTCAAATCTGGGATGCTTCCAACCTTGGTGTCAGCTTCATCAGTGCTTGGATAATCCTCTTGATCAAACGCTGAACAATTGGTATTGATTTGGCTTGGAGTGTGAGGCTCAATGTGAAAGTTTGCAATAGGCTCAGATCTGATTGTGGCCTTAGTTCCATATCTTGTTCTGAACAACATGTGTGACCAATCAGTAGATAAGTAACCTCCAATCTTAGCTGTGAAATCCCTTGACAAACATAGGGCAAAGAGTGGTGGAAGATCTATCACCGAGACATCTTACAAAACAACAACATTGGGGCATGCATGCAAAGTGAGACTCAAGTTTTTAATCACTCCTATTGTTGTTACTATTGTCCCATCCAATTGCACTACCCCTTTGGATATGACTTCATATTGAAGCCCCAACTGATCAGCTATTTGCTTGGGCATTACTAAACTACTTGCTCGGAATCAATCATGCAGTTGTGTACTAATTGGTTTCCAATGATCAATGAAACATAGAATGGAGGGGGCTTCAACATTTTACCTTGCTATCCTCCATGATTCCCCTCAGGCTGGGTAGCATTTTTGAGTACCTTCTCTTGCATTTGGACCTGTTGATTTGAAGTTGACCAATCCTTCATGGCAGCTTGTAGCAAATCTCTTTGGCCTGGGATGGATAGTGATTCCCACATTGATATGTTTACATTTGTCTTCTTCATCTGATCAATGATGTTGAATGGAGATGAAGCATCTCTTTGTTGTCCCTTGGCTTGCACATTCATTCCTTGCACATGGGCAGCAACAACTGGCATCTGGGTTGGCTTAGGAGCTAGTTTGGGTGGTCCTTGCATGTTTGGAACTACATTTTGTTTGCCAACAGTTTGTGGAGTGGTAGAAGGTTGTGGATTACTTGGAGCCAATGGCTGTCCTTCACCCAAATTTCTCCTTTTTGACCTTGTGTTGGCTGTAACACTTTGAGAGATTATTTGATTCATACCACAAAAGTCTTCTATCTGGCCTTTTACAAGTGTGGTATCATTTGGAGTTGATTGTTGCTGGGATGTTTCTTGTTGTTGGTTATTTCCTTGACTCCCTTCACCCTCCACACCAGTTGTTGTTACCATCAAGGCTTGATTTAGAGCACCATTGAAGCACATAGACTGGTTGTGAGGTTCATTACATGGGAAACACCAATCATACTCTTGAGCTATGTTGTTTTGTATTGGCACTAGTGCTTTAGAGGCAGATGTAGCATTGGGATTATAGGGCTGAAATGGTCTATTGGCAGGAGGCCTTGCTTGATTTTGATTTGCAGTTGGATTGGGTGGTCTTTGAGGCTGATATGGCTGCCTGTTAGGCTGAGCTTGAGGCTGATATGAAGGTCTAAAACTTTGGGCTTGTTGCCTCTTGAGTGTAACCAGCTCATTACCTAAACTTTGCAATTGCTTCATGACTTCTTGAAGTTCATTTGAGGCACTAGAAGATGAAGTAGAAGATTCACTTGAATTCTGATTTCTAGGAGTGGGAATAGGAGCTAAAATAGGCACTTGATTAGTGCTTGGACTCTCTAAATTTGGATATAATGGAATTGGAGGCTCAGGAGCTAGCTTTACACTTGAAACAAACAATTTTTAGCTCTAATGGCAATGCTATAAGCATCAGGATAATTGTGCCTCCCATGGATTGAACTTACATAGAAATATCAAAATTTAAAGCTTTAAGGTAATATAGAAAAGCACCTTCTACTATTGGCCTTACTGCCATTGGAATTCTCTCCCAAGTCCTTTGAAATCTGAAGTTGAAGTCGCTTAGCTACTCATCGGGAGCTCTTGATAGTTGTTAACCTGTTCCAAAAGGGATAAGTTATCTCCCTTTTCTCCAAACTCGCTCATAGAGGGCTATACATAGTTGGTTCCAATTTTGGATAGAGCCTGAAGCAAGGCTCCTGAACCATTGCAAAGCTTTCCCTTTGAATGAAGATGCGTAGTTTGACAAAGAACTTGCATCTCATCAATCTCATGGATTACACAAATATTAGCAATATCCTTGACATGATCACCGTGAGTGGTCCGATTCTCTCCAAGAAAGTATGGAATGTTCTTGCTGCGCAATCGGGATTGGATTTTATGCATTGAGAGCAAGTGGGTCTGCCAAAGGTGAAATTGACATATGGGTTGTGTTGTGCCATTCTGATTGGCCTTAGAACCCTTGTTGATTGGATGAAAGGTCTACCAGGTGGAGGAGTTGATAGAGTTCTATTTGGTGGAGATGGAGACCTTTGGATTCTTCTTCCTCTTGGTCTTCTTCTTGGAGATAATTGTAGATACTCAAACAATACTTCTTCTTCTCCAACTCTTGAACTTGTGGTGATTCTTCTCATGAGTTTTCGTGTCAGATCGCTAAAACCAACTAATTCTTCTTCCTCGAGTCGCCGATGTGTAATTCATGGCTCTTTTAAGCAAGAAACTTGCAACAAATGCACATCAATCTTGTTGTAATGAAGATGAAGACCTCTAAGGTCCCACAGTGGCATGCCAAAATGTTAGTGCAAATCAAGCAACACCCTCTGGATGTTCCATCGATTTCTAGTTTGACATTTGGACATCCAATGTGATTGCACAACATTGAATCTTTTCCCCAAGTGTGGGACTTGTAAAAATGGGAAAAGAATCTCTAGATTAGAGGTTGGTTCCTCAACTCCTTTGATCAGTGTATTACTTGAAAATTGCAGAGGTTTAAACTCAAAATCCTACTATAAATTCCAAGGGGACAGAGATAGAGAATGCAAAAGAATTAAAACTAATGCTAATAAGGTGATGCACCAAAGGAGTGGTGAGCATTTTTACTTCTACAAATTGACATAGATTATAGAAATGCAAAAAACATCATGCAAAAATTGATAAAATGTAATGAAATATCATGGATGAATCAAACAACACAAGAAGAGGACTGAAACTCATTCACAGAGCTTACATTGTCATTTCCAATATCAAAATACATGCATTACATCAACAGAAGGTAGAAAATATGTTGTCAGTCTTGAAAGAGGTCTAGTATTCCACAAAATCACTTTCTAAGGTGAAAGAGGGAGCTTGTAAAACATAAAAATGTCCAACCCTTTCAAAATGAGCCAAATCTGGCTTTTAACAATGCCCATTCGAGCTCAGGAGAGAGAAATGTGGGAAAATGTGAGAGAAACTTCAACCACCAACCAAAATGCAATAAAACAACATGGGAATCCTTAAAAGTCCATTCCCTGACATTTTTTACCATGCTGGGAGAGAATGCAAGCCATGTTGCATTAAAAATGGTGGTTGAAATGTCATTTTTGTTCATTTCCACGTGCCAGAGGCGTTTTCCAATTTTCTCTCTCCAAACTCCACCAAAACACAAAATTGACCCCAGAATCATGTAGAGAATTTCACCATATTTCCATTGATATAAAGAACGCCAAAACTAAGCTCTGGATCGAAAGTTATGCTCATTTGAAAATTTAGGGCAAAACAGGGCCGAAAATGGTTGGTGGGACAAAATTTTAAAATTTTCCCACTTTTTGCATTTGGGAAAATTTCCCCAAAATCCCCACACCCCACTAGCTCGATGCCACGTGGCACATTCTGATTGGTTACGGGCCTTTCCTGCTTCTTTTTCCACCGTTTTGGCCTTTGGAAAATTTTCCAAAATTCTCCGTCGGTTAGATGACCGAGGACACGTGGCATGATGTGATTTGCCACGGGCATTTGCTCTTAAATTTTTTTGTCGTTGTTGACCATCTTCTCTGAGTTGGACACGTGGCACAACCCCATTGGATGTGGGCTTTTCCTTTCATTTTTCTCTGCGGGCCTTCCTTATGTTTTTGCCGCCACATGGACACATGGCATGATCTGACTGGTTCGGGATTTGGGAGGCGGGACTTCCTTTTGAAATTTTTCTTTGATTTTGTTTTGGGAAAATTCCCAATCTCCCCCGCACTCGCTGGTCTAAGAACATGTGGCATGATCTCATTTGTTGCGTGGGCCTATGGGCCAAAATCTCTCTTTAGCGCCCTCACCAAACACTTGGTAAAATTTTCAATCTTTCCTCTACCCTCCGCCACTCCTTCGGCCTAAGGACACGTGGCATAATGTTATGGACACGGCCTAGCGTCAAAATTTTTGTTTGTGCCAACCCTTGGGAAATTTTCCCAACTTCTCCCCACCTGGACACGTGGCACGATCCCATTCACCGGCGGGCCATCGGGCCGAAAAATTCCTTTCTGAATTTTGCCAACACTTGGTAAAATTTTCAAGTTTACCTCCGCCTCCACCCTTCCAAGGACACGTGGCCTCCTTCCATTGGCTTGGGCTTTCTATGGGAAAATTTCCCATTGTGCCAACACTTAGAAAATTTTCCAAAAATTTTCTCCCGCCTCTGCTTTGCTCCGATGCCGACGTGGCGACTTCTGATTGGCCGCGGGGTTGTCTTGGGAAAATTTCCCACAAAACTCCGCTCGAGCCATAACTTCAAAAATACATGGAGTTAGGAAGAAAACTTTACCTTTCTGGAAAGCTGAGAAAGAGCTCTATCCAATGGTGCCATTTCTAGAACATTTTGAGTGCCTGAAAAGTAAAAATTCTGACTGAGGCACATAGGAGGGAGGAATGAAGGGAGTTAGCCAAAAAATAAGCAAGGGGCTTATTTTGGATAACAATTCCTTATAAAAAGAGATGGCTCGTGATATTATAATAGTTTGGAGGCACATGGAGAACTCATTAAAAAGGCTTGGCCATCTCGTAGCTCGATCACTCTTGACCACTTGATTTAAATGAGAAACTCGGACTTCTTAATCAGCTCCATAACTCCACACGAGCTTGGTATGCCACTAAATAGCTTGGCCCCTCCTTTTGAGCTCCTCGGACACACCTAAGTAACTCGGTCAAGATCTAGAGCTCAGCTCAATGGGCATTTAGAGTCAAAGTAACCTAGTCACAATGTCATGAATTTGATCACCCATAATTAGTTCAGTGCACATTTTCATGAGCTCGGTGAGCTAGGAAGTAGCTCGATGTTTGGCTCTGAGCATGCAATTCCATTCTTTTAACCTCCTTCACCCACTATCAAGAGTTGTGCTCTAGGATACTAGTACTATGAATATAGATGTCCCCTGGAAATTTTTTAGACCTTTCCTTTCCTTGCCAAATGCTTCCTTGAGTCAATTGTAAGTTTTCCCACCACTTAATTTCACAAGGGTAAGGAAATTAGATAACAAGCATCCATCTAAAGACTCACTCAAGGGACAAGGGAATGCATTTTTAGAATACACGCATAGGAGGGGAAGTTCATTTTGACATCCACACATCTATATACATTACTACCTCTAGTTATTACTCACTATCAAGTGCATCTTACACAAGAGCTTCCTAGGGCACGATTCTTGCACACGCACACAAGAACTACATGGAGTCTAAAATATAGTATTACGCTTGGTCAGAAGTTCACTTTGTAGGGTGGCCATTAGGGTCAGTCCAACTCCACATTTTCATCTTTTTTCTTTTTAGGATTTGATGTGTTTTAGGCTTTTGCAGTTACATGTGAATATTGTGATCATCCAAAGAACACATATGCGATCAACAACAAAGGCTAGTGACCATCCCGCAACACAAAAAAAAATAGTTTCGAGGTCTTTCATAGTCATATGTGCCTAGAAGCAGATTCACCACCTGTGCACCCATGACCCATCTATGCGCCCTATTCCAGATCATTCGACGATTCTGTAATTTTTTTGGGTGAGGGCGGCAGTCTCCTCCTCCTATTTACAAGTTTCTTTACCCAAAGATACTTTAGGATCAATTACAAAATCAACCAAGTCTTCTACTCTCTCTCTTTTACCTAGGGTTTTATATTTCTTTTACTTATTGCTTGTTTTATATGTACTTTATTACTTATTTATCATATGTGACTCTGCAACCTAGGGTTTTACAAATTTTGATATTTGTTAAATCATTTAGTGAACCAAACATGAAACAAACACATAACTTGTATCATCATTACCCTATGATGCACTCTTGTGCTAAGGTTCACACTTGATTGTTGAGGGCATACTACATCCATGAACCTCACATCATACACATGACACATTTCACACTTTGTGCATTCACGACACATATCTTTGGCATCACATTCTCACACATCACACTACCCTATAATGCACTCTAGTTCCATGGTTCATACTCAACTGTTGAGGGTCTAAATCTGAAATGAACCTCATCACACTCACACTCTTTATGCTCTACACTTCATTGATCTGTCTACTTAGCAAACACAATTCAAACCATTTCCCGATGATGCACTCTTGTTCTATGGTTCATTCTTGACTACCGAGGGGTCTTTTATAAATGAACCTCCTCTCATATTTCATCCACATTCACTTGGGGGAATGCTACTCCTATCACACTCAATTTGCATTTCATTTCATTCACACTCACACTCACAACATACTACATATCTTGGTTGCACATACTCTTACTTTTTTATACTAGTTACATGTACACTTTGTTTTCATACTAAACAGATACTTCGTATGTCATTATCTTTTCTATAGACACATGCATGTTCACTTATTCTCTGGTTGTGAATGTATAATTTCTAAAAATCTCTACACATAGCAATGATGCTTGGCACCTGTACCTCTTACCATTCCCACCGAGGATCCTAGGGGCATCTACTTTTGTACACACTACATGTGTTATTGTTTCATTTTTTACTACTCCATATGCTTCCTAGAACATTACTCTATATCAAACCATACATGCTTTGACATAATTTTTATCTTTATAACATGATAACGGGTGCTTCATGTGCATCATTTGTCTTGTAAGAACTATTTGCCACCATAGTTATCTGCTACTTTGTTTGTTACATTATTTGTCATTGTTTTCATTGTATGCCATTATTTATGGGATCTACCCTATGTCTTGCTTCTTCATTGCTTTTAGATTTTTTGGCCCCGATTGTCATGTGAAATTATGAGTGATGTCCCATGTTTAAAACCCAATTTTCATGGTCTACATTGTCTTCTTTCTTGTTAGATTACACATTGTCTTTTACATGTGTATTTATCGTGATTACGTTAACACAAATGTTTCCAACCACTTTATTTGCATGTGCCTTGGTTTTTACCATGCACATTCCCTCCCCGTGAGGTATCTATTTCATATCAGCATTCAGTCCTCTCCTTTGGGATTCATCCTCTTAGTGACGTCGTATGCACCCCAAATGAGGGGGCATACATTGGGTGAATCAATCACCCCATACAATAAAGCACATAGATACAACATAATACAATTCAGGAAAGGAACATAAACACGATACATGACATAGAATGGCCTAGATTCTAACTTGGGTCCTTAGTTTTGTATAGACACCATTGCTCAAATACAGACATGAGTGCTTGGATGCTCCTGACCTTTCCTAGGTGCCTATGACTAGGGGAAGTTACAATTACTTTCTCATATTGACACAATTTTTCAGCAGCCTACAGAGTAGTTTACACAACACAAGCACAATCCTCTAGCAATCAGAATGCATTCTATCTTATTTTTCTACTTGGATCAACATGGAACAAAGTAGGATCACACCATTTGTAGTGGTGTATAAATTTTAGGAAGCAGTCATGGATGGAGAATAACACTAGACCTTTCTCCCCAACACTCTTATGTCGTGGCGTGAGATCACCCAAAAACTCACACTTGGCGTGAGATCACCCAAAAAAATCACTCTTCTAGAGTGTTTTAAGACATTTTCTATCTTTTTCACTTGTCACGATCAGGTGCACATGTTCTTTTTATTACTTTTTCACATTTTTACATACTTTTTCATGTTTTTACTGAGTTTTCATAACACATGGCTTTGAATACTCTTTTGCTCTTCTTTTTCGGGTCCATCCTTAATACTTAACAAGAAGCAACCCTTCATCAAGTGACAATGAAAATAGGTACAAACACAACACAACACATACGCTTCAGCCCTAGCTTCGATTCCTCTTCCTTAGCTTCCACACTTCTTTTTTATCACTCCACATTTTTTCTTGTCTCCTTGGCATGCTTTCACCATCGATCTACAAGGTTATCAGGTATGCATCTCTTATCTACTTTATGTTATCGAGTATTCACTCAACGATAAAAATTGGGGGTAAATGTAGACACAAAATCATGCACTTGGGTACATTTCTAGGTCCTAATCACATACTACTATTTATATGATTCCTAAGTGATAAAAATAGTAATTGACATCTATATTTGGCCTCTTTTCTATCTTTCTAGTTTCCTCTTTGATCCTACACACCCCATAGCCTAGTATGATCTTCATTACTTTATCTTTCTTAGCTATGGACATCAATGCCCAGCCAGATGCCAACTTCCAGGCACCCTTGTCTCCCCAGGTACCCCCGACCTCTTTGTATCTTACTTGCCTCTTTCAGGCCTCTTTTATCATTTGGGAATCTTATTTTCTTATGGGTCAGCCTTTTAGTTGTCAATTTATGAAATTCAACTAAGGAAATCATATAAATATAAAGCTATGTGACCATAATAAAGGACCAAGCTCTAAACATCTACTATGACCACCTAAGGTTGCATCCAAAAGTATTCTAATAACATCAAAGCATCCATCTAACACTCACTCAAGGGACAAGGGACTCGTATTTTCTCGCATACACGTATAGGAGGGGATGTTGATTTTGACATCCACACATCTATCTACATTTCTACATCTAGAATTATTTGCTATCAAGTGCATCTTGCACAAGAGCTTCCTAGGTCATGATTATGCAGACACACACACAAGAACTACATAGAGTCTAAAATGTAGTGTAGCGCTCGGTCGTAAGCTCACTCTATGGATCACCATCTGGGTCAATCTAACTCCCCATTTACATATTTTTATTTTAGGATTTGATTTTTTAGGGTTTTGTAGGTTATTTCTCTCTTTTTAGGTTACAGTGAATATAGTGATCATCCAACGACACACAAGAGATCAAAAATGAAGGTTAGTGACCATCCTGACACAACAAAAATTAGTTTCTGAGGTCTTTCACAATCACAGCACCTGCAGAAAGGCCACAGCCCCGACCCCGTCTCAGGTGCCCTAAGTATAGGCTCTTTCAATAGTTATAAATTTTCTCGGGTGTGGTTTGACATTTCTCCTCCTCTTGTTTACAATTTTCTTAATCTAGCATACTTCAGGATCAATTGTGAAATCAACTAAGTATTCTACTCTCTCTCTCTTACACCTAGGGTGTTATATTTCTTTGGCTAATTGCTTGTGTTATATATTTACTTTATTTCTTATTTATCATATATGACTCTGCAATTTAGGGTTTTACAAATTTTGATATTTGTTAAATAAGATTATATGCTTTGCACTTGAAAAACCCGCTTTCACTACAATTGTTCCTAAACCTCTAAAAATTCCCTAAATATTCCAAAATTAGTTCCATTACTTTCCAAAATTCAACACCACCTTTTAATGATTGTGGGCTTTCAAATCAGTCTTGGAGGATACACACTTGTCCTGGAAAGGCTAAAAATAGCCTTTATATGCTTACCAAAGATTTCTCTTTTGAAGACACTTCATTGAATGAGCTAAATAGCATTACCAAACCATTTCAAACATTATGAAAAGTTTGTACAACATAATATGAGTACCTAAAAGATTGTGATGGACATGATACAGAGGAAAAATTGATCTAGAAAGGGGTTCAAGAGGGTTTTCAAGTAAGTTTTTATCACTTGGGCTTGGTTGTTATGGTTCAAGTTTACATTTTTGAGTTTACAAAAACACATGAAAACAACTAGCTTTCACTTGGGGACTTTTCCTAGATCAAACGTAGTGAGGATAGGACAAACATGAATTCCAAAATGTCAAGATATAATATAGACAAAGTGCCTTATTCATTAGGCTATAGAGTCTTATTACAAGAAATAGATATGAATGAACAAATACACATGCACACAACAAAAGGAAACACACCACACTAGAAAGGGAAAACACACACAATGGGAAAGGGAAACACACAACCTAAATTCACCTATGGTATAGGTGGGGAAAACCCACTTTCATTGTTTGTACAATTTTAAGTATTTCCCACTGTGAGGTAATTCCAAATAGGTACCATCTAGATATGAGAGATAGAAATTATTTTCTCCATAAGCTTCCTAGATCTGAAATGGTTGTAGCCATAAGAGTCAAATTTTTCATGACTACCCTTTAGATCTATTATTTTATCCCATAGTAAGACAAGATCACCAATTTGAAAATCTCTTACCTTAGCCTTTTTATCAAATATCTTCTTCACTTTCAACTAATGTTCCTTGATTTGATCAACCACCTTTAACCTATCTTCACCAAGTTTCTCAAGATACAAGATTCTCTTATCAAGAGAATCAATGGATCGACCGCCTTCAACTAATCAACAATCAAGAGTAGGAAATTTGACCATGATGGGAATCTCAACATTGATCCCATAGATAAATTGGAATGGTGGCATGCCAATTGCCTTTTTTAGAGTGATCTTGTCCACCCATAATGCATCATAAAGTTTTTTGTGCTAATGTCTCTGATTTTGATCAACCAACTTCCAAATAATTGTCACGATATTCTTATTACTAGATTCGCTTGACCATTCCCTTATAGGTAATAGTTTGATGCATATGATATTGAGATTCCATAACTATATCAGAACTCAGTCAATTCCATAGATGAGAAATATGTTGCATTATCAACCACCACTTTTGAGGTATCCCAAAATGGACGATGATGTTCTCTTTGATGAATTTATATATTGTTTTGGAGTTAGCATGTTTGACCGGGATGGTCTCCACACATTTAGTGAATTATTATATATCTCTCGAGCATGTAGGCATGCCCTACACTCAAGTGAGAATTAAGCACACCAATAAAATCCATATCCCATTGTTGGAAATGTTCCTCAATGACCACCAATCGAAGAGGGAGTGCAACAAGGTGCGGTCTTCCCAAAAATTTTTGACATGGTTTGCACTTGGAAACCCATTGTTGAGCATCTACAAACAATGTAGGACAATAGTACCTATCGTGGAGGATCTTGTGAGAAATCACCATGGCAGATAAATGTCCACCACAAGCTTGATCATGGTAAGCCTTTAGCAACTTTTCTTGTTTCTCTTTATCAACACACCTTAGAAACATTCATATAATCCTCTCTTATATAGAACATGGTTCTAGATGACATACCCGGTTGATTTCAACTTGAGATTGTTCTTTTTCTTATAATCAAGATGTGTCGAGTACTCTCCGTAGGTGAGAAAGTAGGTAATATATGAATACCACTCATTGGTGGTGTTTATAAAAAGAACTTGAGGCAAGTCCTTACTTACGCATCTATAGCATGTACATTCATTTTCTCCATGTTGAGTCATGAGTGACTCATCTTCAGCCATTAACCTACACAAACCATTTCCTCAAACCAAATTTGATGGTCATATATCCAATTCATACTCTTGGATCTTGACAACCCAATTGCCTCAATTACCCCCTAGATCTTGTTGAGTTATAATTATTTTATTGTTGACCCCAAAACCATCACCATAGTGTGGGAGTTGAGTGTAGAATCAAAACTTATAAATTTCTTTGATAATGACATATGCATGCTTATCCATTTGAGTGTACTTCAATTCGTGATCTTTTAGCGATCATCTCATGAAGGTGATGGGCACTTCAATACCTTATTCATTATTATGAACTAAGATGGATGAAAGAGTATGTTCTGAAGTATAATGGTACATAATGAAATATTTGTCAAAGTTTGGGCATACTAGGGTAAGATCCTATCCAATTGCTTCCTTGATTCCATCAAATGCCTCATTTCCTTCCTTACTCCACCTAAAACTTGTTTGACATTTCATCATGCTAGTAATGTGCTTTGTCAATTCAGTAAAGTCCATAACAAAGCGGCGAAGAAATTTTACCTTGTGAAGAACAAATGAACTCCTTGCTTGTTTTTGGGTAAGGAGAGTGCCTGAATTTCCTTTATCCTCTCAAGATAAATTTTGGATCCTTCCTTGTTCACAACATGACCAAGGATTTTCCATTCCATAAAACAAAAATACTTTTTTCGCATTCAAGGAAATCCCATGTTATTGGCACCTGATTAGCACTTGTTCTAGATGTTTCAAGTGATCTCCCCACATTTTGGAGAAGACCATGAGATCATCAAGGTAAATGATGATATAGTTCTTGAGATATTTGAAGGAAATATATATTGACCTTTGAAAATTTTCTCCAGTATTAATGAGGTCAAACGACATTCTGTTGTAGAAAAAAGTTCCCCATGGAGATGTGAAAGCCGTTTTATGTCTATCTTTTTCCTCTACCTCAAGTTGGTTATATCAGAGAATCCATCAAGCAATGAAAGAATCTTGGAACTAGTGACTTCTTGGAGGATATGGTTCATGATAGGTAGAGGGTAGTTATATTTTAATGAAGCTGATTCAAATTCCAAAAGTTAACACAAATCCTTAATTCACCGTTCTTCTTTCACACTGGAACAATATTGGCCACCCACGTGGAGTGGTGGATAGGAAATATGATTCTTGCATTCAACATTTTCAATACTTCTTCTTTGATCATGTCGGTAATCTTAGGGTTATATGATCATTTATTTTTCCCTGAAAGGATAAGCTTCGACCTTGAGTGGTATGGAGTGATGCATTTCTTTCTTCTTGAATATGCTAGCACATTCGAGTATCTCCTCAATAGTGAGACAAAAATTATTTCTCCTCTGGTGAACAACACTTTCCAATATTGACCATTCTTGGTTACTCTAGGTACTAATGTTCTCCTTCTCAAACTCAACAGTGCACCGAGAGGATTCTTTTGTTTTTTCCTTGATAAACATGTCATGCTTATCAAATAAGTCTTCAAGAGACATAAGGACTTTTGGAATTTTATTTCCCTTTAGTCTGATGACCCCTTCTCAATCAATTGCATCTATCTCTCCATTGTCTTCATCTATAATAGAATCATGATTCGAGCATTACTTCCTTCATAGAAGAGATTGTTGAAATTATCCCTTTTCTCTAGGAAAGAGATAAGATGACTGTCATCATTAAACACCTACCAGTGATTGGCATTATCCAAAGATACTTTGCCTAAAAATCATCTCAAAAAATTTTTTCCTTATTAAAAGAAGGGTGTGTGGTCATTAGAGAAGTTGATATTACAAGAGAATCAACTTTCTTGTTTTTCTCGTGAGGGATAATCTAAATTGAGAAAGCATAAAAAGACTCGATGAAATCCCATAAACTATTCTTATAATTCTTAAGCCTTGGATTCTTGATTTGATATTGGTTTCTAACTTGTTTGACAATAACTTTAGCATCACCAAGACATTTCAACTTCTTAATACTCATGGATTTAGCTACGTTTATCCCTATAAGGAGGGCTTCATATTCCATGGTATTATTAGTGTTCTCAAATTGTAATTTATAGGTAAAAGGAAACAACTCACTTAAAGGAGAAAATAAAAAACACCAGCTCCAAAGCCAACACTGGAATGGCTTCCAGCGAACTCCATTGTCCATAACTGATTTTCATCATCCTCTATGAGAAAAGGAAGATTCTCATCTTTTCGTAGTCAAGAAGTAGTTATTAAGTCCATTGTCTTCAAAACAACACATCAACTCTTAAGTCCTCCGATTTTTTGATGTTGTATTTCATATTTCTCATGGGAAACAACTTCCTCATTTCTCCTTTTATTGGAATGGTTGTGGAAGACCAATCCATTTGTATCTCATCTCTCAAGTATCTACAAAAATTATACTCAACAAAATTCTAAAATATGTTGGGATGTCACTACCAAGATGGTCAATAGAACTTTCTTGTCTGGAAATTCGGCGAGAGCTACTTGTGCATCTTTGATTCGCCCTACAAAGTGGAACTTATTTAAACTATATGGAGTAACAATAGCTTGAGTTGTTCATGTTAAGGTAAGTCTAAGAGAGTTAGCAACTTTTATCGGCATTACATTGTCTGAAGCTCCCGAATCTATTATGCAAATATTCAATTTATGGCCTTTGATCGGGGTAGAGATAAAATGGTTCAAATTTGTTTGTCTTAGATGCACTCAAGGCAAGCATGTTTTGAGATGGAGGGGTAGGTGGAGTTGGTAGTAGTCCTTGGAATTGGGGACATCAACATTAGGTTTTGAACTACTACCCTTGATGTAGCGGACATGCTTTTAAAATTATTCCAGATGTGTTTAGAAGAATTTAGATTTAGAAATTAGAACTTTGGACTTATTCACATGCTCAATGATGTCAAATGGAGCAAAAAGAGATGAGGTTTGTAACCCGACGTAGTGGATGCTTTAACGGGAGAAGGAGGTATTACCTTAAAATTTGGGACAATTTTAGCACCGGGAGTAGTTGCTTGGGAAACAATGGCTTATTTTATAAGTACATTTGGAGATTTTGAAGGATTGGTTCTTATGGAAGTAGAATTAGGACTAGGAGAAACATTAGGGGACTTACTTGAGATAGTTGATTTCTTTCTTACCATGAGGTCTAGCTTCTCTTTCGTAGACTCCATCTAAGGTGGAAGTGGAGATCCTCCGTTGATTATTTTATTTTGTTGAGTCACCACCTAAGGATATTCTTTTTCTTCTTCTTCTTCTTCTTCTTCGTGAGCAGCAGAGAGGAGGAAGCTCCTTTTGAGATTGGGAGTGGGTAAATACTACACACAAGAAGTTGGGTGCATCTTCATCATCATCATATTCTCATGAGGAATATTCAATGAAATTAAATTTTGCATCATCTTCTACTTCTTCAATCTTGAGAATGTTATCGTGCTCATTTTCATCTTCTCGATCTTCAATTTATTCTTCTTCCTCTTCAACATCACACACTTCATTTATTAGAGGTGCAGCAAGATAAAGTCTTCAGTTGGTGGACTAATCATTTTCTTATTTGGGAAGTTCTTCCTAGGAGCATCTTTGTGATTTAATTTAACTTGAATTAAATCTAATCAGAGAGTAGCTATTGAAATAAATAATTTATAAATGTTAAAATATAGTATGACATAAGCAAAATAACATGTAAAGTATGTAAACCTAAACAAGAAGGAGAGGTAAGAGGACTAAACTAATTTCGAATGGACAGGAAGTGATCTAGGTAGGTGTGGTCGATGAACAAAATGCAAACCGGGTCATCATTAGTCACTGTGAAATCTATAACTTGAGAATAATATCAGATATGGGTGCCTAATGTAGGACAAAGGTGCCTAGGCATTAATGACTTAGTTTAGGCACTAGTGACTATGTAGGAGCTTAGAATCTAGTTTCTATTGTGTCACAAAGGTTTCACAATTGTTCTGTGTTAATCACCTAATGTTCGAACTATGATCACCGATGATACATGTAACCTGCAAAAGAGAAGTTCACCTACATAAGCCCACAAACCACATCAAACCTAAAAAGGAAAATGTAGAATGGGGATTCATATTTGACTCTGACACCACCACAAGAGTGAACTTACAACTGAGCATTGCACTATATCTCGGACTCCATGTAATTATTTTGTGTGTGTAAGAATGATGCCCTAGGATGCCCTTGTGCAAGTTGCACTTGATAGCGGGTTGTAGCTAGAATGTAGCAATGTAATAGTATGTGTGGATGGAATATAATAGACTTCCTTTCCTATGTAGTGTATGCAAATTTGGTGCAACCCTTATCTCTTGTGTGGATGGTAGATGGATGTCTTTGAAGTGCTTTAGTGCATTTGGATGCAAACTTAGGTGGTAATAGTAATGTTTAGTGTTAGGTCCATTATTTTGGAGAAGTAACTATGTATATATATGATTCCCTTGTTTGAATTTTATAATTAACAATTGGAAGGTCAACCCATAAGTGAAAAATATGCCCAAAAGATAAAAGAGACCCAAAAAGAGTGAGTAAAGGTAAGAAAGGGTCAAGAGCACCCAATATGGATAGAAGCACCAGGCACCGTTGTCCTAACTTGGTGCCCGTGTTCGAGGCCATATAATATAAATCAGTCAGGTTCCATTAGGGTTGTAAGTTGTGTAAGACCAAAGAGAAAGCAAAAAAATAAAGAAAAGAGGCCAAAGATAGTTGTTAACCACTAGTTTTCTTGCTTAGGAATCATGTATACATTAGTATGCTTTAGGACCTAGAAATATACCCAAGTGCATGATTTTGTGCCTATACTTTGTACATAGAGGCTTAGGCCAACTACTTCTTAAGGAAGAGAACGTCATTAGCCAAAATTTTGGTACAAATGAGTCCATTGTTCTAGAACTTGAACTTTGGCCCTTCTCCTTGCTCAGAATTTCTTGATTCTCTCTAACATTATTAGATCATCTTCAACTTTAACAACAAGTATTTGTAATTCCTCCAAATCAGCTTAGTTGAGTTCTTCCAAACATGAAAATTACCTCCAAAAGCTGAGAATTAGTGAATAATCTTAGTTTGTTGTCCTCCCTAGGCCAAACAACTTTAGGGATTTTATAAAGCATCCAAATGAATTTGGAAACAAACTCCCTCATGGGCTCATATGGTTCTTTCTTTAATTGAGACCATTATGTAAGAAGAGCATGTGCATCTTTCATAGCAAGCTTGAACCTAGATTCAAATTTGGTCTTCATATCATTCTAGTTAGTGATAGACCTCCTTAGTAGATGGTAAAACTAGTCTGCAATTTGTATCCCTGCAAAGATTCTACAAAAATAAAACCGACACATCTTCATATCCTACACCTAGTACCCCATAAGAAGTTATGAAAGTTGTCATGTGGTCATCCGAGTGTTACTTTCCATCATCGTAGAACTTAGGAAATTTCTTTCGGGATCCTTTAGGTAGTTCATGCAAAGGAGGATTGAGAGCTAAAGGACCTATGTTTTCCCCCATGGTAGAGGTGCTTGTTGAGCCATATGCGGTTCCTCTTCTTCAGTTGCTTCTTCTTATTCAACTCTTTCTATAGATTCTTCTACAACTTCTTCCAGAGGAATGTAGTTCAATGGTTCAACTATTGATCCATCAATGGAGTATTCAAGAGAAAAGGTAGGATCAAATTCAGGAAAGTATTGTTGACATGTTCTTCTTGCAATTTGATTAATAGGAAGTCTAAAATCAGCTTGCATTTGCTCTTTAAAATTTAGATCAGTCACACCACTAGATCTATAATACCTTGTATACCTTATTTCGCTAACTTGAATGCACAATTCAATCAAAGTTCTTCTTGGATCTTCTCTATTGATTTTGAGCTTATATCGCATGTTGTAGGGCTTGATGAGACCCTTTAAATACTATTTTAATTGTCTCATCTGCTATAGTCTATCATGTTTTGTATACCCTTGCACTTTGTTATTTTGGTCATCTTGTCAGACATTCCCACCTGAACTTAAGTTTATGGCACTTATATATTAATTAGTACAATTATTACTAAGTTACTTTATTTCATGGATTTTGAATGTGCATTTTAATATCTTTGATGCAATGAATGATTATTAAATGCTTTATCTAAATTTTGTACTTGTTGCAAAAAGTTGTTATGTATTTTCACTAACATGCAGTTGAATAAACTCTATCACAAAGCAAATAGGACTCGTCCGCAAAGCAACTAGGACTCATCCACAAAGAAGGCACTGCAGCCAAAGGAAAACACGCACATATACAAAGCCATGATTATCAACAAGAATGCTTCACCTGAGTTTGCACCTGCTAGTAAAGAAGTAGTTATGACAACAAGAATGGATCTCACGCCAATGCCTAATTATTCTCTACAACTACAACTTGGAACTAGTTGATTTAATTTTACAACTGGTTGTTTGAATGAACATTAGTTATGTTGATGTATTAGAACACTTTTCTTCGGTTCGATTACATGCATAAGAATCCATGGATTTCTTGGGAATGATCTGGTACTTAATCAAAATGTAACTACTAGTTGAAAGAGTCTCTTCATGTCTCTACTGAATATAAAGAGAATGATAAGACTGTAGTAGACATCATCCATAGGAAGGAAATTGTTGTAAGTTGTATTATATAATATTCATGTTGGTGAATAAAAATCGGGTTCTATCATTTTGTTGTAGACACAAGCCTTAGGAAGGGATAACACCCAAGGCAGGGCCCACTTGTGGTTTACTAAACCCCTTTCCTTTTTCTTTGTTGTTTTAAGTTTTGTGCATGAGTAGATTAGAGTTGCAACAAATCATTTCTTTACTTATGAGTCATTTTACCTATTTTATTCATTAGTTGTAGTATCTATTCTTATCTGCAACCTAGTTTAGTTTCAACATTATATTTTCTAGTTATTGTGACAAAAATCCTTTAGTTATATCTCTTGAACACTTGTAACTATGTATACAACATTGGCAGTGTTGAAAGTCTACGTCCCTAGGTTTGATGAATAAATGATTGTGGATTAGTGAACAACATACTAATTGTCTGCAAGTTAATTTGTAACACCGGGCTTAAACATGTTCTCCTTCAAGGTCCAACACTCAAGGTATGTGGTAGTGAATAAATCTCTCTCTATTATGCCAAATGTAGTTTCTTAGGTCATCTGAGAGGTCTTCTTAGGTATCTTCAAAGAACAAGAGATTATGCTGCAACACGAGAGAATTTCTAGAAATAGCCATGGAGGGATAATTGTTGAACATACAAGGACACTCTTATGGATTTCAATATCTATTTTTTTAAAAAAATTAGCTATTTACTTTTTATGGATTTTTGTGGTTTTGATGTGGTGTAGAGACAACAAAATCTTCCCCACTAATGGGCGCCAAAAACTGTTGGTGAAATAATTTGTTGCTAGGAAAAATTAGCTGATTTTCACCAATGCTCTAGGACTACATCCCTCCTTCTTGGAAAAGGGGAGGCTCCCTTTATTGTATGTAAATAAAACAAAATTTGTGGGTGGTCAATAGGCTAGGATCACACAAGAACACTCCATTGAACCTGCGGAAAATTCTTGTACCTCGTGCAAGGGAAAAATTTCAAGGAAGGTGAGGTATTAGGAGTGATAATTTTGAGAGAGGGGTTAATCTTGTAAATAGGCTCAAACAAATTTTTACAAGTATTAACCAAAGTTTATCAACATACAATTAGAAGGAAAAAAATTACACTAGTTATGGTAAGACAAAATGAACCATGAACATAAAATCTCATTCATTCATTCATCAAAAGCTTTTACACCCTTTTTGGTTTTGCAAGATTGACATGTTCACAAAGTCTGCCGATATATATATATATATATATATATGAAAAGGGAATAGAGGAAATGTTATATTTTCTTATTCTTTGTAGTGCACTAGTTATCTACTCATAAAATCACAAATTGACAACTCTTTGAAATGAGGGATTCATACAATATATAGTTTTTCAAATGACTCTTTGCCAACCCCCACATGAATTTTCACTAACCTTTACAACATGTGACCTTTCATGTTCCTAGGAAATAAATTGAGTCCCTTTTTAATTAATTGGAGGAAACTCATTACAAAGTATAACTATAGATCAAATTTTAATGAATAAGAAAAAAGTGAAAATTAAACACCCTAACGAAGAAATAGAACATGAGAGAAGAGAGGAAAGGGATAGGGAAGAGAGAAGAGAGGAGATAGCTACTCTAAAGAAGAAGATGCATTGGTCGATGAAGATTCACATTCTAACAAACTCCTAGAGAGTACTTACGGAAAGATATCAATCCCCTTGAACTCCTTTCTAAATTGATCTCGCTATAGGCACAACCTTCTCTACTTGAGGAATGAGCACAAAACTCGGAGCTTTGAGCCAATTCTCGAGGATTTATTGATACTTTTGCATTTTTGAACCATGTTTGATGTTCCTTTGTCATGTTTGAGATAACACATCTGATCTCTATAAGATATTTTAGGGTGTCTTCAGTGAAAGAGAATGGATCTCCGGCCCCTTCTTAACCAACTCTTCAAATGGTTTCACGAGATCATTCATTGAAGTGTTCTCATTTACCGCAGCAATCCAAGTTTTTGCACTTCCACATTGATATCTTCTTGCATTTTTGAGGTGATCTTGTCACATTATTCCAACTCTTAGAGAGCATGATTTAACATCTCATATAGAGTAACAAATGTACTAGACCAAATTGGAGATATCTTCATATGCCGAGGTGAACACATTTCAGCCTACCAATTCAGAAGAGTTGATTTCTCCCATTTGGTCACACCTAAAGTGCAAATCCCTACTCCCAATGATTTTTCTATTTTTAGATCTCATCCCTAGTCAAATTTGGATTTGTGGAAGTGGCAATCATGAATTCAAAATAAGAGAGAATCTCTCGGAAGAAAATTCCTACCTTTTTCAAGAATTTTACTCACCCACTTGTCATTGGCCCTGCCTTGCATTGTGAAGCCTTGCACCATCCTGATGGATTATATATAAATGTTACTTATGGGAGTGGCTTCTTCATCTAGAAAATATGGGATGGCATTTGGATCCATGAAGGATTAAACATACAAAGAGAGATTTTTACATGATCTTCAAGTTTTTCAATCTTCTCCTTATACTCCTTGTTTCTCGCAAGAAGGTGAGTGGAAGATTCTTTGAATAGGTGGGCATATCCCTCATGTGTTAGTGGCCCCAAAGGAATGGTGATTATTTCATAGTTGTATGGGGTCATCTCACCAATAGGCTTGAATATCTTCAGCTGAGCTACTTCCATGTATTGATTTCCTAAAGCACCACTGAAGAAGCGGGAAGCAACTTGAGCTTTCTTACCTTTCTTCATTTTCACCATCGTGGATATGGATTGAAAATCTAGAACCACCACTTATTGAACCATGAGGTTATCTCCTCTGATCATCTCTCAGACCCATGGGAATATTTCAGTTGTTTTAGGCTCAATATTGGGCATGATTGTTGTTTCAGCTCCAAGTGAGAGGTGCATCTTGCACTAGTTGAGTTAGTGCAGACTACAGAGGAGGAGATACTTGGAGACCATTGAGGGATCGATAAATGACATAGATCAATTTCTCCAGAGTTATAAACATTATACATGATCTCTTATTGCTCTAGTCTTTTTGTATGCCTCCTCGGACCTTGGATTCCATTGACTTCCTTTTTGAGATCTCTCTTGAGTGAGCAGAGCTTGAATTTTTCTCAGTTGCCTTTGAAGTAGAGAGGTGAAATGTTTGCCTTGTGAGATTTTTGAGACCTCTTGATTCGATGAGTAAAAATTTATTATTTTTGAACCATTCCTTGGATATTTGGATTACTGCTTTGGTTCATTCAATTATGTCCCATGACTCATGAATGCTCCATGAGACTCGTGGGAGAGGCGAGGCCTTCACTATTTCATACTCAGGATCATACAATTCAATTCCATCATCTTCAAATACCTCTTTAAACCAATCAAATTTGAATTTTTTTATTTTTCCAACAATCATTCTCATATGATTACACCCCCTAACCTCAAAATCATATGAGAAATTCACCCAATAATCCTTAATTTGTGGAACATGGTGTAAATCAGGAAAATGGAATGTTTTAGGGTTTCTCTGAATGTTGAAATCTGCCCTTGGTGTGTATGATTAGAGATTTAAAGGAGAAAATGAATCTTCCAAGTTTTAGGAATCATTGATATTCTTATAGGAGAAGATTCCAAGAAGGATAGGAAATGAAACCCTTTTATTCTTGTGATTCTTGAGCTTGTCATTGATGTGGGCGAGTTGCATGTGTAGCTCGAACATCACAATCTTATTGTTGGGGTACCTTGGCATCTTACACAAAGTGAGATAAAACCCATATATTCTTATGTATGAGAAGGTTGAGAATTGAGTGAAAACGGACCCATACCTCTTGATCAAAGTGGTAGCTTGAGAAGACAGTCTTGATTTAGGATTACCCTCCAACAATCGTATGAAAAACATAGTGAATGCATCATTCACTCTTGAAAAATGGTGGTTTCTCTCCTTTAAGGTCAATTAGAGATACTTATCATAGGAAAGGGCCTTCGAGAAATGTTCTGAGTGAGTGTCAAACCTTTGAATGGTCTTGTGCTTGCAAGAGCGTAGACTAAGTAGGATGTCATTGAGAAATTCTTGGTAGCCAACAACTGAAGCAATTATTAATGGATGTTATCGTTAATTATTTGTCCCTAGTAAATCATTTTATTACCCTCAATGATAGTAAGGATGAATTGTGTTATCTAATCTTAAAAATACTTCATGGCCTCTTCTCCCATTACCCCTCTCAATAATATAATTGCATCAAAATATCCTTTGTGAAACACACTACTGGATAGACCTTTCAACATACGAGAAGGATTTCTCCTGCTTCAACCACGACTCCAATTCAATACCTTGGAGGTAGGATTCTTTTTTAGACCATTTTCTTGATGCAAATTCCTTCATTATGATGACCATCTTGTTCCATATCGATATTTTCATACACTATGAAATTTCCTTTAGAGTGAGCAATGCCAAAATTGATTTGTCATCTGCCCTTATGATTCTTGACTCTAGCTCTTAGTGACGATCATATTCTAGTAACAACTTCTTACTTTGGAAAACACAGGATGACCAACCACAACATACAATCCACTCATGAACACCTTGTCTTCTATTGGTTCCTCGTGACCTCCAATCATTCAGTTCTTTAGATCTTCTAAGTCTATATAAGTAACATCGTTGTCACCCACTCCTAGATATTCTCGATACTGTGGCTGAAACAGGATCTAAACCAGCAAACTTGAACTTCATGCTTGTAAAAATCAACAAGATGGGAGAAAATGAAGATGATAACAACTTTTTGCAACTAAATCAAAGACTTTCTATTTTTAGCAGGTAGCTGTTCTGGAGCTACTTTTTAAGGAAAAAGTGATTTTTTGCTCTAATTCAATTTATTGAAATCCCTAACATGCTAAAAATACTTTCATTGATGTTTCTTTGTTTATTTTGGAAAGTTTTTTTTTTTTTACTTTTTCACTTTTTGAGAAAACTACTTATTTGATCTAGTTTGTCATCTTCAATGTTTTTCAAATGCATTGATATGAGAGAACTTACTATTTTTTTTAGTAAGTGAGGGCATTAAATACTTAATATTTTGTAAAATATAACTCATCCATGTCTATTTGCAACAAAAATGTATTCACCGAATTTGGGTCATCTCGGGACCTCGTGTTCCAAATTTCATTATGATCTATCCATTGTAATGCTTGGATATTGAAAAAGTAGCTTCTAAAGCATGAAACTCGGGTTTATTCTATTAAAATCAAGGTGTCATTCACCTTTCAGTAACTATCTTCTTGAAGGTGTCTAGAATTAGGAACTACTTCGAGAAAATCTCAATGAAATCGGGTTGCAGGTTTGAGAGTTATGAGTTTTTATGGTTTTTGTATTCATGGTTTCCATGGGAGAATTTTGACAGCATGCCTAGTAAAATTTTAGGTTTTTTGAGGTTTTGGATCAGGAATAATGTAGGTATGATGAAGAAATGAGGTGAGTAGAAGTTATTTTGAGTTTATAGCTTGCACAACAATGTATTTTGGTTAATGGGTGAAGTAAAAGCATGTAGTTTAAAATTAGGGTTTTAAATTATTTGCTTTGGGAAAAAAAATTTGTCCCCATTGTCCCATTAGTAATGGGGATAGTGGGGAAAATAAAATTTACCCTCACCTAAGCTTTCCAAGTGTCACCTTCTGATTGCACGATGGGGAAATGGAGAAAACCACCATTTAACACCTAAGGGGTCAAGTCTGAGGGGTCATATGGAAATCCTTGATAGGGGCTAAAGTGGGGGAAATTTTTGTGTCCCCTTTGTCTCCTTGGGAATAGGGATAGGATAGATATAAAATTTCACCCTCAACTAGGCTTGACAAGTGGCACCACAAGATTCAAAGAGGAGGTGAGGAGGAAAAGCTAGTTTTAGACTCATGGGCTTTAAAAAGGTCGTATGAAAACTAAGAGAAAGGGCTAGAGTGGGGAAAAATTTTATCCCATTTTTTCCCTTGGAAAATGGTATAATAAGGATAATAAAATGCTCCTCACCCTGTTTTAATAAGTTTCACCACCATGCTACAAGATGAGAGGAGAGAGATAGGCCAAATTAGCCCTTCAAGTGCCTATCATGGTCATATGAAGAACCTAGAGGAAGGGTTGAGGAGGGGAAAATTTTGTCCCCTTGGGAATGGGGACAATAGGGACACAAAATTTTACCTCAACTTGGAGGTGACAAGTCTCCTCACCCAAAATTGGCTAAGTATAAGAAACGTACCTCGCGAGAGAGAGACCTTGAAGATGAGATTTACGAAGCTCCAGAAGTAGTTTTTGGTGAATTATTATATGATTTTGACTACCAAAACATTCCAAGAATAATTGGATTGGTTTAATTCTTCAATTATGCCTTAAAATTTATTAAATGGCTCCTTTTTTCTTTAGGACAAAAAGGGTGTGTCTACACAAATTGAGCTTCCCTAAGTAAACATGTATTGTAAAATATTTTATGATTTCATCATGTAGAGGACTATTCAATATATCCAATTACTATTTGACTAACTCCTAACTCCTTATAGAGCTCCCGGAATCATCCAATGAATTTTAGGTGTTATTTTTTATTATATGCTCCTTACCCTTGAAAACCTCTGTTTTCACCGCAACCGCTCCTAAACCTCTAAAACTTCCCTAAATCTTCCAAAATCAGTTCCATTACTTTCCAAACTCTTCAACACCACCTCTTGATGATTGTTGGATTTCATATTAGTCCCAGAGAATGGACACTGTCCGGAAAGGCTAAAAATATCCTTTTAGGCTTACCAAAACATTTCAAATGAAAGGAACGATAACTAGATCATACCAAGCCAAGAACATAGATGCTAATCAAACACCATGATCTATAAGATGAAAGCAATTCACCAGAATAACTTTACATAAAACCTTTGCAAATAAATGAGAAGCAATATCATATATTATTATGGAACTCAATGCAATACATTGAGAATGGGCCTTGCTTAAATAGGCAAGGAATAACAATCTAAGAACCAATCAAGGTCGTAGATCAAGCCATAAATCAAGGAAATAACTAGTCATCAAAGAACTAGTCAAGACCATAGATTTAGGAGAGAACTAGACATCAAGGATCTAGTCAATACCATAGATCAAGGAAAGAACTAGTCAATACCATAGATCAAGGAAAGAACTATACCTAACAACTAGATAATATCTCCTAATATCTAAATAAGATAAAATAAATATCCACACACATAAGTGGGTGAGGATAAATACAATAAAGGTAAATAAAGTACCTAGGTGAACATGAGCTAAGGTAAATACCTACTCTAATATCAAACATTATGAAAAGTTTGTACAAAACAATATGAGGACCGAAATATAGTATGGACATGATATAGAGGGAAAACTAATCTCAATAGGGGTTCAAGAGGGTTTTTAAGCAATTTTTTGACACTTGGGCTTGGTTTTCATGGTTCAAGTTTGAATTTTTTACCTTGCAAAAATACATGACAACACCCCCATTTCCTAGTATATATATATATATATATATATATATATATATATATATATACACCTTGAAAAACCCGTTTTCACTACAACCTGTTCCTAAACCTCTCGAAACTTCCCTAAATCTTCCAAAATCAGTTCCATTACTTTCCAAACTCTTCAACACCACCTTCTCATGATTGTGGGATTTCATATTAGTCCTAGAGGATGCACACTTGTCCTGTAAAGGCTAAAAATAGCCATTTTAGGCTTACAAAATATTTCTCTTTTGAAAAAACTTCACCGAATGAGTGAATGGCCTTACCAAAACATTTCAAATGAAAGGAACGATAACTAGATCATACCAAGCCAAGAACATAGATGCTAATCAAACACCATGATCTATAAGATGAAAGCAATTCACCATAATAACTTTACATAAAACCTTTGCAAATAAATGAGAAGCAATATCATATATTATTATGGAACTCAATGCAATACATTGAGAATGAGCCTTGCTTAAATAGGCAAGGAATAACAATCTAAGAACCAGTCAAGGTCGTAGATCAAGCCATAAATCAAGGAAATAACTAGTCATCAAAGAACTAGTCAAGACCATATATTTAGGAGAGAACTAGACATCAAGGATCTAGTCAATACCATAGATCAAGGAAAGAACTAGTCAATACCATAGATCAAGGAAAGAACTATACCTAACAACTAGATAATATCTCCTAATATCTAAATAAGATAAAATAAATATCCACACACATAAGTGGGTGAGGATAAATACAATAAAGGTAAATAAAGTACCTAGGTGAACATGAGCTAAGGTAAATACCTACTCTAATATCAAACATTATGAAAAGTTTGTACAAAACAATATGAGGACCGAAATATCGGTATGGACATGATATAGAGGGAAAACTAATCTCAATAGGGGTTCAAGAGGGTTTTAAGCAATTTTTGACACTTGGGCTTGGTTTTCATGGTTCAAGTTTGAATTTTTACCTTGCAAAATGCATGACAACACCCCATTTCCTAGTATTATATATATATATATATATATACCCTTGAAAAACCCGTTTTCACTACAACCTGCTTTCTAAACCTCCGAAACTTCCCTAAATCTTCCAAAATCAGTTCCATTACTTTCCAAACTCTTCAACACCACCTTCTCATGATTGTGGGATTTCATATTAGTCCTGAGGATGCACACTTGTCCTGGAAAGGCTAAAAATAGCCTTTCTAGGCTTACCAAATATTTCTCTTTTGAAAACACTTCACTAAATGAGTTGAATGGCCTTATCAAAACATTTAAAACATTATGAAAAGTTTGTACAACACAATATGAGGACTTGCATTATCGGTATGGACATGATATAGAGGGAAAACTAATCTAGAGAAGGGTTCAAGAGGGTTTTCAAGCAATTTTTTGACACTTGGGTTTGGTTTTCATGGTTCAAGTTTGAATTTTTTGACCATTTGCTAATATTATATATATAAAATATATATATACAACACACCCATTTCCTAATATATATATATATATATATATATATATATATATATATATAGCCTTGATTGATACCATACTTTCTAGCCAAATCTATTTTTGAGCTTGAAATCTTGGTTATTGTTTTAGTTAAAAAAATCAAGATCACAATCTTCCCAAAACAACAACACTTTCATCAATTACAAACAATGGAAAATGAATCTTCCTAAGCCTTCATTAA